>JABMCL010001107.1:0-5000 GCA_018857735.1 Alviniconcha marisindica | reverse complement strand
CATCATTCAAAACGCCACGCTATTGCTCTTGAGAACAGAAATTAAGCGCACTTGCCTCTACTAACCTTTAAGTAATGCGAAAGACGCCATGACAGTAATTGCGTCTGACGTCTGAGTTGCAGAGAAGACACGCACAGCAAAGATAATAATAATAATCCACCGAGACACAGTTCTCTCTCTCTCTCTCTCTCTCTCTTCTGTCGTGTGTGTGTGTGTGTGTGTGTGTGGTGTGTGTGTGTGTGTGTGTGTGTGTGTGTCTCTCTCTCTCTCTCTCTCTCTCTCTCTCTCTCTCTCTCACACACACACACACACACAATCCTTGTAAAATAAAGTTCACCCACACAGCAAAAATAATAAAAATAATAATATTAATCCACCGAGACACAGTTCTCTCTCTCTCTCTCTCTCTCTCTCTGTGCTATAAACCTCAGCAGGACATCAATAAGAATCGCCAGACGTTCATCAAAGACAGCCACTGTTTTTATCAGCTGGACTAGCTGACACTGAAGACCACCCGAAACATACACTGAACACCCCATCAACAAAATGCCTGCGATCTTCAAAGAAGTCTGGTCGGTGGTATGGAGTATATTTATTTGGATGGGAACAGACGAGTTGAGGCTTCTGAAATGTGCTCTAAAAAGAGGAGTGATCTTTCATTGGGGAATTTTATTATATAATATATATTAATATATATATATATATATATATTATAAAATATATAATATATATATATATATATATGTGTGTATCATTTTTAAGGATCTCTCTCTCTCTGTCTCTCTGTCTCTGTTTTCTGTCTCTGTTTTCTCTCTCTCTCTCTCTCTCTCTCTTCTCTCTCTCTTTATATATATAATATATATATATATCCTTATTTATAATTGTCCAGCTTTTCTCGAAAATACTACTGCGGTATGACCTACGAATTGTCGCAGCAAAACGATTTCTTATGTCTGTTATTCTTTTCAATGCACGAATTAGTTTGCGTGGACGAACAGAGCATTTGACTGAAACGACAGAGAGAGAGAGACAGTGACAGAGAGAGAGGGGGGGGGGGGGGAGAGAGAGAGAGAGAGAGAGAGAGAGAGAGACAGAGAGACAGACAGACAGACAGACAGACAGACAGACAGAGACAGACAAGAACCTCAGCATTTTTCTTTCTTTGTTCTTTTTTCCTTTCCTTTTTTTAAACTTTCTTTTTTCTTTTCATTCTTTTTTTTTTTTTCTTTTTTTTCACGCTGCTTCCCATTATAACGTTCCCCGTGCATAAATCAGAGTAAAGACTGTGTTGTAAGCGCCTCATCTCGGCGTAAGCTTTGAGCGCCGCAGGGCACAGAAGTTTACTGCCTGCTGCAAAGCGGCGCTACTTAGTGTGCGCGTGATCACTCTGCTTTTTACGTTACCGTGCAGACCTACGCTCAGCCTTTCATACCGATACGTAAACGACAGATAATTGCGGAAAGTTTGATGGCAGTCTCTTCATGAAGAGGACTGTGGAGAAAAGCTGACACGGAAGAAATTGTTACAAGGGCCCTGGGGAAGCAGAGAAGGGGGGGGAGAGACGGGGGGGGGGGGGGGGGGGGGGGGGAGACGAAAAAGTGGGGGGGGGGGGGGGGGAGAGACAGAGGGGGGGGGGAAAGAAAAAAACAGAAGGGGGGGGAGACAGACGACAGGGGGGGAGGAAGGGGGGGGGGGGGGGGGAGGAGGAGAGAAGGGGGGGGGGGGGAGGGAAAGAGACAGAAGAGGGGGGGGGGGAGAGAGACAAGAGGGGGGGGGGGGGGGGAGAAAGGGCAGACAGGGGGGGGGGGGGAGAGCAGACAGGGGGGGGGGGGGGGGGGAGAAGAGGGGGGTGTGGTGGGGGGGGAGAGAGACCAAAAGGGGAGGGAAAGAACAGAGAAAGGAGGGAGGGGGGTGGGCGGGAGGAGAAAATGAGAGAGAAGAGAGAGGGAGAGGGAGAGAGAGGGGAGGGAGGAGAGGGGGGAGGAGAGAGAGAGAGAAAAGGAGAGAGAGAGAGAGGGGAGAGAGAGAGAGAGAGAGAGAGAGAAAACAGAGAGAGAGAGACAGAGAGAGACAGACAGAGAGAGACAGACAGACAGACAGACAGACAGACAGACAGACAGAGACAGAAAGAGACAGAGAGGCAATCTGGAGCTGTTGGTGAGAACCTCGGACAACCGCTTCAAAAATAGTATTAGTACTGTTAATTATTATCAGAGGTGAAAAATTATCACCCTTGACGGAGATTGCATCCTCACCCTTCAAAAGCAAGTGTCTGGTCTAGAAGGCGATGGCTCTATCACATGAGCTACTGCAGCCATTTTCCCAAGTCACGTTCCAGGTTTTACTCTGCACACACACACACACCCCCACACACACACCCCCACACACACACACACCAAAAAAATTATATATATATATATAAAAAATATATAAAATATAAAATATATATATTAAATATTTTTCTTCTTTTCTATATATATTTTTTTTACATGTAGGGAAGACGTTACCCTCTATCCTTCACCCACACACACACACACACACAAAAACACACACACACACACACCCCAAAAACACACACACCACACACCCCACAAAAACAAACACAAACAAACACACACACACATCGTTACTTTAAAAACTGTCTAAGAGTAAAAAGTGGGACAGGAATCCAAGAGAGGCGTGAGAATGGCATGAGACAATACTGGAAGTGTTCTGACTGGCCGAAGGCTCCTATGGATGCGGCAAAGTGGGCACTGCCCTGGGGACGGTGGTTGGTGTCAAGTGAAATGACTGAGCAGACAGAAAATATTGTTATTACAGAAAGACCGTCGCTCGCTCTTTGCCAATGAAGAGCAGAAAAAGGTCGGCCCGTGACGTCATAAGCACGACTGCTGCACACATGTAAACCCCCGGGTACAAATCTTTTGGGGTGTGTTGGGGTGTGTGTGTGTGTGTGTGTGTGTTGGGGGTTTTGTGTGTTTTTTGTGTTTTTTACGGTGTTTGGGTTTTTTTGTTTTTTGTTTGTTTTTGGGGGGGAGAGGGAAAAAGAAAAGGGGAAGGGGAAAAAAAAAAAAAAAGAAGAAAAAGAAGGAAGAGTCCTTGACAGACACCATGCAACAAAACAACACAGACGTTGCCCTAAGCCCCCCCCCCCCCACCACCAGCCCCCCCCCCCCCCCCCCTCCTCCCTGCTGTCACCGCCCGGCCCCAAACGACCCAGACAGCGTGTGCATCAGTGTTTCGTGGGAGCGGTCCAGTTTAAATCAGCTGCAAATACAATCTGGCCATTACTGGTGTCCTTGTCAAGCCAGGGCAGCTCCACAGACCTCACGCGTTTAGCGAGGGGCACAATTACCCGGTCAGTCTACCCGATTCGCAGGGGAGCGGGGTAGTTCAGTGGTAGAACTCCGATCTCGTGATCGAAAGGTCGTGGGTTCAAATCACGGCAGGGGTGGCGGCAGCAAAATGGACGGGGGCCCATCCTTGTGGCATTAAACTGCGGACAGCCATATCCCTGTGGCGTTAAACTGCAGACAGCCATGTATATCCCTGTGACCTTAAACCGCCTAAAAACCCTTGGGATTTAAAATGCAGACAGCCTATCCCTGTGGCATTAAACTGCAGACAGCCATATCCCTGTGGCGTTAAACTGCAGACAGCCATGTATATCCCTGTGACCTTAAACTGCATAAACTGCAGACAGCCATATCCCTGTGGCATTAAACTGCAGACAGTCGTATCCCTGTGGCATTAAACTGCAGATAGCCATATCCCTGTGGCATTAAACTGCAGACAGCCGTATCCCTGTGGCATTAAAATGCAGCCAGTTCAGTTCCTGTGGCAGTAAAATGCAAACAGTCCAGTTCCTATGACAGCAGAATGCAGACAGTCCAGTTCCTATGACAGCAAAATGAGGACAGTCCAGTTCCTATGACAGCAAATGAGGACAGTCCAGTTCCTATGACAGCAAAACACAAACAGTCCAGTTCCCGTGACAGTAAAACGCGGACAGTCCAGCTCCGATGACAGCAAAATGCAGACAGTCCAGTTCCTGTGACAATAAAACGCAGCGAGTCCTTTCGCCATGACCATGTCTCCGTGGCTTCGCCCCCAGGCCACCCCCCCCACCCCACCCCCAGCCCGCCTGCCACTCACCCGGCCCCACAAACACCGTGTCCTTCACCTTAACCTTCATATTCGTGTCACGCTGACCGACGGAAACTAATTTACAAAATGGAGCCGGTTAGGGAGTGTCGATAGTCTGTCAACGTGCGCGATCACTCCAGAATGATTCCGAAGTGTCCTTGAAACGGATTTCTCATCGTCTCTCTTTAAATCGAACTGATTGCAGCAACAGGGGGAAATGGACACCCACCCCTACCCCCCACCCCCCCCTCCCTTTGCGCCCCCCGAAGGCTTGTCACTTGAAATACCAATCATACGCAACGGCCTATTATTGGGCGACGATATTCCGACTTCCTTCAGCTCAAGCCTGTTCAGAAAATCCGCAAAGATTGGGAGGCGCATCCTCCACTTTCACCGACGCGGTCGCACGCTGCAAAGTGAAAGTGAGTTCCGGATGGGCATGTTTTTGGCAGCTTGACAAGTCTTTGGAGTGTGCGAGGGAATAAATCGATGAATTAACGCGGGAAACATGTTGTTAGTGCTTGTTCCTACCCCCCTAACCCTGAAATGGAGGTAATTCGTGATTTCTTTTGATTCTAAAATGATTACGTGCCTCCCAACAAGCACACAAACAAACAACTCATAATGATTACGCTCCCTTTGACTCAATGGAAGCGTAATCATGATTTATTTTGGGTTATTTTTCTCTTCTTCTATATTATGAATTTAAAAAAATAAAATAAAATAAAAATGAACAAAGAGCCAAAAAAAGGGCGGGCAACTTTACGTCTTTCGTGCATTCAGGCAAAACAGTTATTCATGAAGTACGGCTCTGACAAATGCGTTTATTCGCTCGCCTCTTCTACTAAGATGAG
>JABMCL010003092.1:860000-977924 GCA_018857735.1 Alviniconcha marisindica | reverse complement strand
GACTGCCTCTAAAATTAGTGCCCAGATTATCAAAGACTTTCACTACCGAACATCACTTGCCTGGAGCTCCCTTCCACAAAACTGTTCCTTTCCTTTTAATTGTGTATAAAAAATTAAAAAATCCACCCTGTTTGAAGTGTCTGCTGATCATGTTCAACTCAAGTGTGTATTTATGTATTTGTTATCTTTTTGTTTTACATTTAAGTGCCTGCTGCAGGTTTGTGAATTTTTGTTACTGTTCTTGGTGGAAATTGTAAAGCACTTGTGGGACTTGTACTTTACAAAAGTGTCATCATTATTTGTTTATTTACTTTCTCATTATTAATTGCACTCTGTGCTTACATTCTGGTTGTGGTTTTATGGTTTGATTTTCCTTGACTGGTAAGCAGCTGTGTGGAGGATGAGAGTGGGGAACTGCAGCAGCTGAAAAACAAACTGAGACAGCAGAAGAAACAACTGGGAGCATTGCTGAAACAGCCCCTCCTTCCCTCCACCTTCTCTGGTCGCTATCCTACACAGAGTGGTCACCTTGTGCTGCCCCAAAAATGTATATCCTGTTGTGTGTGTGCGCGGGTGCATGCGCGAGCGCATGAGTCTGATTCTCTGTGTGTGCATGCATGTGTGTGTGTGTGTGTGTGTGCTCATGTTGTATGCATTGAATTTTGACAATAATTATGTATTTGTAAAGAACGTGTAAATGCTTAGGGCCTGTATGGGTTAGGCACTCTAAGTATTCATTATTATTATTATTATTATTATCAGTCCTTTCTTACCAAGCCTGTATAAATCGTAGCATTTTTGCAGTCTCAAACAAGGCCTTGATGGTCTTTACATTTGGCAATTGGGCCTTACAAACAGTACATAGGTCTTTTCAGTGATTCACAGGCACTTTTACAAGTCTTTGTACTTGCCAAAATGCAACACTCAATGTAGAACAGCTGGAATAGGTTAGAGCACTGGACTTGTGATCAAAAGGTCCCGGGTTCGAGTCCCAGCAGGAGTGGTGGGAGAATGTTTTTCTCCAGGGTCAACTTTCTGTGCTGACTATTTTTGGTATCTGTCCCACCCCTGTGTTACCGCAGTAGGATGTAAAAGATCCCAGTCATTCCACCAAAAGTGCAGGTGGCAGGTTACAGCTAAACACACAAACAGACCTATGTGGCTTTGAATGAAGTGACACTGTAAACTGGTGTATGGCTGAATGTTGTACATAGAACTTGTGCCGAGACAGCAGCAGTTTCATGTGGCATCAGCCATGCAACAACCAAAGAGTGCTGTCAGTACACCACTTCAGTGGGTATTAAAAATATGTGCTACAAAAAGGATACAGTCATTCATTGAGAATCACATGTGACATGCGCACAGTGAGTCTGCTCGAGAGCAAAGAATAGTGCTATATAAAAGCGATGAATAATAATAATAATAAATAACATCGCATAAAGAACAGGAAACTCACTTCCTAAGATGTGAATTTACAGCAGCTATACTCAAGTAGAAAGCTACACATGTGCTGCTTATGTTCCCATTGTGACACACAGCCTGAGCCTTTAACTGTGAAAGAAACCAATAAAATAAAATAAAAATCACAGTACAAATCAGCTGCCAGCCTTATAAGTTATATTCCTAACATGTTTCAGGATTGTGATTCTCTGCTGGATGTTCAGTTTGTGTTCTGGTACAGGCCTGCACCAGTTATAGTTTTCTGCCAGCCCATCAGTCTTGTGACTATGAAAATCAACAGTCCCAAAAGAATTATTCTGAGCATGAAATGACAGTGGCTTTTTTCCTTTTTCATAGAAAACTCCTCTTTTTTTTTTTACTGTTTCGTGCTTGGCCTCATACTTTAGCCAAGTTAAATAGGTGAAGATGTTGCATATCAAACAGCATTGCATTGACATCACAGCAGGCAAAATGATTGGTCTTGGCTTGCTGGAAGACTTTTCTACCAATCTCTTACAGCCCAGCAAGTGTATTTCTGTAGCCCTGCTGGTAGCATGTATGTTGTAAAAGGTCAACTGGTCCTTACATTAGTTACAGACTTTTGAAAGGCCCGTATAAGGTTTTTATCAGGTAACCCTTCAAGTACTTGGGAACATGCTTCACCCACTTGTTTCATGCCAAACTAGAAAGACCAGTCTTAAGCCATGTTTCCATTCGTCTACAAATACAGTGTGTGAAAGATAATTTAGTAAGTGGCAAATAATGAGTAGTGTTTCCTTATTGGCTTATGTCATATGCAGATGGCATCTGTCAGTGCAAAAATGTTTATAACTGCACTGGAGAGCAATTTTTGTGTTTGCAGATGGGAACGTGATGATACTTGCATCTTCTCCTTCATTTTTTATGCCTTTGTCTGGTCTAGTTCATCATCGTCAACAGCCTCACATTTTGTTGGGTTCTCTCATGACCAAAATATGACTCTTTGTCTAGTCAATCTACGGTTTTGTGTAAAAAAACCAAGCAACATGGCTAAATCTGGTGACATTTGCTTCACAAAAGTATGCTTATTGTCACATATAAAATAGGACAACTAAAGCCTCGTAGAACATGTATAATGTTTGGTTTGAAGCTGTAAAATATTATCCTCATAATATTCAGACCATTTTGGCCTGCAGTAAGTAGATTGTCTTTTGTTTCTGTGTCTCTTGTACTGGACGTCACAAAAATAGCCACAATACGTCATAATTATTCTTTAGCTTCTTGTATTTTATGTTTCTGAAAGCATGTATACCTAGATGTGCATTTAGTAGGTTATCCAGGAGAGAAAAAAACCCAGCAGATTTGTGAATGCCTGAACAGTGTCGACTCTGCCATATCGGGAAAAGTTTGTGGAGTTCAGCTCGGCTTATGCACTGGGATGGAATAAAGTTATAGACTGCCAAGATCGCATAGGACGAGTGGTTCTGCAATATTATTATTGTCACACTTATATAGCTCTACTCTCTGCTGTTGAGCAGACTCACTGTGTTCATGTCACATGTGATTCTGAATGAGTGATTGTATCCATATATATATTGTATCCACTGAAGTGGTGTACTAACAGTGCTGTTTGTTACATGGATGTTGCCACATGAAACTGCTGGCATTTCAGTGCACTGTCTGTGTACACCATGCATCTTGCATCAGTTTACAGTGTCACTTCAGTAGAGGCCACATATGTAGAGTGCATGTGTGTTTAGCTGTAACTGCCATCTGCCCTTTTGGCTGAATGACCAGGATCTTTTACATGATACAGTGTTAACACAGTACATTTATGCAATGCACAGTAACTGACACAAAATAGCAAAAAGTACCAGCCTGAACATGTCTTACAAGTTCTTGCTAAAACTGTCATATAATTATGTTTGCATTTGTGCATATGCATGAACTTGTGGTTGGGTTTGTTGCAGTTACCCAGGGCAATGCTGTGAAAGACTGCTTGAAGAGAAAAAGACCAAATGAATGAGTAGATCATGAACTGGACAGAGATCAAAACACACAAGAGGTTAAAACTTTGTCAAAGCAACAAATAATAATAATGCACTTTTCTGGATTGTGTCAACTTCAGCAATCATGGCTCTCTTTACAGTAGCTGTGTTCATAGCAAGTATATGTACAATATTAAAAGGGAGTGGGGAGGAGGGGGGGATGCTACAATACAATAAATTGTGACGATATGAATATATGTGGGGAACAGTCACTGTGAAGTTCCACACTTAACAAGAGCAACAGAGGAAATGAGTATGCTGCAGGCTGCCATCTTGGGGTTGAAGGCTCCGAAAGCTGTTGATTTTGTACACCATAATGGCCTTGGCTACAATCCTGCAGCTGCAATGTGTTTGAATGGCCAGTTTTGAGATGGCCCAGAGGCTTTTGTGGTAGGGCTGAAGTCTTATAAACACAGGATGACTGCCAGTGGTCAGAAGAAAACAAAAACAAATGTTGACAGATACAATAGGTCTAAAACAATATGCAAAATTTAACAAATGTGATTTTTGTCAAGGAATACAGATATTCTACATAAGAAAAGATCAAGAATATTTCGTTCTTTGTTGCCTGCCAGATTCGCCCAAAATGTAGACATTGTTTTGTGTGATAAAAAATTATAGAGTTTTAAGTCCCGTGTTCAAATACAGAAAAGGTTCAAAAGAATGCTATTTATTAGGACAAGACAAAACCAGCAAATTGTTGGGGTAATCCCCTTTGTCAAGCTACAAAACGACACATAACCTATGCTGTACGTCACTATAAAACTTTCTTCCCGTATGTTGTGGGTGAAAATTTAATTCACCCCTTACTTTATAAGAGGATCACTTACACCATCTACGCAGTGGGTAAAGATTCACCCATGACTTGAACATAACACTTTCACAGTGTACATTGTGGGTGAAAATTCACCCATGACTTTATCATACTAAAACATTAACTGCATATTTTGTGGGTGAAAATTCACCCATGAGTTTCACATAGCAGACTTCTTTGGCATATGTTGTGGGTGAAAATTCACCCATGATAGGGGTTTCCTCTTTCATCCAATTTGTGGCATAGCTGTGTAATGCAGTACCTCACTGGGCTGAATACACTTTCCTTCTACTGTTTGGTTGGTGATGTAAATCTTTCAGCAAGTCACCGGATTTGTTCACACTTTCTCTCTCTCTTTCTCTCTGTCTGCGCTAATCTGTTATGGTGACCAAACCAGGTGTAGCATAACTATGAAGTAGCTGAGAGAATATGTATACACTGTGCATCAGCTTGGCAAAAATAAAAATATGAACTTACTACACAAATACTAGATTTTTAGGAACAATGAACACTATTTTTCAAAGTCAAATTTATTGATTACTGGGTTTGCATACAACACATCAGCTTCAGATCGGGGAAAAGAACTTTGTAATAATGCCACTCAAAGAAAGTGCTTTGCTCTTCTCGCTTTGTAAAGGACAACGAGCACCTTGTTTCAGTGTAGTACAAATTGTGGATCATCCACAGAATAAGAGAGAAAGACACACACACACACACACACACACACACACACACACACACACACTAACAGACAGAGACAGTGTGTTTGTATGTCTGTGTTATCAACTGTCAAGAAGAGCTGCTGGCTGCCTGAGATGCTCGACCAAACTCAGTGGTTTTAGCAGGTCCGGTTTCTCACCATTGTTTGTGGCCCTGGCTGCCATCTGCCAACATGTCAGTTCTCAAGTTCAGCTACCACTGGTATGGGTGAAACTTCACCCACTACGGATGGTCTGCAGGGTTCTTCTTTGAAAACATGGGTGAATTTTCACCCAGGATGTATGATGCATTTAATATTAGTTAATACGTTTTTTTTATTAGTTAAAAGTTTTGTTTTTCACAAACATACATAATCTAACCCCCTTGGAAAAAGTAGTTGACCAAGTCCTGAAATTTCCTTTTTGTAACAAATATTTATTGAGTCATGAATTTTTGAACGAATTTATATGTGATTTTTCAACAACGTATGGTGAAGGTTAATCAACAGCTAAATGGTCTAAAACAATGTAAAACTAAGTGAAAAGCTAAACCATTTATCTGTTTTCGGTTGAGCTGTGTTGTTTTCCTGTCCTGTGTTCTTTGAAGATGCGGTTAGCAAATGTGACCTAAGTCAGATTTTTTAATTTGAGAATGAATTTGAAAAATAAAGTTGTGGTGGCATCACAACATGATTAGCTTACTCATATTTTATTGGAATATTATCAAATGAAATCACAATCAGTTTACTCTCTCTCTCTCTCTCTAACAAAGTTTGTTGTTCTGCATGGCAAGCACCCCACAAAGTTGTCAACAATCGCACTTCCATGGCACTTCATGGTGATAATGTCCTGGAATGCGAAAGTAAATTGCAGAAGGTTCAGCAGTTCATAAAATACCAATTTACAATCATGTCATGATTTAAACCCACCGTGCGACCTTTTCCTACCAGCATACCAAGTTTTCAAACAGTTCAGTAGTTCAGAATGTATGAGGGGCAACTTAAAAAAACACCACAACGAAGTCTCACTGTGAGCTTAAAGGGGCCATCCTAAACTTTGCAAATAACACTACCTACTTTAATGTAGTGTCCCTTGTTTATCAGATATAAATCTTCAGAAAAATTGTGCAATCCTGAGAGAGAGAGTGATCGGATTCAATTCAATGTTCTGTCAAGAACACGGGGTCACCTGACAAGTGACGTCAACCCTTGTTGACAATTGGGAACTTTGACAGGCATGATAGACATGCATGATCTGTTTTGTCAATAACTGGTTGCAGTGGTTGTCAAATTGCTTAGTACTTTTCAATAATTCTCTTGATCAAGTTCGGCATTCTCAAAGGTAGCTGTACCCGAGTGATTATATGTGACGTCATGAACTTTATTGATCTTGCGGTTTATGTATGTGCGATAAAGCACAAATAAGCTGTACATTTCATTCTTGAATAGGGTGATTTTATTGGGATTTTGTGTTGTTAATTTGCTTCTGTATCTTAAATTCAGAAAAGTGCTGTGCATTTTGTGTGACATTTCATTTAGTATTTTGAAACGAGGACCAGAACTGTAACAGGTAACAGTCTCTATTAAGATTGCCCAAGGGACACAATAAATTGTATTTTCCATTTTGAAGGTCTGAGTATTTGCTCTTGTCTGATTATTATTATGGGATTTTTTGTTTGTTTGTTCTTCTTTGAACAATAATAATAATATTGGATAGCTCTTATACTTTTTATAGAGTGCACATCTTTTTGCAAAACAAAAACTTGACGAGCTAGCACACCATTCACACACACAGACATACAGTCACAGGAATGGTCTACCTAGGTTTATGAAAAGGCCCATCTAAACAGGAAAGTCTTGAGCTGGGTTTTGAACTATTTTGTGTTGTGTTCTATTTTGATCCTTTTTCCTTTTTTTCTCTCTCATAAATACAGTATGTTTGTTTAAATTTCTTTTGATGTTTCTCTGATGTTCTTTTAACTTTATTTTTTATTTTTTATTAATGAGCCTTAGTAGTTAACTGATTTGCCCTGTGAGGGATGATTAAAGTATATTGACTTGAACTCGTGTGTGGGGAAATTTCATCTGTAATCAGTAGCTTGGAGCTAATTATATCCATAACTGTTGATTTATTAATGTCACACTTGTAATGTACTTTTTGTCCTATAGAAAGCAAGCAGCTGGCAGGTTTGTGCATGCATACTTCATGCATGCATACTTCATGCTGCTTGCTTTCTATAGAACAAAAAGTTCCAACAAAGTCACATCCTCAGTTACAAGTGTAGGGGACACTTTAATAATAATACTTGTATGTCCAAATTCAGTCCATCTCTACACACATTTACATCATTCTTTTCCATACATTTAATCAATTATTTCTGATAATTAGACCAAATACCAAAGAAAACAACAAGCTGCGTATGTACAATTCTCCACTGGCTTGGTAGGCAGTAGACAGTGGTACAATTTTCTGCCACAGCTGTTGGCTGAATGTATTTACTATGTCAATCTGTGTTTTGTTTCAATGCTAATGACCACTATCTTCTCTTACACAGACTCTGTGGCATTTCTGGCACCATTCTGTCATGGTTTGAGTCTTACTGATAGGACTCAGACTTTGACTGTCAATGGCCAGAGTTCAAGACCTGCATATGTTTTCCTTGGTGTCCCACAAGGCTCAGTTCTTGGTCCTATCCACTTCATTCTCTACCTTGCACCTTGACTGAAGCTCATTCCATCTCCAACCAGTCTTTTGCTGATAATGCACAGCTACTTCAGTCCTGTCCTGATCAGTTGCATGCCACTGTCTTGACCATGCAGACTTGCATCTCTGATGGGAAGACCTGGTTGATGCAAAACAAACTGAAACTGAATAATGACAAAACAGAGGCTCTCCTTGTGAAGTCCAAGAAAACCATTTTTCCTGATGCTCAGCCCACTTCTCTTCATGTTGGCACTGCCAACATTCTGTTCATGATGTGTGCTCACAACCTTTGTTTCATTTCAGATAACACGACTTTCTTGCAACACAAGCACATTTTAACTGTCTACCATTCTGCTTACATGGAAATAGATGCATTGGCTCTATCCACCAATTCATAACTCTTGCCTGTGCCTTTGTTCTCTCCAGGTTTGACTATTGTAATTCTCTTCTATCTGGCTGCCCACTTTACCCTCTAAGTAGACTACACAAGGTTCAGAACTCTGCAGCAAAACTGGTTTTCAAAGCATGCAAACATGATCATGTGCAACCTCTTCTGCAAGCTCCTCATTGGTTACTGGTCCAAACCAGAACAGACTACAAACTGTCAACTATCTGTCACAACTTCTTCTCTGATTCATCTCCTGTCTATTTCTGACCTCTACACTGTGCACACCCCTTCAGGCAGCTTCGTTATTCTGCAGATACACAGATACTTCACATCCCCCATGTTAGAACAAAAACCTTTGGCCAGTGCTGTTTCTCCTACTGTACTCCAAAGTAATGGAAGTCACCCCCTTCTGACATACGCCACATTCAATCTTCCCATGCCTTCAAAACTGTGTTAAAAACTCACCTACACAAACAATACTACAAAAAGTGATTTAAAATTCTGTCTTTTACCCCCCCCCCCCAAATCCTCATATTTTGTTTCATTACCCCCCATCTTACACCAGCGTACTGTACATTTAATTATTTGAGTACATGTCACTTTTGTTAAGTTCACTGTGATTATTTCAAATGTAAAATTACTTCGTAGTTGAAAACTTACTTTTATGGGTGGAAGGGCTACTTTTGATGAGCCAGATCAGAGGGGCTTTTCCAGAGATGGAATTGAAGCATAGCTGAAATTTTGTATTGAATGCAATGTGTTACTGGTAGCCAATGCTGTTTCAAGAATAGGATGGATGTGGTCCGATTTCTTAGCTTTACACACAAACCTTGCTGGCGCTGTGAACTCACAAGGTTTTGTGTGGAATTTTTTTTATGCGCTATATATCTTTTTTTTATATCAGTTTTTATTCATTCATTCATTCTGAACTTTTTGAAGTGTCTAGTAAGTATTGAGGGCAACCTGAACGTAAAGAGTTACAGTAGTCTAAGCAAGAGAGGCCAATAGGGCATACAAGGGTTTGAGTTGCTTGAGTGGTGAGGTGTCATATGGAACTTGTATGCCTGGTTTGTACGTATGCAGTTTTGCACGTGTTACTTATGTGTTGAGATATGCTGAGATTTGAATCCAGGGTTACATCGAGGTTTTTAACAGATGACACAAATGGGACATTGGCGTCTCCAATGTGAATGGCAAAAGACAGTGGATTCTATTTGAAAGTATGATCATGGCTTCGGTTTTGTTGTCATTTAGTTTGTTTGCAGTCATCCAAGACTTGACATCTGTAGTGCAATTCTGGAGGGCTTCTGTTGACTGGTGAACTGCATGTAGTGGAGTTGGTTGTCATCTGTGAAAGCAGGGTGACTGACTGCATGCTTGCTTACTAGGTCAATGAGAGGTTGGGTGATTTTTTGTTGTATGAAGGGATACTGACTGCAGTCAAATGTTATCAAAGAAGATTGGGTTTGAATGTCAAAGAGAATTTTGTTATTGGTGATGCATTTGTGTGGAGATATTTGTACAAATCTAGTGTTAAAGATATTTATTCATGCCTTGTAAAGACTAGTGAGACACCAAAGTGCATAGAAAAATGGAGCAAAGTCCTTGCTGTTGAAATTGATACTAAGGCAGTCTTCGATAAAACTGGCTGCTACTTATTCCAGTGACAGCATGTAGATTCACCTGTCTGTGTCTTCTGCAAAGATGCTGAAGAAACTTTATTACATATGTTTTGGGTTTGCCCAAAAATCCAAGACTACTGGTACAGGGATGGCTTCATACCAGCTTCACACATTGTACTAATATATTTTCAAAAGAGCTTGTTATTCTTGGCAGTAAAGCGAATGTGGTCACTGACAGAATACTGGATTTGTGTATTCTTATAGCTAAACACAACATTTTTATCTCAAAGCTGCATGGTACCATTCCACACCTAAATGTTTTTACTAGATTTTTGAAGAATAGAGCTGTTCTGGAGAAATATTATTGTACGTTAAATGGCAGACCAAACAAATTTCATGCTGACTTGGATGCTGTACAGCTCACTCCTTTCATGAGTAGCTCACTCCTTTCATGAGTAGCTCACTCCTTTCAGGAGTCTTTTGTTTTTACTCAGCCTTGCTATTTAGTTCAAGTATTGCTAATTAAGTATTAAGACTTTTGATAATACCTATTGACACACTTGCCAGATAGCATATAACACCTGTGTACACCTCTCTCTCTCTCTCTCTCTCTCTCTCTCTCTCTCTCTCGCTCTTAGTCTTACATCTCTGTTCTTCCCCCTCTCTCTTCCTATATGCCTCACCAGAGTGCACAATGAATTAAGGTATCTAGTTTTTGTTTTAAAAAAAAGAAAAGAGGTTGGGTGTAGAGTATGAAAAGCACAGGGCACAGAACAGAACCCTGGGGAACACCATAATAGAGCACTGGAATGCTGAGACTGTTTATGGTGATTGCACGTGTTCTGTTATAAAGATAAGACAAAAACCAAGACAAAGCTGAGCCAAAAATGCCAAATGAGTGCTGAAGTCGGGTAAGGAGAATTTGGTGATATATTGAAGGCTGCTGGGAGATCTAAGAGTGTCAAAATGCATATCTTGTTGTTGTCCATAGCTGTTAACGATCCTGAGCAGGGAATTCATGAGTTTCAGTGTTGTGGTTGGCTGACAGGAGAGGATAGGGAAGGTTGTTGTGGTTCAGTGTTCATTTAACCGAGTCAGAACTATTCTTTCTAAGACTTTTGACAGAAAAGATAAATTTGACACAGGATGGTAGTTCATTAAGTTGTCAGGGTCAAGGGACATCTTTTTCAAAAAGGGTTTAACTAGAGCAGACTTGTAGACAGATGGGAAAACACCAGATACCAAGGAGTTGTTGAATACAGCAGTAATGCAAGGCAACAAAGAGTCAAGGCATTCAAGTAACAGAGGGGTAGGAAACGCATCAAGTTCACATGTTTTTGAAGGTGAGCCGAGTATGGTGCTTCTGACAAAGTCCTCAGTTACAAATCTGAAATGAGTGAGGGGTGTGCAAGCAGGAGGGTTAGATGAAGGGACAACAAGTTTGTTTTGATAGTTTCGATCTTTTTTCATGATTCTTATCCTGTTTTAGGAATGCTTTACGAGGCTACCTTGGTCTGTTGGTTGTGTGTGTCTTGTGCATGCAAGTGTATGCATGGGGGGGGGGGGGGGGGTGTGTGTGTGTGTGAGAGAGAGAGATGGGGGGAGGGGCTGTATGGATGTGTACGTGTGGGAGGCGGTGAGAACTGGGGCATGTGGGATACAATAAGAATAATGATTATACTTGTGCTGATTAGCCTCTATGTTGATCATACTAATGTGTGTGATACTATTATCTTTTATGCATGCACATTAAATTTTGTTTGTTCATGTGTGGCATGGCATCCATGTTTTAATTAAAATGATTCAATAAAGAAGTACTTGACTTGATCTGACAAACCAAAAGGGCAGCCTACAGGCAAGCCAAATAGTCAAAGCACCACCAAACCACAACAGTCTAAATGACTATAGTCTGCAGCAAATAAATATGGGGACAAGTGCAGACCAAGCCATATTGCACACAGGCAATGAAGGGGTGGGTGTGTGTGGTGGGGGGGGGGGGGCAATCCCAGGTCAACCTAACCTAAACCTATGAGGTTTGATCACTTATTCATCACAAAGGCATTACAAATTGAACTGAAATGTCAAATGTGTGATGCCATGTTACATACATCAAATTCACAGTAATAATATGGAATACATAGCGAGCTTTCAGTGACTCAAGTCAGAGCGTTTTACCATTTCATTAAAGAAAAGGATTGGAATGCATACTCATACAATTAATGCCATAATAATACACCAACAAACATACTTATTTATATAAAGCACACAGACACATATATGCACTCACAGGATCACCTGTGTGCATACACATTCACAGGTTCCTATGCATGCACACACCAACCCACTCACACCAAAACACTCCTAGGATTGCGTGCACTTGCATTGATGGACATACAGTGTGGCCTGTACCCCGCTACCCCTCCATCCCCTGGCAAAAAACAGCCTGGTTACAGGGCTTTATTCTCAGTTAAGGGATTGAACCATAAACTTTGCAAAGTTTGTAGGCATCCAAAATGATTCAGCCCAGTCAAATCTCAGTACGCACAATGCCGCCCCCACCCCCACCCCCCCAGTTTGGAGGAGTTGTAGAACTTTGTACTCAGTTCTGATTGGTTGCTGCTTTGTGAATGAGGAATAAACAAAAGGGGTCTATTACAAACTCCCTCCTTTGCGGGCCTGCTTTATCTAAGGTGTCGAGGATCAACTCCTTGGAAGGGTTCTTTAGAGTGCTTAAAGTCCTTGAATGATTTTTGATAGCTCCATTTCAGGGCCCTGAACATTAATAAAGACTACATACAGTAGTAAAGTCCCTGAAAATTGAGGTTGTAGTAGTCATTGTGTGTTTGGACAAAAACTGTGCCTTGCTCCCATCCTTCTGTTTGTCATAAACAAGTCTTGTGCTGAAAACTGTGGCTTTTCTGGACTTCTTTTTGTTCAGTGTTTTGTTTTTCTAAAGGTTTTTCTTTTCTTGGTGGTGGTTTTGGAAACTTTGTTAGGTCCTGGAAAAGAAAATGTTTTTTAAATTCTTTGCCGCTCAGTACCTATAATGACCCTGATTGAAATGCAAGTCATCTTGAGCTCTTGCTCTGTGCCTTCATATTTAGAAATAGCTTGGCTACAGAAGCACTGTGGAGAGTGAAACAGTTCACACATAGGGACACCTTCAAAACAGTAGTGTGTTTCCAGATACAGAATGCATGAGACCATAACATAGGCATGATGCAACAACTGGTATGACCATCTCTGAAATTTGGATGTGTTCCATTGACAGTGCATAGGATATCAGAATAGTAGAAAGACCACATGACCATAGATACATAGCCATTCCTGAATGAGAACTCATTGTGCACTTCACCAGCCAAAATAATACCCAGACTGGAAAATTGTGAGAACATTACTGGGAGTGGGAGGTGGGGCTTAGAGATCAGTGCAGAACCTTCTATTTCAGCTTTAAAAGAGGGACATGTTGACAGTGCTGGGTTTTCGGGTTCTTAATTTTTGTGTTTGTGGTACCTGACCACAGGGCTTTGAATGTCAGTTACTTGAACAATAAAACTGCAGAAGTTTGGTTCTGCTTTACAGTCTTGCCTTGTGCATGCTCTCCTCCTTACAACTACAAATGACACATGACATAGTGATAAGACCAAACTATTAACTTACAAGAATGTCACAGTTGTGCACCCCCCCCCCCCCCCCACCCCCCAGCGCACACACACACAAAACAACAAGACGCTGGGAATATCATGGTTGAAGGAAATCTAATCAAAATATGAAGCAATTACAAACACATACTTATGCGCTTTCATCCAGAGCAACAACATGCATACACAAAACATACAACAAATATAGATGTACATAATATATAAAGTGAGAGAGAGAAAGGGGGCCCCCGTAAGGGTAGTTGGACTCGGGGAGAAAGAAGAGGCCAGATGGAGAGGAGAAATGAAGTTCTTGCATGTTAATGTCCCATCAGCCACATCTGAATAAACAAACACCATTTTATATCATGCTATCAAGAAACTATAGCAGGCTGAAAACCAAGTGACTAGTAGGAAAAACAGAGGCTGGACAGATGTGGAGGATGTTTGAGAGATTAGAAGTGCCAGATGGAGGAGACAGGTTTGGAAAATTAAAAAGGTTGGAGGCAAGACAGAAGGGAGAGACTAAAAACAGAGGTACCAGATGGAGTGGTGAGGCTAGAAAGAAAGATGCCAAATACAGAAGAAGAGATTAAAGAGAGAGTGACAAGATGGCATGAGGCCATCATGGAAAGGGACAGAGGTTGGAGGTATTAAGACACAAACCCACTATTTTTGATTTATTTTTTTGCCACAAGGAATGTTTCTTGGTAAGTTGGTTCATTCATCATCACTATCACACACACAGTTCTATTACCAAAAATGAGGCCAAGTGCTACTGCTGGATACCAAGCCCATCCACACATACATGCCAATTATAAAAGCTTGAGACAGAGAGAGGCCAGATGAAGAAAGGAAGATTTGAGAGACGGACAAAGAGAGGATGGAGAGACAGAGGCCAAATGGACAAGGGTGAGATGACAGGCCAGATAGAGGAGAGAAATGGAGAGGCCAGATGGACAAGGTGGAGATGACAGGCCAGATAGAGGAGAGAAGTGGAGAGGCCAGATGGACAAGGGGGAGATGACAGGCCAGACAGGAGAGAGAAGTGGAGAGGCCAGATGGACAAGGTGGAGATGACAGGCCAGACAGAGGAGAGAAGTGGAGAGGCCAGATGGACAAGGGGGAGATGACAGGCCAGACAGAGGAGAGAAGTGGAGAGGCCAGATGGACAAGGGGGAGATGAAAGGCAACATGGAGGAGGGGTGGGGGTGGCGGCACGGTGGTGAGACCAGATGGAGGAGGGGAAGAGATGGAGGACATCACTAGATGAGAGATGGAGGAGAGAAAACGGTGAGACCAGATGGAGGAGGGGAAGAGATGGAGGAGAGAAAATGGAGGCCAGATGGAGGAGGGGGAGTTGAGGAGAGGCCAGATGGAAGAGGTGGAGGGAGATGAGAGAGAGGTCAGATGGAAGAGACAAATGGAAATGGCAGAGGGGAGATCAGAGAGAGGAGATAAATGGCCAGGCCAGATGGAGGACATAAACTGTGAAGCCTGATGGTGGAGGGGAGAAAGGCCAGATGGAGGAGACAGGTGGACAAGCCAGATGGAGGACAGAAATTGCGAGGGAGATAAGAGAGAAAGGCCAGATGGAGGAGACAGGTGGACAAGCCAGATGGAGGACAGAAATTGCAAGGGAGATAAGAGAGAAAGGCCAGATGAAGGAGACGCATGGACAGGCCAGATGGAGGACTGAAATTACAAGGTCTGATGGTAGAGGGGAAATGAGAGAGAAAGGCCAGGTGGACAAGCCAGATGGAAGACTGAAATTGTGAGGTCTGATTGCGAGGGAGATGAGAGAGAAAGGCCAGATGGGGGAGACAGGTGGACAAGCCAGATGGAGGACTGAAATTACAAGGTCTGATGGTAGAGGGGAAATGAGAGAGAAAGACCAGATGGAGGAGACAGGTGGACAAGCCAGATGGAGGACTGAAATTACAAGGTCTGATGGTAGAGGGGAAATGAGAGAGAGAGACCAGATGGAGGAGACAGGTGGACAAGCCAGATGGAGGACTGAAATTGCGAGGTCTGATGGCGGAGGGGAGATGAGAGAGAAAGGCCAGATGGAGGACTGAAATTACAAGGTCCTCTGATGGTGGAGGGGAGATGAGAGAGAAAGGCCAGATGGAGGACAGAAATTGCAAGATCTGATCGCAGAGGGGAGATGAGAGAGAAAGGCCAAATAGAGTACAGAAATTGCGAGGTCCGATCGCTGAGGGGAGACGAGAGAGAAAGGCCAGATGGAGGACAGAAATTGCGAGGTCTGATCACTGAGGGGAGACAAGAAAGGCCAGATGGAGGAAATGAGTGGGCAGACCTGATGGAGGAAGGGAGAGGAGACAGAGGACAGCAACATGGAGATATAAAGACTAAAGAGAGAGGCCAGATGGAGAAGGAGGAGATGAGAGAGAAGCCAGAAGGACGAGAACTAGATGAGAGAGGGAAGCCACATGGATAACAGAAGCTGAGAGGCCATGTGGAGAAGAGGTTGGAGAGGTCAGGTGGAGGAGAAAAATGGAGAGAACAGATGGAGGAGAGCTAAGACAGATCAAAGGGGGAGATGAGAGAGAGAAGCCAGCTGGAGGACAGGCTAGATGGAGAAGAGAAATTTAGAATAATAGGATAGTTATCTGATACTGAAAGCCCACTACCAAGGCAAAACAGTATGAAAAATGAAGAAAAGTCTCACAAAACAAGTTAATAATGTCCTACTTTAAAAAGATATCAAAACTTAACTACAATTTCAGGTATATATATATATATATATATATATATATATATATATATATATATATATATATATATATATATATATATAGTGGCAATTAGTACTAATAAGCCATTTGCTTTCCCAGAGATTACTTAAATCACAAATAAAAATATGATTTACTGTTCATGATACACATCACATTTTTCAAGAGTGTTAAAGAAATTAAAAGAAGCAAAAAGGCAAGAAACTAGAAAGGCAGATTTCCTGGCCATAAATAAATCATATAATCAAGATATACATGTGTTCCAGTCTACAAAGGCTTAAATGGGGTGGGGGGGGGGGGGGGAGGACTGTTGACAGTTCTGAAGGACCTTAATCTATACAGCTGCAGTACCTCAGGAAGAAAGGACAAATGGAGACAAGAGACAAAACAAGAGAAAGAAAAGAAACTACAGTTACTAATTAAACCATTTACACCTTTCTTTAGTAGTATATCTACATCTCTTATTATTTTATATCATTTTTGTTTACTTAGACATGAGCATTTATAAATACACTTATTATTTTTTTCATCAAGTTTTTGCTGTGTCTGCATTCAAGACCAGCATGTAGTTTCTCTTGCTACTACTACTTTACTACAATATGTAATTAAAAACTTCTTCTTTTTTACACATTCAGAATTTTGGTTCCTATATAATGCTGTTCTTAAAGTTACACTTTCATTGCTGTAAGTAAGTTGGTGTTTTACACCCAGTCAACTGGTTCATTGCTGTAAAAAAAAAAAAAAAAAAAAAATGAAGGAGAAAAAAGAAGAGAGAATGTACTTGCAATAGAGAATCCAACAGATCCCCTTCAAGCAGTAAATGTATATCATTGCAATATGAAAACCAGTATGTTCTCCTGAGTTACTCAACCTGTGCAAGCACCAAGCAACCAATAGTCCATGTGAACCTTTTTTCAAGGGGTAACCATAACTCTGAAAGAATCAAACAGCTACTGTGCACCTCACAGTCTCCCCCACAATGGCAGTAACTTGGTCAACAGGATGACAGACACATGTCAAAATGTTTGTCTTTGCTGACTTTAGTCATGACTTTTACAAACATTTTCTGAAGTCATTTGGTGACAAGATGAATTAACCAAACTGCCATTCACTAACATGAATCACTTTAGTCCATGGTGTGTTGTCTGCTGACTCACAAGCACCAGGACTGGCTCCTTGCTAGTTGAAGCTGACTTGCATTTCTCGCCTGCAGTTGGGTTGGAATAGCTGACCATGCTGTCATCGGTTGACCCAGCGCTGTGTTGACTCCTCCCAGTCTGTGTTGCCTCCTTCCTCCTCATCAGTGCGGATGAAAGATTCTTCATCTGTTTGAAGATAGCTCTCTTCATCTGTGGTGTAGCGGCTGCTTGTCATCTCCTTAAGACAGATGTGCGTACATGATACATCAGCTGTGCATGAAAGCATCATTACATTCACACCACTTTTGTTGGAAGCACTGCACCCATTATGGCTTAATTAGCCATCAATTATATTCTAACATGGTCAGAAAATAGGCTGGAGGTCAAATTACTATGATTTGGCTACACTACACAATAAATGTGTTTTTAGACATTTGTAGCAGCATGAAAATTAATTATTTTACCACAGTTGTTTCCATCCCCACACTCAGGATGCATGCCAAATGTGGTAACAATAGCAGTAAACCTGGGTCAGAGGGTGACCTACTGTAGAATAGCTCATGCTGATGGAGTGTATGTGTTTTGAACCTGAAGCATGGAGCTGAACTACACGGCCTTAACATTTATCGGCACATTCTGACAGTGAAAGATGGATCTGGATTTTTTTCTTTAAATTCAACCAGGGTACATATCCTTCAATGTGCTTTACTAGGAATTTTCTTGAGATTATTCTTGTTCTACCAATGGCTGGCTTGATGAATATCCACATGCACTTGGCATGGAATTGGCTAATGGCTACATGCATTTGGCATGGAATTGGCTAATGGCTACATGCACTTGGCTAATGGCTACATGCACTTGGCATGGAACTGGCTAATGGCTACATGCTCTTGGCATGGAAATGGCTACATGCACTTGGCATGGAATTGGCTAATGACTCCTTGAACTTGGCATGGAATTGGCTAATGGCTACATGCACTTGGCATGGAACTGGCTAATGGAAAGGAAAAAAATCAACCCGTTTAGGGCTGGTGATTGGCCAGCTGATTTTTGTACATTGCTAGTTTGCCAACAGTCTTCAGAGTTTTGTTTTTAATAATACTAATGTGCATTTATCATGCGCTCATCAACACCCTGCACACTCACATGATACATATTAACTAAATATGATATTCTGTACACATGTGGAGCACAGTCCTACCAAAACAATTTACATGAAGTATATGGAAAACACATGCACACAGACACACACACAGACACAGACACACACAATGACTGTAGCAGAAACTGGCATTAGTTGTGGTGGAAATACTGTGAGAAGAGGAAGGTTTTCAGTTTGGTTTTAAAAGATGACAGGGTTGAAGGTCTTGTGGGAGTGAATTCCAAATGCAGAATTCACAGCAAGTGAGAGTGTGAATGCTTTGAGTCTTGCATTTGTATTGTTGGATTTTTAGCAGGCAGCTGTCAGAAGAAGAGTATAGTGTACAAGAAGGAATGTAGACGTATAGCAGTTCAGAGAGGTAAGCAAGACCAGAACCATTTATAGCACAGAAACACATATAAGCGACTTTATATCTAATATGTTCTGAAATGGATAAGCCAGTGCAGTTTTTCCAGGAGAAATGTTGAGTGGTGGTGGCGGGGTGCCAAGAGAATGAGTCTTGCAGCAAAGTTTTGAATTTTCTGGAGAGGCTGGATGACAGAATTAGGTGTACCCATGAGGAGTAGTCAAGCCATGAGAGATATATGAAGGAACAAGAGTCTTGCCTGTGTCGTTAGTGAGAAACCTGCAGATTGAACTAATGCATTTTTGGTATGAATCATTCTGGCATCCACATAGCTGTACTATAACTTGTGCTTTATAAAATGATCATTTGCTGACAATAATAAT
This sequence comes from Alviniconcha marisindica, assembly GCA_018857735.1. Classification (NCBI taxonomy): domain Eukaryota; kingdom Metazoa; phylum Mollusca; class Gastropoda; family Provannidae; genus Alviniconcha; species Alviniconcha marisindica. The sequence continues at coordinate 958,808 of JABMCL010003092.1, read as the reverse complement.
AGCCAATTATATCCTAAAGATTATGTTTATGTAATGTTATTCTCATCTCATCATGCACCCATTTGTTGGCTGAAAACTAAAGCATGTTAAATAAATATTTAAAAATTTAACCTGAAACAAGAATGACTGCTAGTGTTCTAAAACAAGCTCCAAACACATAAAAGGTTCAACAGAATGCTAGTTATTGGGACAAAACACAACCTGCAAATTTTCAGGGTAATCCCCCTTATCAAGCTACAAAATGACATTTAAACAACAGTTAAACTTAAACAGTGAAAAATAATGAAAAATGAGATGGAAAGCTAGTCCACTTATCTTTTTTGTTGTTGAGCTAGGTTGTTTTCCTACCCAGTGCTTGGAAGAAATTCTTCAGTAGTGTTTTTACTTCTCAACAATTTTGTATGCATTTTCCACAGCATTAATCACACAGCAAACACTCTTATATTTATGATAAAGTGAAAGTATTTTGGAGTAGATTGGGGAACTGGGATGGCTCTGTGGTAGAGCGACGGACTCATGATTGAAAAGTCTTGGTTCGAGTACTTGCAGGAGTGGTTGGATAATTTTCTTCTCCACTGTCAACTTTCTATGCTGACTCTTATTTTGGTATCCGGTCTACCCCTGTGTTACTGCAGTATCATGTAAAAGATCCCAGCTATTCTGCCAAAAGTGGCAGTGGCAGGCTACAGCTAAACACACATGCATCCCACATGTGGCTTCAAATAAAATGACACTGTAAACTGGTGCATGCTTGTTAAAGTTATAAGGAATTTATACGGAGTTTATAAGTTCACAAAACTTGCACCGCAACAGCAGCAGTTTCACATGGCACCAGCAATGTAATATCACTTCAGTGGATATTCAAATCACATGATGTAAAGTTATGGACACTTACTCAGAGTCGCATGTGACTATAGCGCAGATGCAGAGAATAGCACAACAGTTGCTACGGTAAAGCACCTAGGGCTCATCTTGAGATTAGGTGCTCAACAAATGTTCAGATTCAAGATTCAAGATTACTTTATTATCTCATCAGAGAAATTAAAACGTGGCTGAACATTAACCACATCACAGTACACAATAACACATATTGTATATTTTAAAACTCAAAGAACAGTTATTGAAAATACAAAAGTTACATAATAAACAAACTAGTAATTTATACACACACACACTGCTTTGACGTTTGAACAGATTTATCTGTTCAGAAATGCTATTGACTGCAGAATGCTATCTCACTGTATTTGATTTTGGTATGCGAAATCGTCTACCAGATGGAAGAAGCTCATAATATTCTTAACATTGTTTTATTCAACTCTTTGTCTAATTTCTGTTTTACTTTAATTCCTTGTCTATCTTCTTCTTTACTTCCTTCTTCTTTTATCATTTTCTATCTCTCTTACACCTGACAAAGACTCTCTGTCGAAAGTGCTTGTGTTAATTGTTCCTTGTGTATCGTCATATAGTTAAGTACATTTCTCTAGAGCTGTTCTGTCAACCTCACCAGAAGTTGTTAACTCATTCCTCATAATATTTAGCAAGGACATGGCTGTTGTCATCCATAATAACCCTAGCCTTCCATACCACACAACGTTCATACAACTGACTTAAGTCTTTCACCCACAACCTTGCAACATACATTCACCACTTTAATTTATTCAGGGCATTTTTGCTTTTCACATTCAAGCCTCCAAACCAGCACAGGAACAAAAAACAAAAAAATTGATTCAATACAACTCCAGTCCAAAGTATGTAAAACAGCAGCATTCACATTAAGAGATCTTAGTTTTTGAAGGCAAAATATTCTTGGCTGCCATCTTTTGTGAATAAAATCAGTGTCTTTGTTAAAATTCAGCTTGTTGTCTAAGACTGTTCCTAGATATTTGTACTCAGCCACACTTTCAGCTTTCAATAAAGATATCTGGAATGACAGTTGGAGCTTTTTTTAAATCAATCAATATTTTTTTATTTTTTTTCCCCCTTTACATTCAAGTCAAGGGAATTATCCCCGCACCAGTTTAGTAACTGCCTTTCAACTTCAGCAACATAAACAAAATCTGAGTTGGAAAGATCTTCTATGGTAGAATCATCAAAGTATTTTATGACTGGTATTGTGTCAGTGCCTGTGTAGTCATTTGTATAGAGTGTAAAGAGAACAGGAGATAGGACACTGTCTTGATGAGAGCCAGTGGAAATAGAGCAGGAAGACGAGAGTGCAACTTGGTGACGAACTGTCTGAGAACGACTGACAAGAAAGTCAACAATCCAGAGAATCAGTCTTGGGTTAACATTAAGTTTCAAAAGTTTGCTTGCCATGAGGTGTGGTTGTATGGTACTGAAGGCAGAAGAAAAGTTGATGAAGATAATTTGGACAAATGAACCTGGTTTTTCAAGATGAGTATATGCATTGTGCAAAAGAGTGAGTGTTGCATCTTCGGTGCTTTTGTTATGCTTGAATGCAAACTGGTATGGGGCTTCATGTGTTTCACGAGTTGGTGGAGGATGATACATTCAAAACACTTCATTACAATAGATGTCACAGCAACTGGACAATAACTGCTTAAATAAGAAGGATTTCTGTTTCTTGGAACAGGACAGATTACAAAGGTTTTCCAAGTACAGTGTTTTCTTTCAGAGACCATGTGAACAACTAACTGAAAACAACAGAAAGCTTGGAAGCGCACGATTTCAAAAGTCTTCCACAGATGTTGTCAGGCCAATTGCTTTCCTGATGTTAAGCTTCAGAATAATGCTCTCAACGATCTTGGCATCAATCCCAAAATCTTCAACATCATCCTTTTCCTGTAGTTCTGATCTGATCTGGGCTAGTTCAGTTCTGAAGTCTTGAGTGTCAAATCAGCAATAAAAGTCATTCAGCGCTCCTTTTGTTTATCACTTTTATCATTTACCGATTTCGTGTACGTGTGTTTTTGCCATGTTTTGTATGAAGATGTCTGTTAATTTTTGGTTTGTTTTGTACGCTGGTATACTATTGATTTGTATAATTATGGGTATTTGTGCATTGTATGTTTTTCTTTAAGTTGTAAAATATTTTACACACATTTATTTATGTATTTTTAAGTTGTAAAAAACACACAACAAAATTGCCCCTTGTGGGATGATTAAAGTTTTTTGAATTGAATTGAATTGAATTGAATAAAGTGCTTTGAGATTCCAAATGCACTCTATATGTTCCCTATTATTATTATTATTAACACCTAGCTTGTTTCAACTGTTTAATTTAGGCTTGGTGTGTCCAGCTAGTGTTTTCAAACTGGCAATATGCGTGAGGCATGGAAGGGGTTTCCATGCCTCACGCATATTGCCAGTTTGAAACTGAAATTAGATTTTTTCTTTGTATGTAGCACTCTATAGCAGATGACGGAGTGTAAGACTGCTGCAAGGAAGTGGGCTGCTAGACTAATTTTACCTAGAGGGACTGGGGGTATAAACAGCCTGTACATGGGCAATAGGTGGTGTGCCATCTTTGGCACATTTTGCAAGAGAACAAAGAACAATCCTTTGACTCCTGTCTTGCTGGCATACAGGCATATAATTATATAGTAACACACCAGAACTTTCAACAACTTTATCGCCATGCAAGTACTGTTTCAACTGATAGGAGTGTACATTGTGTATGTTTCAATTTCTCTCTGTGTGTGGTTATGAATCAGTCGACTGAACAGTGTTGATGGTTGGCCATTCGCACATATTAAGACTCAGTAAATTTGTACGCAAGTCTGATAGTGATACTGAGAGCCATATGCCTTACAATGTGGCATTGAATTTCAAGGTGTCAGGGGTATCTGTGATGTTTCAAGGCACAGTCTCTCTGTCCATGCTCTGTCCATGCTTCAGGCAGTCAAGACTCATCGCCCATGCACCATGATTTTCATGATTGGCAAAACTGACAAGGTGTCAAAATGCAACATCAAGGAGTTAGTGAGCAAGATAGTGGCCACAACTTCCTATTTTTACAATGCCTGGCACATCCCCTTCATTGCTGTGACACTGCTGCTGCCATGTTTACCCACATGGCATTTAGACAATGCTAGATACGATACTCAAGCCCTGCAGATCAGTGCACGTCTCAAAGTTCTAACAGACTGCTGAACATGAAGTTTCTACAGCACAACTTTGCCCGCTTCAAAGCAGAAAATGAGACACACTACCACAATCTTAACGGGTCGTTCTGTGATGCAGTACATCTCAACAACACAGGCAACTACAAGCTGTACAAATTATTGCACTCACTGGTAATTTGGGTATATGTGCGCCAGGAGCACTCCACAGTGAGTCTGGCTTCTTCATAACTTAGTTGCACATAATCATGTAGATTCTGTTCATGGGGGCGTGCCAGCATGAAAGTGTGAACCAAGCCAGTGTTTTTGTTTTGTTTTTTCTTCCCAAGAGACTAGGCGGGAAGGGCACCAGCAGTGTGTGTGCACCAAGTGTGTTGTTTCCCAACTTGTGGATGGGGTATTGGTACTAAGTGTGTATTTCCCATCTTGTGGATGGGGTGTGGTACCAAGTATGTTGTTTCCCATCATGTGAATGGGGTGCAGTACTACATGTGTAGTTTCCCATCTTGTGGATGGGGTGTCGGTGTGCATCTCCAATCTTGTGGATGGGGTGTAGTACTACATGTGTTGTTTCCCATCTGGTGGATGGGGTGTTGGTACTAAGTGCATATTTCCCATCTTGTGAATGGGTTGTAGTACCAAGTGTGTTGTTTCCCATCTTGTGGATGGGGTGTTGGTACCAAGTGTGTGCTTCCCATCTGGTGGATGGGGTGTTGGTACTAAGTGCGTATTTCCCATCTTGTGAATGAGTTGTAGTACCAAGTGTGTTGTTTCCCATCTTGTGGATGGGGTGTTGGTACTAAGTGTGTGTTTCCCATCTGGTGGATGGGGTGTAGTGCTAAGTGTGTTGTTTCCCATCTGGTGGATGTGGTGTTGGTACTAAGTGTTTATTTCCCATCTTGTGGATGGGGTGTAGTGCTAAGTGTGTTGTTTCCCATCTTGTGGATGGGGTGTTGGTGCTAAGTGTTTATTTGCCATCTTGTGGGTAGGGTGTAGTACCAAGTATGTTGTTTTCCATCTTGTGGATGGGGTGTTGGTACCAAGTGTGTGTTTCTCATCTATTGAATGGGGCGTTGGTACTAATTATGTCTTTCCCATCTTGTGGATGGGGTGTTGGTACTAATTATGTCTTTTCCATCTTGTGGATGGGGTGTTGGTACCAAGTGTGTGTTTCTCATCTGTTGGATGGGGTGTTGGTACTAATTATGTCTTTCCCATCTTGTGGATGGGGTGTTGGTACTAATTATGTCTTTCCCATCTTGTGGATGGGGTGTTGGTACCAAGTGTGTGTTTCTCATCTGTTGGATGGGGTGTTGGTACTAATTATGTCTTTCCCATCTTGTGGATGGGGTGTTGGTACTAATTATGTCTTTCCCATCTTGTGGATGGGGTGTTGGTACCAAGTGTGTGTTTCTCATCTGTTGGATGGGGTGTTGGTACTAATTATGTCTTTCCCATCTTGTGGATGGGGTGTTGGTACTAATTATGTCTTTCCCATCTTGTGGATGGGGTGTTGGTACCAAGTGTGTGTTTCTTATCTGTTGGATGGGGTGTTGGTACTAATTATGTCTTTCCCATCTTGTGGATGGGGTGTTGGTACTAATTATGTCTTTCCCATCTTGTGGATGGGGTATAGCACCAAGTGTGTTGTATCCCCATCAGGCATCTTGTGGATGGGGTGTTGGTACAAAGTGTGTGTTTACCATCTGGTGGATGGGGTGTAGTACCAAGTGTGTTGTTTCCCATCTTGTGGATGGGGTGTTGGTACTAAGTGTTTATTTCCCATCTTGTGATGGGGTGTTGGTACTAAGTGTTTATTTCCCATCTTGTGATGGGGTGTTGGTGCTAAGTGTGTATTTGCCATCTTGTGGGTGGGGTGTAGTACCAAGTATGGTGTTGGTACTAAGTGTTTATTTCCCATCTTGTGGATGGGGTGTTGGTACTAAGTGTTTATTTCCCATCTTGTGATGGGGTGTTGGTACTAAGTGTTTATTTCCCATCTTGTGGATGGGGTGTTGGTGCTAAGTGTGTATTTGCCATCTTGTGGATGTGGTGTTGGTACTAAGTGTTTATTTCCCATCTTGTGGATGGGGTGTTGGTACTAAGTGTTTATTTCCCATCTTGTGGATGGGGTGTTGGTACTAAGTGTTTATTTGCCATCTTGTGGATGGGGTGTTGGTGCTAAGTGTGTATTTCCCATCTTGTGGATGGGGTGTTGGTACTAAGTGTTTATTTCCCATCTTGTGGATGGGGTGTTAGTGCTAAGTGTGTATTTGCCATCTTGTGGGTGGGGTGTAGTACCAAGTATGTTGTTTCCCATCTTGTGGAAAAGGTGTTGGTGTGCATCTCCCATCTGGTAGATGGGGTGTAGTACTACATGTGTTGTTTCCCATCTGGTGAATGGGGTGTTGGTACCAAAAAAATACTTGATGATTTTACAGGAAATCATGAATAAATACTGCTATGTTTTATTCATATCTGAAAAATACAAGTGTCACTATCGACAGGCAATGGAAAGGGAGTTGATTAGCACTCAAAAGATGTCACACAAACACAGCAACAAAGACCTGAGTCACCTATGGTAACTCTCACCTGCCATGCGAGTAAATATCAGAGGACGTGTCATTATTTGTTTGGTTAGGTGCAATGGGTCTAGTTCACTTGGCAGTGATTTTTTTTTTTTTTAAAGAACTGACCTTGGGGTTTCCATCATACAGTTCAGCTTCCTCATCTGTCCTGAAACTGAGGCTTTGCTCTTCGTCTGTCCGAACATATGACTCAGCATCATCTGTCGCTAAGACACTTTCATCATCTGTACGCACATAGGACTCTGCATCATCCATTGCTGTGCATCTGAAATCATATTCAATAGATAGTAATTTCTTGGGTCTTTGCTAAAAGCTTCAGAAGTGATCTTATTAACATATCTTTCTATCAGAATTTTTTTCCACTTACTCCATTAAAATATATGAATGACTACATCAGATCAACAAGCCAAGGAACAATGAAGTACTCTACCCATACCAACCCATCTTGCTCAGTGCTGCTGGTGGTCTGACTAGAGTACCCACACCCACCCATCTTGCTCAGTGTCACTGGTGATCTGACTAGAGTACCCACACCCATGCACCCATCTTGCCCAGTACTGCTGGTGGTCTGACTAGAGTACCCACACCCACCCATCTTGCTCAGTGTCACAGGTGATCTGACTAGAGTACCCACACCCACCCATCTTGCTCAGTGTCACTGGTGGTCTGACTAGAGTACCCACACCCACCCATCTTGCTCAGTGTCACAGGTGATCTGACTAGAGTACCCACACCCACCCATCTTGCTCAGTGTCACAGGTGATCTGACTAGAGTACCCACACCCACCCATCTTGCTCAGTGTCACAGGTGATCTGACTAGAGTACCCACACCCACCCATCTTGCTCAGTGTCACAGGTGATCTGACTAGAGTACCCACACCCACCCATCTTGCTCAGTGTCACTGGTGATCTGACTAGAGTACCCACACCCACCCATCTTGCTCAGTGTCACAGGTGATCTGACTAGAGTACCCACACCCACCCATCTTGCTCAGTGTCACAGGTGATCTGACTAGAGTACCCACACCCACCCATCTTGCTCAGTGTCACAGGTGATCTGACTAGAGTACCCACACCCACCCATCTTGCTCAGTGTCACAGGTGATCTGACTAGAGTACCCACACCCACCCATCTTGTTCAGTGTCACTGGTTGTCTGACTAGAGTTGCCACTGCGTTGTCGTCGTGCACGTAGCTGGGCCAAGAAGTCAGACTCCTGCTTAAGGCGCCACTGCAAGTCATCTCTCCATGACTCCATGTCCTCTGTTCCTGACGATCTTGCCATCACATCCTCCTCAAACTTCACATCTGCACTTGCAAGGGAAAAAAATCATTCCAAAATAAAGATTTCCATAATACACATCTGTAAGCATAGCAGTTACTTCAAAATGTTGCATAAATACTACATTTTCCCATCAGACACTTTTGCGCATAGATCTGTTTTGCTGTGACTGTAATTTTGAAATATCCTTTGAAACAGCTTTGTGTCTGGTCACTTTTTAACATTAAAAATATTTGCCTTCTATGTGTCAGTCTGATAATTATGAACTTTGCTTATTGGTGTAATAAAGACACTGCCACTTGTGTTGGTGAAGCAATGGACACTGTTTGATCAATGAAACAATAGAGAGAAAAAAGCTTTTATAAATATGTAGTCTCTGTCAATAAAAATCCTGTCATATACCAGCATAATATGACTGTCATGATACCACAAGATTGTACCAGTCATTTGATGTTTGCCAAATCTGTGGGCAAATGAACAATTAGGACACCTGATACACCATTTCTAAAGGTAATTAGTTTAAAACTGTTCAAATGTTTTCAAAATACATCACAGTCACAAGACAAGACCAATCTTTTGCTTTCTTACCATGCATATAAAATACCAGTTGAGAGTTATGATGTCATTTATTACACAATGTACTGATGAGGTGTGTTTATAAAAATTAAGAACATGTTTCTTTCCACATTTTCACCAGGTTCAAACTCAGAAATGATCTCAAAAGACAGCCTAGAGTTTTACCTTGAACAGTTTATAGATGGGTTTAATATTTTAGAAGTGAGAAAACTGACACATCAATCAAGTGTCAATACTGGCCATCCAGTAACTGTTAAATACACAAACACTTTGCTTTAAATAAAAGACAGAAAGAACATCCACACATCTCAGTATCATAAACATGTTGAAGTTGTGACCTTTTAACAGCTGAACAAATAAATGACTAGTTTCACCTTCCAGAACAGCTGCAAGACAGCAGTCTACCATATCTACTATACAGGATTGGAAGAAACAGAGTCCTGCATTTGAAGGCATTACTCTGATGAATCTGTGTTTGGACAGTTCAAAACTATCAAGCAATATTGTCACGAGATGAATTACGAGTTTCTGTATACATGGTAGACCCCATATTACTGAGACAATCAGATGTATTGATTTAAAATAACCAAAGGCCAGCAGTTTTTCAGCCACACTACAAGAAGTCATGCAATTCTTTTTTTCTTTTTCTTTTTTAATAATTTGTTCTTCTCAGCTTCTGGTATTAATCTTGCCTGTATGTTGTTGCACTCTCTTAAACTGTCAATCATCACTGTGACCTTGACCGTGAACAAACCAACTTGTTCAAAAACAAACTCTGGCTCCTGGTGATGTAGGACCATACCAAGTTCGGTTACAAATGGCTGAGCGATTCAGAAAATATCGTCTTCATAAATGTAATGACCACACTGATCTAAAGGCCTACTGCTGAGACACTTAGGAAATATAGGCCAAGGCCAAGGGAGATATTGGGGCCATGTTATGCTTCCACACTGGCTTTCACAATTTTCTCTCTGTTGGAAGGGTGCTTGGGTCTCTGAACTAGCAAAACATTCTTTTCGCATGACATTCTGGCTCAATATGATGCACCACCAAACCATGTTTGGTTACAAAAGGTTCTGCAGTTCAGAAGATAGCACCTGCATAAAAATAAAAATAATAAAAAAACAGACATGTGGACACGAACATAGTGACTCTAGTTAATATACCCCACCCCCACACCCCACTTAACTTCATGAAGAAAATTTTGAGAGAAAACAAAGTATCAGCAGCAAAGCCGTGCAAATGCACTCAAAGTAGGTCCTACTAGGGGTGTCTTGGAAATTCTGACTGGTGAGCTCCTCCCCTCATGAAATGGCTATTTGTACAACTGTCACTGAAATTAGCAAATCCATGCACAAATTCTTTTTATATTCATTTTCTATCCCTGATCAATTACATTCCGAGTAACATACTACTAGCATGGATCAAATTATCTAAACCCATGACCTGCATTGTATTACTAACCTTGATTATTCAAGAATTGTGTTTTACAACTCAAGTAAGCATAATCTTAAGCTCTAGTAAAACCGAGAGTATCAGCGCCAGCCAGGCTTCAGCAGGATTTACCACAACTACTATTAGTTTTTAAATTTTTTTTAAATTAATTGTTTGTTTGGGGTTTGTGTATTAAATAAAACACACACTTTTTTGTTTGTTTGTTTGGGGTTTGTGTATTAAATAAAACACCTTTTTTCCTTTTTTGTACACAAACATGCATAAACTTCTTCTCTTTTATGGCAAAAAAACTGAAGCCAACCAGCTGACACTTCACTCACTGTACTTATGGAATCTGGGTGATGCGTACACTAAATCCGGGTAATATGTGGGCTAAATCTGGGTACCTGGTGGGATAAATCTGGGCACCATGTGGGATGAATGTGGGCAATATATGGGCACCCACATTTTCCACTTGTTCCCCATATGGGACCTATGTGATGCCCATACATTTGCAATACCTATATGGGGCAAAGGTAGGAGAATCCACAAGGGCCCACATGTAGACTCATGTGGGACCCATTTAGGTCTGCTGACGACCTGTCTACCATGCTATCACAAAAAGGCAACCCTCACTACCAAACCAATGGGTCCATTCTGAACATTACTTTGGCAAAAATGTGCTGACATGCTGTACAAAACCAATCTGTTTGATTACTTAACGCAGGCAAAGAAAGGATAACTGTGTGGAGTAAACTGAACCATCTAATCTGCGTGGTTTCACAGAATTTTGAGTCAGTGGTCTACTCTATACAAAGTATGAGATGTGCAACTGTGAATGTCTTCATAAAATGTATTATGACTAACCATTCAGTTTGATATTCAACTGATCATCATCATCTTCACTGCCACTGTTTTCTGAAAAGAAAATAAGAAACAAATCAATAATTACAAGATATATGTAATGCAGAAACTGGGCAACTGAATTGAATAAACCAAAACAAATATAAAACAAACAAAAACTTAAGTTCACTGCATTTTTTCCCCTCTCCTCAATTGTACATTCAACAAGAACAGCAATGTTCAAATGACTTACATTCCAACTCTAAATTCCAACTCGATAACTATTAAAAACATTTTTGCAAATTGAAATGTGACCTTGAAAATGGGCTGAGGTCATACAAAATGGTATGAACAGGTAACATCCCAGTAAACATGCTCTGACCAGGCCCAGTATGGGCATGTTTACTGGGATTAGATATACATTATTGTCATGCAGAATTTCAAACATAAAGCTTCAAGAATACCTTAGAAAAAAACTGACAGTATTGTTATTGCATCATCAGGAAATGTGTCAATTATCTCTCTAAAATAAATGCTGAAGTTCAATCACCCAAATAAATCTTTATTGCTCATAATTATACAATGCATAAAAATGAAAACATTTCTTTGAGGCATCAGTTCAAGAAGAAGCTACATTTAAAATAAATACATAAAATTATCTTCATCTTTACCTCTGTCTTACTCTCTTATCCCCCCCCCCCCCCCCCCCCCACACACACATACCTCCTTCCACATGCTTCATTACTCATATTAAAATCCTGCATTTAAAACAGCAGCAGGGATAAAAGATTTATTGTTGCTGCTGCTGATCACTTTTATATAGCACTATTCTCCACTCTCAAGCAGACTCACTGCATTCGCATGTGATTCTACATGAGTGAATAGCTTCTTTTTTTATAGCGCAGTTTTTGAGGTGCTGGTATGCCTGGTGCCCCATGAAACTGTTGTTGTCTTGGTGTGTTCTGTGTACACCATACAACCATGCACTATGTCACTGCATGCAAAGCCAAATACATAAGGTATGTGCATGTTTAGCTGTAACCTGCCACCTGCACTTTTGGCAGAATGACCGGGATCTTTTACGTGCTATTGCGGTAACACAGCACAGGGGTGTAACGATACCGAAGTAAGAGTAAGCACACAAAGTTGACCCTGGAGAAGAACATTCTCCTGCCACTCCTGCTGGGATCTGAACCTGTGATCTTTCAATCACAACTCTTATCACTGAGCTGTCCCCGCTATTGCAAATATTCTTTTTGCCAGTGGCACTAATTAAAGATAGAGCGTGATTTTCTGCAGAGAGAGGGATGGAACAGGTCACACAGATGCTTTTGTTCAACTCCTATAATCTTGCTAGCTGTGCTGAGGACTTGTGCCATCTGAGCTCTGTTTTTAACTGACAGATTTCCATACAAGGTTACTAAGCTGAAAGACAAAATGCTATCAACAAAACAGCGATATATAGTCGCAAGGACATGGCTGCCATCTCTGAAACTACAGCACTCCCTCAACATGTACAAGCACTGCTGTGCTTTCTTGTACATTAAGACTATGTTACTACTGAAAGTGAGTTTGAGTCTACAACTGTACCCAGGTACTTCAAACTAGACATTCCTTCCACAGACTGTTGATCAGTTGTTACTGGAATAAATGGTTCTTCTTCTTTTCTACTGTCACAAACACAGCCTAGCTCAGCCCCAATGTTGACCTTTGTCAATGAGCAGTAAAGGGAAGGGAACAACTGCTCACAAACTCTTCTGTACTTGAAACACAAAAGGTAGTTTTTCCACCACATGACAAGCAACATCCACTCTATGTTTTGGCACTGATTTCAGCCTTTGTTTGAGCGATTTCAGCCCAGTTTTCATAGTTTTTGTTTGAGGCAAGTCAAACTGTCAGTCTGCCAACATGGCCAACAAAAGTAGAACAAGGAAGGACGTGTCAACAAATGATGTTTTGTCATGACTGTCATGAACTCAACCGTTGTGCAAAAATTGTGATTCTAATTTCTATGGATTAAATTGCTTCTAAAGTGATGGACCTTTTTCATTACAATTTCTATCTTCATTTTGTGTTCTGGTTTCCTTACATGTGTGCTGTGTGACATGCCTGCATGAATGTATGTTGATTACACTTTAAAAAAAAAAAATTAGTACAAAAAACTTTAATCACAGAATTAGAAACTAACTAGTATATTAATTGACAGCTATGTCCTTCCTCTTTGTATTTAAAGACAAAAAATAAGAGTATATCATTGTAAGAATTATAAGCTTTTAAAGTTTAGTGGTCAAAATGGTGAAAAATGCTGCTGCATGGGCAACAGTTTGTCTTTCATATCACCCTTGCCCAGGCCTGCACCCTGGAGAGGCTCCCTCCAGCGCTGGTGCAAAGCAACAACATGAGAAGTGACAGAAAAGCCTGACAAATGGACTGTAAATCCCAAGCACCAGACCACCGGTCTATCAACGGACCTGCTGGACATGAACAATGCATGGAGACTGCAAGTGGATATTGCAGCACTACAAGAGACCTGCCTTGCTGAAACTGGCTCTCTTTGAGAAAAGGATTTCACCTTCTTCTGGCATGGAAAAGCTGCAGACAAGACCAGAGAGTATGGCACTGGATTTGCTGTGAAGAACTTGCTGCTGAAAATGACAGAGCCTGATGGGGAAAGAACAGAGGGGATCCTCACCCTATATCTTTACACAACAGATGGGCCTGTCAGCCTCATCAGTGTCTATGCCCCCACCCTCCACTCTACTCAGGAAGCAAAAGATGAGTTCTACGATCAACTACAGTCAGCCATCCATAAAATCCCACCTGCCAAAAGCCTGCTTCTACTCAGTGACTTCAACACATGAGCCAGTGGCCATGTTGCCTGGGACAATTTGAAATTGGCAGCATGAACGAGAATGGACAATGACTACTTGAGCTATGCACACTCTATGAGCTGTGCATTACGAACATCTTCTTTCAGAGGAAATTGCAGCACAAATGATGGCATGAGCTGGACCTGATTCTCATGCGACGTTATCAACTGAGAAGCATTCTCACCACACGTTCCTACCACAGCATTGATAGCAACACAGATCACTAGCTGGTCTGCTGCAAGATCAGGAGTCAGCCCAAGAAGTTCCATCACACTAAACTGTCAGGGAAACCATGCATCGACACTAGCAAGGCAAAGGACCCACAGAAGGTGGAGATGCTTGCTAAGAGCCTGGAAGATCAGTTGCAAGCGAAACCCCCAGAAGGAGACGTAAAGCAGAGATGAGATCATCTCAGGGACATGATCCATGGCACAGCATTAATTCTCTGTCTTCAGCAGGAAGCAGGGAAAGGCTCATGGCTGGTTTGAGAGGCGAATGCCACCAAACTCAACACTGTGACTGAGGAAAAGCATACCGTACTGCTGAAACACAAGCAACAGCCAACACAGTCAACACTGCAAGCTCTTAGAGCAGCTAGGAGTAAAGTGCAGTGCACATCCAGAAGATGTGCCAGTGACTATTGGATACAACTCTGTGAAAGTATTCAGTTGGCAGATGACACAGGAAACATCTGGGGTGTCTATGATGGTATCAAGAAGGCCATCAGACCAACACACAGCAAGACTGGTCCACTTAAATCAACTACTGGTGAAGCCATCACAGGCAAGAGCAAGCAAATGGAGAGGTGGGTGGAGCATTTCTTGGACTTTTATGGCAGGGAAAACACCATCTCAGATGCCACCATGGAAGCTGTGGAGTGCTTTGTCTGTCATCAAGGAGCTAGACCAAACACTAATCCAGGAGGCGCTCATGCAGCCAAGCCACAGACAGCCTATATCCACAGGCAAAGCACCAGGGCTGGATGGAATCCCAGCAGAAGTCATCAAGAGTGCAAAGGAATCACTCCTTGAACACCTCCACGCACTGCTCTGTCAGTGCTGGGAGGAGGGGGAAGTTCCCCAGGACATGCGAGACTGTAACATCATCAGCCTGTGACAGAACAAAGGAGATTGCTGTGACTGTAATAACTACAGGGGAATCTCCTTGCTGAGCACCATCAGGAAAGTATTCACCTGCATAGTCCTGAACAGACTTAAGAAGCTGGCTGATGTATATATCCAGAGTCACAATGTGGCTTCAGGTTGGAATGCTCCATGATTGACATGAGGTTTTCCCTATGACAGCTCCAGGAGAAATGCAGAGATCAGAAGCAGTCACTCTACATAGCATTCACAGACCTGACAAAGGCCTTTGACCTAGTGAGCAGCAACAGCCTCTTCAAAGACCTTGCAAGGATTGGATGTCCACAAAAGCTTCTGTGCATGATCTAGTCATTCCACACAGGTATGAAGGGAGTCATCCAGTTTGATGGGTCATCATCAACTCCATTCAATGTGAAGAGTGGAGTCAAGCAGAGGTGTGTGCTTTCCCCCACCCTCTTTGGCATCTACTTCACAGTAATGGTAAAGCATGCCTTCAGAACATCAACTGACAGAAAGTACCTCCATACCAGGTCAGATGGTAAACTTTACAGCTTGTAACTGAAGGCAAAGACCAAGATCTGTGAGGTTCTCATCAGAGACACGCTGTTCGCAGATGCTGCTGCATTGACAGCTCACAATGAGGAACATCTTCAAAATCTTATGGACTGTTTCTCCCAAGCCTGCAAAGACTTCAGACGGACAACTAAAGACCAACAACAGGCCTACAAAAGACAAATATCATGCGCCCTGATACTAAAAGCCTACCAATATACCATACCAAAAATAACTATCAGCTGGATGTGGACAAAGAGTTCACATATCTTGGTTCAACAGCGACCGACAGCCTCTCCAAGCGGGTGTGGGACAACAACAAACTGACCCTGAACACTAAGATGATTGTCTACAGGGCTGTGTCCTCAGTGCCCTCTTATATGGCAGTGAGTTATGGACTCTGTACTCAAGGCAGGCACAGAGGCTCAACACCTTTCACATGGTGCAACCTGAGACGGATTCTGGAGATCAAATGGTCGAACCACGTAACTGACAATGAGGTCTTCAAATGTGTTGCCACATCCAGCATCATCACTCTACCATGACAACATTGCCTTTGCTGGCTAGGACACATCATTATTATGCCAGTATACAGACCTTGCTTCAACAGTGTCAGCAGAAGTTATTATTATGCCTGTATACAGACCTTACTTAAACAAAGTCAGCAGAAGTTATTATTATGTCAGTATACAGACCTTGCTTAAACAATGTCAGCAAAAGTTATTATTATGCCAGTGTAAAGACCTTGCTTAAACAATTTCGGCAGAGTGAAAGTGTGTGGCCTAGCAGTAAGCCATTAGGCTGGTAAGAAAGACCTCTGTTCAATACCGCTTCAGACCTTTTTCTTCAAAAAAAGTTGTGGTTTGTGGATACTGTCTTGTGACTCTGTCCCTCACAATTAAAGAAACATTAAAATGGCTCTTGACACTGCCCATCTTAATGCAGGTGTCATTCTGGTGGTGAAAATGTAGTGACAGGTATATAATCTCCCTCTTCCCCCACCTCCATACCTCTTTCCCCCCCTTCCCCAGTAAGCTTTGTGGTTTCTGTGAATGAAAGCACCATGTTTACTTACTATAACAGCAGAAGTTATTATTATGCAAGTATAAAAGCCTTGCTTAAACAATGCCAGCAGAAGTTATTATCATGCCAGTATAAAGACCTTGCTTAAACAATGTCAGCAGATATTATTATGCCAGTAAATGTTGGTCAGCTGTTGGTCAGCTGTTGTCATGGACTCTGGCAGTCATTTCTGACAGTTGCAGGTATTGTGGGAAGGGGGTCATCCTGAATTACACTTCTTCCTCTTCTAAATTCTACTGACTACCTTTTGACACCAGAGTAAGATGGAGCATCCTCCCCATAATTCTTAACCATGTCCTCATGAATGGCTTTTGGACTTAAGTCTTTTTTGTTCAAGTATTGAATGACAGCACAGCACTGAATCTTGTCCATTTTCATGGAAATGTGTCGGGTTTGGCACTATATTGCCATGTGCCAAGTAAAATATACATGCACATGGAATGAGGCATGGTGCTGAGAGCATTTGTAATCATACACACATTCACAATAACATTAACAGGTTAACAAATTATATACCATAACAATACGATCGACAAACAACAATATACTCATGAATTAATGCACAGTCTGAGCCTGTTACGGTAACCACTTCAGGTTTTATTTAAACTTTGGCCATGCACTCATTGATTTTTGTATTAGTCAACTAAATTTGCTAGAAAACACTGACAGTATTAACCAATCTGATATTGATGATATAACGGATGGTATATGTAGTTTAATGACAAATGCAGCTCTTAAACTGGATATGCACAAGAGCCAAGCATGTATGAAGGAGGATAAAAGTGAAAAAAAATCAAAATAAGCCACGAAGACAGGAGCTAAAAAAAGAATAAATACCCTTGGTTTGATGTGGAATGCACAAAGAAAAGGGCCAAATATCAAAAAGCTAAAGGTATGCACAAAAGACACGCTAATTATTATACTAAAAGAGAGAGAGCACGTGCATATAAAGAGTATCCAACAAAAGTTTTAAACAAAAAAAGCTGAATGCACATGAAAGTGTTCCACAACAGGATAAGATCATTGTGTTTTTCAGATCCACATGCATACTGGAAAATCCTGAATAGTGATAACCATCAAAAGAAGCATGTAGTAGATGCCATTAGCCATAATCATTTTGTTGAGCATTTTCAGAAGCTGGGTAACATCCCTGAGGAAGAACTTCTTCACACGTTTGATAATGAAACTGATATAGTTGTACATGATGATTTAGAAAATGATATTTCAGTGGACTAAGTTTTTGAACTGTATCAAGAAGCTTAAAAATAATAAATCCTCTGGGCATGACGGTATACTTAATGAATTCCTAAAGTCTTCTTCTTCTAAACTGCTAATCTCAGTTACTATGCTATTTAACATTGTAATGCAGACAGGTAAAATTCCACACACTTGGTCCATGGGCTATATTAGTCCTATTTACAAAGGAAAGGTCAAGTGAATGATCCAGACTATAAGGGTTATACTATGCCGAGTTGTTTCGGAAAACTCTTTATTAGTGTGATAAACAATCAAATTAATTCTTTTTTAGACACCAATAACATTTTTGGTACTGAGCAGACAGGTTTCAGGAAAGGGCACTTCATGATGGATCCTGTTTTTGCTTTACATTGTCTCATTAATGTATATTTGCAGTGGAAAAAAGGTTGTGTGTTTATTGATTATAAAAAGGCCTTTGACAGTGTGCAGTGCAGATTGTTGTGGGAAAACTTTTAAATTCTGGTGTGAATGGGAAGGTTCTACGTATGATACAAGATATGTATGCTAAAGCAAAATCATGTGTGAAAACTAGGCATGGTCAATCACAGATTTTTGTCTCAAATGTTGGTCTGTGTCAGGGGGAGAATTTGTTGCCAGTTTTGTTTTTGCTGTTTCTGAATGACTTGAAAGGTTTTCTTATGAATAACAATGTTCAGGGCCTAAAACTACCATTTGTATTGGCCCAGGATATGTGTCTTCAAGATATTGAAAATTATTTGTATTTGTTTTTATTGTTGTGCATACAACACACATAGATGACATAGTTGTACTAGCTGAATGTCCTGAAGATTTGCAGCGAGCATTAGATATACTCAAAATGTATTGTGAAGTCTGGGGTCTTGATATTAACATTAGGAAAACCAAAGTTACAATATTTTCAAGTGGGAAGATTAAAAAAAAATGCCCAAATTCTATTTTAATGAGGAAACTGTTGACATTGCTTGGGATTATAAATATTTGAGAGTAAAATTTAACTATAATAACATATTTTAAAAGGCACAACAACTACAGTTTTCACTTGCAAAGAGGGCTATGTTTTCATTGTTAGAAAAATGCCAGCAGCTTAATTTGCCACTAGATATTCAATTAGAACGTTTTGAAAAATGTGTTCACCCAATCCTTTTGTATGGTTGTGAAATATGGGTGTGAAATATGGGCATGCAAGAAGATGGATGTAATCTCAAAACTACAGCTTTGATTGTTGAAACTGATCTTAGGTGTAAAAGTTACAACCCCAACATATATGGTGCTTGGTGAAGTGGGAAGATATGATAGAAACTGAAGCAAAATGCAGGGCGTTTGGATTTTAGTATGGTTTGTGCAATACCTCTAACTCTGAATCACCTAAGATTTCTAACCTACTGTTTCAGCTATGCTCAAAGTTATATTATGCATGCAAGTATAAACTCCTGTGGCTTACAGAAGTGCATTAATTACTGGATAGTTTAGGATTATCTTATATTTGGTCTAACCAAGTTCATTCCATCAAAAGTTTTAAGGGTAATGTGAGGCAAAGATTAAGGGATCAGTTTATACAAGAATGGCA
The DNA here is from genome assembly GCA_018857735.1 of Alviniconcha marisindica. Taxonomy (NCBI): domain Eukaryota; kingdom Metazoa; phylum Mollusca; class Gastropoda; family Provannidae; genus Alviniconcha; species Alviniconcha marisindica. The sequence continues at coordinate 939,592 of JABMCL010003092.1, read as the reverse complement.
AAGTAGAGTAGCAAAAAATAGTGCATAGTGTGATTATTGTTTATTTAAAAAGAAATTTTGCTTGAGGAGTATTTAACCTATCTCCCATCTACCCTAAAGTAAAGAGTATTGAAATTTAGACTTAGTAACCACAGACTACCAATCCAGCACAGACAACCATTAGGTATTCCAAGGGATGAAAGAATGTGTACTATTTGTGACAGTGGTGAGGTAGGAGATGAATTTCATTATTTGCTTAACTGTTCCAATGAAAATGTCAAAAGAAACCATACTAAGTATGTTGATAAATATTATACACATCATCCCAACATGCCCAAATTCTGTAGCCTTATGAACATTACTTCAAAATCTAAGAATGTTAAGCTTGCTATATTTATTAGTTGTATTTTTGATTTATTTTGATCAAACCAACAGCAAAAAAAAAAAAAAAAATCTTCTCTATTTCTGGTGTGACTTAGTTATATATTCACAACAACTTTGATTTGTGTTTGAGCACTTGTTTTTGCATACTGTATAAAGTGCAGTAGTAATTTATTAGTAGTACTAGTACTCATGTACTTGTTTATAAGGAATGTCTTGTGCAAATGTAACTTTGCTTTGCCCCCTGGGGCAAAAAGCTCAATAAAACCTTGAAACCTTGAACAAGACAGTAAAATACTGGGTGTAAGGGGAAGAGGAACATGGACAATATCAACAAAAGAGAGAAGGGCAGGGGGAGGAGTGGGGGAATGGGGTGGGGGGGGGGGGGGGAAGAAAAGAGTGATTAAGAGGTACATGTGTCCTCACCGACCCCCACCCACAACCCAATTCACACTCATGCCGAGCACATGGTACAGGAGTACTCAACCAAGAATGCACAGGTACCGGCATAAACAAGGGGAAGTCACTCCTAGCAAACTACACGAAAGATGGCCACATGTGTGCAAATGATTTGCAACCGAATAAAGGAACCAGTTGGATTATTACCTTAAATTCAGTGGACATCTTGGAAGGATTACCTCTGACATGCGCCTAAGATGTAAAAACGCAACTCTAAACTAAATAACCCATAATTTATTCGGCAAAGCTAACCTGATCATTCAACTTTAAAAAAAAAAATCCACATTGTTCTAGTAAATGATTTTATAATTAAATAAATACATTATTCTAGCTAGTGGAGACTGATACAATAACAAAAAGACACAACAGTGGGGCTTCACAGCATTTTAGACCTAGGTGACATGCACAGATACTGAGAGAGCAACAGCCAAGGCATGTTGTGCCTGAGATTGAGACTCAGTTGCACAGGCACAGTAAGATAAATGGTGTGATAAAACCATTGGTATGGTTAATTAAACAGAGCTGAGAATAAAAAGTCAGTATATGATTCAGTTAAAAAGTAAAAGAGAAAAGTCATGAGGTGAATAGTGTACACAAAGCCAACTGTCACGGGCACACACACACTCAAAACCTCCATGCTCATTAACACAAAAGTACACATCCCCACATTTGGCACTTGCAAACCATACCCAACATATGCGGTATGTACAGTATGTAACATTCTAAGAAATATAATGTCATTGCACTGCACTAGTGTATTTATACTTTATTATCCAAAGATACACAGGTCTACACACATAATGCCTGATAATGCATTTTAACAATAACATTATACAAGCTGTGCACTGTATGCCTCTTCCCACCCCTTCCACCCCACCAATACACACACACTGGTCAGTCAGTCACTTCCCTTTCATGAGCCCATTTGCACTTAGTTGGTCATATACTATATGATACAGATTATTATAAAATGTGTAAAAATGCTCAAATTTAAAAGTTACCTAAAATTTACACAGCAGGAAAAGCAGCCATGGTGTTATTGCTAAACTTTTTACCACCACCACTACTAATGTTATTAAATATTTTACAGAAATGTAATAATAAAGTTAAAACTAGAAGTACTAAAATATGACTAGATAAGAGTATACCAAAAGTAGTACTAGTCAAGTTACCAGTGTAAAACTTTTGCTTGCACAGATAGCTGAGCTACTTTATATAAAAAATCAAAACACTAGGTCAGTCAGAATATCATTGTATGGTGGTTGAGGGTACTGGTGACATAATCTGGACTGCTTTGTGGTAGAAACTATTTTTGATGATGATGGATGGTGATCACAGACATGATTTTTGCATGTATTCTTCTGAATACCATGTGCAGCTGTGTGTTGCTCACTTCTGTTGTTGGAATCCCAATAACATCTTTACAAGCCATTATATTGCTAATAATTTGGAGACAAAAATGTTGTTTACATGATCAACCTAGTCCAGCCTACTATTGTGTACTAATCCCCACATTTTAAAACACATTTTAATCAAAACAAGACATAGTTTGGACTTTTTTCTAAGCTTTCTAAGAAAGAAACCAGGACAGAACACACGTGGATTCAGGAAAATACCTTTTTTCCTGCAAATACATGCTTTTGTAATACTAGTATATCTTGTCATGCTTGGGTGATTTGCTTTGTGGCATGTTTAGTATGCAAATATTCAACTGTGCCCTTTCAGTAGTACCCATCTAAAACATTCCTGCCTCAAGAAAGAAAACAAAATCAATACACAATATTTCATATATTTGAGCAGCATTTTGTACTAATCCCCCAAAACATAGCTGGAAATTTATTCATCTTCTTCACTTCTATTTAAAGTCTTTTCACATGAGTGAATTGGAAATTCATAATTCTGCCCCAATCCCCAAAATGTATATGACATAGCACCTACTGGGTTGGACTTTGCAAGCTAAACGTAGCACAGATACTCATGCAGTCTTTGTTCCTAACGCCAAGTAAAATGCAAGTTGCTTCTGACCTACCTGAATTGAGTTCTTTGACCAATGAAGACATGGCACTGGTGACAGAGTCAGCTGCTACTAACAGATCATTGCGCAAACTACGAGTGTGAGCTGCTGACAAGGACGCTCCTTGAAATGCCTGCCTGACATCTCCTCCCACTCCTGTTAAAGAAGTGTCTAGAGGTGTGCCAGGTGTGGTAGCACCGGCTGCTCCAATCCCAACTCCTGGGCTGGACCCCAGACTAGGGATTACAGCACTAGAGCTTCGCTGACTGGGCTGGGCAGCAGCAGCAAAGGTTGGGGACAGCCCTGACCGCGAGTGAGGTGAACTGTTGGGTGTAGATCGGGGTGAGGTGGGTTGGTTCTGCAAACACAAGGATAACAGTGCAAGAAACTGCTCTTTTGTCACACACACACACACACACACACACACGTGCACAAACACATGCACACACACACACTGATACTATGATTGTAAGTTTGACATGAGATTAAAAGTAGGACACAGCAGATGACAAAAAGGGGAAAGGTAGAGAGAATGGATGCTCAATGTCCTTAACACCTTTCACGGTTCATCCCTGGCAGCTGTATGACTGTGGCTATTAGTCTGGTTCACTTCAAAGTTCACTCCACATGGTTTCAAAAGGAGGATCAATGCAATGTGCATAGCACAGAGATTGTGACAAGAGAAATTTAAAATAATAATTTTCAAAAAGTAAACAGCTTTGTGGTGTACATTCCAATGGGGAGAACTGCAAAAAGATTATTATTTGAGTTTTCTGGGAAGTGACCTGTAAAATTCTTGGACTTTTGAGGTGAACAATGACCATCAACAACAACAACAAAAAACTGCCAAGAAGCCACAAAGAACAAACCTCCATTTATAGCAAATATTCCCAAACCAACTAAGCTTGATCTTAATTCTAAAAACCTTGAAGTAGACTGGAAAAAGTGCAAGTCAGTGGAACAACTATAAGACCACTCCATGATTGGATGCACAACCTTCAACTGTTCCAGAAACAGTTGTCTACTGTCAGGAATTCTACCTTTGTAGTTTCTGCTTCCTGGTACATTAACTTCATTTTCCCCAACCCACTTCAAATGTAAATTGATATGCAACATGAACAGTGTACTGGACTTTAGCTTGTGATTTGATGACTTGTATTTTACCCTGACCAGGCATTAAACATCAAGAATCAATTATGTATTTCAACCATAAAAGATTAGTGACTGCTCTACTGTTACTGCTAGCTTAGCCCCTATTCTTGCTGTCTGACATCTGAACATGACAGACTGTATGTTATACCTTTACTGGATGGTACATATGGCTACCATTAGCAAGCCTAATCCCATCCAGTAAAATATGAGTTTTACAAATCCTCAATCAGAACATTCTGATCTCATCAAGAATTGGAAAAAAGGTCACGTCCATGATTAATTGGTAAGCTGATTATTCATAAAACAGTGACATCAAGTTGTAGAACAGATCTAAGCATGACAGGCATGGCACAAATGTGCTGACTTCCAAACAGATATACACCACAACTGAATCACTTGCAGATGTATACATAAACATACACACTGGAAGTAAACACACACACACACACACACACACACACACACACACACACACACACACACACTCACACACACACATGTACCTAATCTACCTAATCTGACATACCTAATATATCCTAACTATAAGCAAGCAGAGATTTGATCTAATAACTCACATTCAAAACATGAATAAATGCAATTTTCATTTGTACAACCTGAAATATTTGCCATGGTCATAAAGACAGGTAAGAACTGATAAAACTTGCAAAGTCTAAAATATTTCCATTTAATGTGTCCTGAGGTGACCCTCTGCAGTTGACAGGACGTTAACCCTTTCACTGCCATGCTTGCCACACTGTCACTCAGAAAACGACCAATAAAAGTGCAAAACTTGAAATCATTACAGCTTTTTCCTCCTCCGCATGAGCACGAGAAAGGACTTCTATCAAAATGCACAGTACTGAAAGTAGATTTGTTATAGGACCATCAAATATACTGTTTTCAGGCATGTACTGTATGTGTGCACTTTTCAGCCCAGAAGTTTTACAGGCTGGGGCAGTGAAGGGGTTAAAATCCAATTACTATTACTTCCATTAAACAGTCACCACCAATCTTCCATGCAAACACTACCATGTACACAAATCCACATTTATGCTTTTACCCAGCCACATGTGTTATTTATAAAATACTGTGTATGTAAAATAGAATAAATAAAATCATTAAAAAAAAAAAAACCCATTTTTTTAAATTTATTTTTTACATGAGTCAAAATGAAAGAATGAATCTGGCAGAAAAGAAAGTACAAGACAAAACCCCAATGATGACCTTAAGAAGCTTCATAAGGTTCTCCAGCTGGACCATCAGATCTTTCCGGCTCTCCTGCAGAGCAGCCATTCGACTCTCCAACTCCTCTTTACGTTGTCGTAGCAACCGAAGTTCAGCTAACAAGGTGGGGTTGTAGGAGGTAGTGTTACCAATATCATTTGCAAATGTTTCCTGCTCCAAACGGAGACGTTGAATTTCTCGCATGATTTCCCTGAGGATAAAGGAACATGGCATTTCTTCTTTTGAAAAGTGTTAACATGTTGAAAATGATGAATGCAACTGCCAAACTTGGTTGAAACAAAGCAAAAAACTAACATACAAAGTAAAACAAAAAAGTGCCAGCATACAGTTTAATCAATCATACAATTAGAAACAACCCAGAAATAAACCATCAAAATGTCTGAAGACCAAAAGATGTTGACTCCATGTAACAATGTCCACATTGATCATGCTTACTTTTTTTGGTGGCTGCCTAATGAGAGGGGATAGGCATTGAACAGATGTGGTTACAGGAAAACATTTGTACTACTGTGTCAGTAAACTGCATTGGTTTTTAACAAGGTAGCAGTAGCAGGATGTGAAACAGGGTAAGTAAGGATAGAAAGAAAGAATGAGACCTGTTCTTGGCTTCCAACTGGGCAACAAGATCCCGTTGCGCTCTGTTAGAATCCAGGTTGTAGTGAAGCTCTGTTGGACTCCGTGACTGCAACCATTCAAAACTTTAATACACTACATGCCTGTAAATCAGTTCCAAACAAATAGTAACCTATTCAACAAGCTCCAAACTGACCATCATCATCATGATGACATCAGATTCTGTCTTTTCATTCCATATTTTTAGCTAAAAATGCCAGTGTGCTTGCCAACGGCCAACAGAAGGCTTCACTTCTTTTCACACTCTCATAAATCCCAACCATATCACACAATCAACACAGCTCCTGTAAGTTCAAACAAAGATCAATGCCTCCAGACTGCTATCAGCCACAGTGCTTGTTGCCAGTACTGACTTGCCGCAAGCTGTTGTATAAAGCCCCCATGCTGCCAGCTGCTATAGCTGCACACCCCTTGTGCACTGTGGAACAAACGGTGAAGAATGGCAGCCAGGTTTTCTCCATGGGACATTCCAAGCAGCCAATCAACTGAACTGACAACCATCCCAACAGGTCTACACAGTAATATGTACCTCAGGGGACATTCCAGCTCTGCATTTGTTGGTACATTCAGCATGACATGCAGTGACAATGAATTTCACAGTGACCAAATGACAACATGACAGAATTCAACTGAAATTCAAGAAGCAAAGGTACATTTTCAGACAGATATAACAGAAACGGTGTTTCTAAAAGAAGCAGTGTAACTGAAATTCTGCTAAGTGTATGTAGTTAAAATGTTTTTCCATGTAACTACCATGAGGTCCTGTCAGTATAACCAAAGGGTCCTGTCAATGTAACTCTCAATGTGTAGCCACCATAGGGTCCCATCCATGTAACGGCCATGTGGTCCTGTCAGTGTAACTATTACTAAGAATAATGCATAACACTTAAAAAGTGCGTTTTGATGCAAGTGCATCTTCCTAGCATTGTCAAGGAGGTCCTGTCAGTGTAACTTTCATGTGGTCCTGTACTCATGTAATTATCATGTAAATGCAATGTGGTCCTGTACTCAGTGTGACTATGAGGTGGTCCTGTCTGTGTAACTACCACAAGGTCCTGTCAGTGTAACTACCTTTAGGTCCTGACAGTGTAACTACCTTGAGGTCCTGTCAGTGTAACTACTGTTAGGTCCTAACAGTGTAACTACCTTGAGGTCCTGTCAGTGTAACAATGAAGTCCTGACAGTGTAACTACTGTTAGGTTCTAACAGTGTAACTACCTTGAAGTCCTGTCAGTGTAACTATCATGAGGTCCTGTTAATGTAACAATGAAGTCCTGACAGTGTAACTACTATTAGGACCTGACAGAGTAAGTACCAAGAGGTCCTGCCAGTGTAACTACCATGAGGTCCTGTCAGTATAACTACCATGAGATCCTGACAGTGTAAATATCATGAGGCCCTGTCAACATAACTACTATGAGGTCCTGTCAGTGTAACTACCATGAGGTCCTGTCAGTGTACCATGAGGTCCTGTCAGTGTAACTACCATGAGGCTCTGTCAACATAACTACCCTAATGTTCTGTCAGTATGATTACCACAAGGTTCTGTCAGTGTCACTACAATGAGGTTCTGTCAATGTAACTACTACAAGGTCTTGTTCAGGTAACTACAATGAGGTCCTGTCAATGTAACTACCGTGAAATTGTACCATTATAACTACTATGAAGTCCTGTCAGTGTAAATACAATGAGGTCCTTTCAGTATAACTGCCCATTTTAAGCTGTAAAAATTCAGCTTTGTATAGTCAGAATGCTTGTGTGTGTGGATGCCTCTGTGTGTGTGTGTGTGTGTGTGTGTGTGTGTGTGTGTGTGTGTGTGTGTGTGTGTGTGTGTGTGTGTGTGTGTGTGTGTGTGTGTGTGCGCACGCGCACCTGTGTGCGTGCATGTGTATGCACTATTCTAAGTCTCTATAAACAAGATTTTGTGCTTTACAAATACTTTAATTATTATTAATTATTATTTGAAAGATGTCAATTTGACTGATGATCTAACTTTGCAAGGGAGAATGTTCCAGACAGATGGTGCAGCATAAGAAAAATATCTCTGACCAAGTGAGTGCATGCGCACAGAGTGAAGACAAAGAATGGAAGTATCAGAGGAAGAGCGTAGCTGGCAGGCTGGTTTGTAAACTTTAAGGAATTCAGTCAAGCAGACAGAAGTGATGGTCAAACCCAACAGTACCTGGGAACACAAAGGCTGTTGAAGAAGTATCAGGCAGAAAAAAGGAATGAAATGAACTAGTTTTACTCCTTTTAAGCGCATACAAAAAAAAGAATTGAACAAATTTTGCAACATACAAAATGAATCAATAAAATATTAAAGAAAAAAGAGCAAGCGTATGAAAAAAAACTAAACGAGCCTAATAAGTAAATAATCCCACCTCAAGTGAAAGAAAAAACAAAGATGATTTATGCAAGCTCATTAGTTTTGCACTGTGTCTATAGCTGGGCCCATAGCCACTGAGGTTTTTTTGCTTTGAAAAGAGATTTGCATTCATAAGAGCTATCTTTTATTATCATTATTACGTATATGAATATGTAGTGTCAGCCAAACTGGCCCTATGCTAATTTTAGACCAGTTTGGTGTGCCACAACAAACAAGGGAGCTAATTAGCACTCAAACGCTATCTTTCAAGTGCTAATTAACTGGCTTGTTTGTTGATTCTGCACAGGCGCTCTGGGCCTTGTTTTGTTTCAGATTGTGTGCCACAAAATTGCTCAGTTCATGTTTCTGGCAAATTCTATTACATTTTTAAATGTTAAAATGAAGACAAAACTGATGAACAGAGCTCATAAATTGATCACAATTAGCTGTAGGTCCTTGGGAGGAAAGACATATTCTGCACGGAAATGAACTGCCAAGGAATAAGCTTCATGAGGGTCTATCAACAAAAAGTTATCAGTGTTCAGCATCTCAGCTTTGGTCATCTGAAAATGGCTAATAGTATATGAATGGTAAATGAAAGAGACATGTATACAAATACAAAAGAACTTTATTATTCATAATAAATGTGTAAAATGAAAGTTTGTCTTTTGGGTCGCTCAAATTCCATAATAAAAAAGACAAGTAGAAAATTCAACATAAGAAAGGTAAGAGTATCCAGATAAAATGGAGTAAAAACATAGTAAAACATCATAAAACATTGCTTCAGACATGCTGTCAAATAAGGTACAAAGCAGAAAAAAAAGATGATTGTACCAAAACTCTCAGTGAAAGAGGAAGGAAAAGAAACCTTAATACTTTAGGATTATCATCCATCTCAACATAGCACATGCCTCACATCAGTTTTGGGAGTTTACCTCGATGACTCTCTAGTCCAAATGCTTCATTTCATGCAGAAGTAATCTCTGTCTGTCTGTCTGTCTCTCTCTCTTTCTCAACTTACCGCATTATGACTGTCAGCAGCTAAACGTGCAGCATACCGCGCTATCAACCTGTGTTCATCATCAATGCGACATGAGTCAACACTGGTGCTGAATTTGCCAGGGCTGTAACATAAAGCACAGCAAAATCAGTATCACATTGGTTGGTGAGAAATACCCCAACCTACACACATGTATAAAGTGTTACAGCAGGAAATACTTTTCATTGCACATTCCATCCAAAAGTCAAGTTCATAAACACAAACTGAATCTTACACAAGTGTGCCTTTCAGAAAAATACTGTCATGAATAATATCTCCAACACCCCCACTAACTAAAAATTAAAACTAGCCTGTAACCTGTGTGTGTCTGATCCACAAAAGAGTCTTTCTTTGCAAAGCAGGACTTGGAGATGTTCAGTAAGTCACTGTCTTAACAGACATTCAAGATTACTTTATTATCTCATCAGAGAAATTAAATATGTGGCTGAATATTAATCACATCACCGTGCACAATAACACATACTGTATATTTTAAAACTCAAAGAACGGTTGTTGAAAATAAAGGTAATATAAAAAGTTACATATTAAACAAACTAGTAATTTATGTAATTTATGCAATGCTTTAATAGGTTCACACACACATACATGCACACACACATGCACATGCGCGCGCACGCACGCACACACACACACACACACACACACACTTGAATGGATTTATCTGTTCAGAAATGCTACTGACTGCAGTACAAAACTTTGTTTTGCTTTCAGTACACGAAATCATCTACCAGATGGAAGAATATTTAGGAAGAACATGGCTGTCATAATCTACAATCACCCTAGCCTTCCATACCACACAACAGTCATACAACTGACTTAAATGACTGTTCTGTTCTTGTCTTTCATGCACATTCACCACTTTATTCAGGACATTTTTGCTTCTCGCATTCAGTGCCACCAAACCAGCACAGGAATGATTTTTTTTTTAAACTGATTGAATACAACTCCTGTAGAAACTGTGTAAAACAGCAGCATTCAAATTAAGAGATCTTAGTTTTTGAAGGCAAAATATTCTTGGCTGCCATCTTTTGTGAATATAATCAGTGTCTTTGTTAAAATTCAGCTTGTTGTCTAAGACTGTTCCTAGATATTTGTACTCAGCCACTCTTTCAACTTTTAATAAAGATATCTGGAATGACAGTTGGAGCTTTTTTTAAATCAATCAATATTTTTTAATATTTTTTCCATCTTTACATTCAAGTCAAGAGAATTATCCCTGCACCAGTTACTGAACCTTTCAGCAACATAAACAGAATCTGAGTTGGAAAGATCTTCTATGGCAGAATCAGGGTATTTTATGACTGGTGTCATGTCATGCCTGTGTAGTCATTTGTATAGAGTGTAAAGAGAACAGGAGATAGGACACTGCCTTGTGGAGAGCTGGTGGAAATAGAGCAGGAAGATGGGAGTACAGCTTGGTGATGAACTGTCTGAGACCAATTGACAAGAAAGTCAATAATCCAGAGAATCAGCCTTGGGTTAACACTGAGTTTCAAAAGTTTGCTTGCTATTAGGTGTTAGTATGGTACTGAAGGCAGAAGAAAAGTCAATGAAGAGGAATTCGGACAGATGAACCTGGTTTTTCAAGGTGAGTATATCCAATGTGCAAAAGAGTGAATGTGGCGTCTTTGGTGCTTCTGTTGTGCTTGTATGCAATCACAGACATCACAATATAAATACTAGTCTCATATAAATATCTTCCAATTAGCACTATATATTAGGTAAAGTAACCAAAAGTCCTCTTATCCTTCTAATTCCTTGTGTGTGAGGCTTTAACAAACCACTGAAATGTCCTTTAACATTATGTGTTTGTACAGCTATCAACAGAGAAAATCTACTTTGCATTTGTGTGTGAGACTGAGTGTAAACTATGGGGAAATAACAAAAGTCCCTTACCTTTGTGTGTTTGAGCTGCTGTCTAGTGAAGCAAGGTCTGCTGACTGAGACATGGAGCGGTCACCAAAACCATTGTGTGCTGACACAGGTGTTGGTGGCCTGAAAAGTAATGTCATACTAAATGTGATAACTCCCATTTGGGGGACAGGTCAACTCTGACAGCATTTGCATCATGCAGTGTTAACACCTAACAAGCAAGTCTGCCCCTTTCGTTTTTATGGTACCTCCTGGCAATCATGCATTCTTAACTTTTTTACCCTTGGCTAATACATATCATGTCCATCAAGACTTGCTCCATTTAAGATTACACACTGATAATTATTAATTTATCAAATACACAGATATAGACAGCAAAGACTTTTATAAGCTTTCAGTCAGTTTCTGTGATAATTGTGGTCTGCAATGACAGTCCCCCTTTTTACCAGTGAGGTGTGTGCGGCATATCCCTTCTCAGTGTTGGCAGGACATTACTGATACAGTGCTGACTCAGACACCACATTTGAAAAACCCTTTGTTCTAGCTGTGGACATTTTTTGTGGTTCCCACCTCCCCCAAATCAAAAGCAAAATTAACGGAAACTCTTTTTGGATCTCATTTCTTTCATGTACAACACAACTCCATCCCAAAAGCTTCCACTGTTATAAGAATCGGAGTGACTGTTTACATGGTATGTGCCATCACATGTATACACCTTAAAAACACATTAAGTATGACATACATCATGGCACAGACAGGCAGACAGGCAGACACACAGGCATAGATCACACACACACACACACAAGTGCACACACACACACAACTTTCGCCTTACCAATGCCACTGTGACCTTAAATTTAACTCAAGGTCTTCAAAACTGATATGAAGAACAAGAAAAGCCAATGTTAAAGTTTTTGCCTTACTTGAAGACGTATGAAATTATTTCCCTTAAATCAAATTACCAGAGTTATCGAAGGCATACTGAGTGTGATCTTGTTCATAAATGGGGAGCAGGGAGAGCTCAGTAGTACAGCAATGGACTCATGATCGAAAGGTTACAGGTTCAAGTCCTGGCAGGGGTGGCAGGATTTTTTTTTGTCAAGGGTCAACTTGCTGTGCTGACTCTTAGTGCGGTATCTGCTCCACCCCCATGTTATCACAGTAGCACATAAAAGACCCTGTCATTCTGCCAAAAGTGCAGGTAGCAGGTTACAGCTAAACACACATGCACCCCCCACATCTGGCTTCAATTGAAGAGACAAAGTAAACTGGAGCATGGTTGTATGGTGTACACAGAACATGTGCCAAGATGTCAACAGTTTCATGTGGCACGAGCCATGTGACAATCAAACAGTGCTGTAAGTACACCGGATATTCAAAACATGTTATGAAAGTCACTCATTCAGAATCACATGCAACAAGAGCACAGTGAGTCTCCTCAAGAGCCAATAATAGTACTATATAAAAGTGATCCTTTAATTAATCAAGCAATTAATGCAATCATCATGCAAACCATGACAGCTCATACTCACACTATAAAAGATAAATCTATTGTTTTTTCTGGTGCCTCTGGAAATTGTGGTAGTTTATGGTTGGAACGTTGAGGTGTACACTGGAATGACTTCTTTATAGAGTGACCCAGTTGTTTAGTTCCAGATCTCTGAAAGGCAATACACACACACACACACACACCATTTTTATCATCATTAACAATGTATTCAATATTAAGGATGTCATTAAATGGTTAATATATAATAATCACATACTTTTTTAGGTGCTATTTCTCCAAATTAGAGCACATAGCCCATTACAAAGCAAAGAATCAAAACAGTCAAAACAAACTCAAGCATGTGCACTCACACATATACACACAGTCATAGCATGCAGAGATGAAATTTCAAAGATAATTTGAGAGATGTGAGTGTGTTTGATGATCTAACTTTGCTTCAGACAAACAGTGCAGCATAAGAAAAAGATCTCTGACCAAGTGAGTGTGTGCGCACTGAGGAAAGATAGAGAACGGAAGTATCAGAAGAAGAGTGTAGCTGGCAGGTTGGTTTGTCAATTTTAAGAAGTCCAGTCACGCAGCCAGAAGCAATCAAGCTGAGGCAGTTGTAGCACAGCAAGGTGAGTTTGTACTGTATTTGTGAATCAATGGGCTGCCAGTGGTGAGAAATAAGATGTGGAGATATATGGTTAATTTTGGAAACTCTCAGTGAGTAGCATTGTTTTAAACTTTTTGTAGTTTGTTTAATATATACTGAGGACAGTCAGACAGGAGAGAATTGCAATAGTCAAGGTTTGAAAGAACAAAAGCAGAGACAATAATTTTTGTGGCATCTATGAACAGAAGATGATCGATAGAACTAACACAGCAGAGTTTAAAATTACTTGAGCGTACCGGACTGGAGATGTAAGTTTTTATGGTCAAGTGAAAATGAAGTGTAACACCAAGGATTTTGACAGTCATACATGGGAACAGATGCACTACCTGTCATAGAGTCCGCGAAGGAGGAAGAGAGAGACCTAGTGTTTCTACCAGAGGATAAAATCATTCCTTCAGTCTTCTCATCATTGAGTTTAAGTTTGTTCACTGTCATCCTGGTTTTGACGTCATCAAAACACTTCTGCATGGAGAGGAGATCTGAGGGGGCACAGACTTTTGGAGTGGAGAGTCATGGGCATATAAATGGTGAAGGACAGAGTGCTTTTCAATGACAGTGGAAAGAGAGGCTACACATAGAAAAAAAATACAGGCCCAAAAATTGATCCTTGTGGAACACTGAATGAGACAGGACCTGGCTCAGTGGTGTGGCAGTGGATACTGACAGAATAAGTGCAATTTGAAAACCATTCTAAGGCTATGCTTTTTATTCCAAAATCATAGTGAAGTCAGTGGAGTAATATGATATAGTCTGTTATATCAAAAGCTGCTGACAAGTCCAAAAGAGCAAGCAGAGAAACATTTCCATCATCTAAAGAGATGAGAAGGTCATTAGCTATTTTCTATTTACTAATATATCCATGTGGGTTTTTGTTTTTGTTTTTGCAATTTGAAAATGTAAGAACTTCATTGGTTTTTCACTGGCTCAGTGGGAAGTACTTTGAACTTAACTGAGCTCCAACAGTCTTTCCAAAAAAGTGCTTCAGAATTTTATTTTTGTTTAAACAGAGAGAAAGAAAGCGGCTAAAAAATGCATAGTTATATCACTTCTTTCCCCAAATCTCTATGATCTTGACAATGGGTCAAAATCACTCACTAAATCAGCGTGATCATCATTCAACACTCAATTCAGATTAGACATTTCCATTATCTTATCTAAAAGATCTTATGAAAGATCAGATCTGACCAAACATGAGCATTTAGGTTTTTGTTGTTGCACAAAATATTTTATCTAAATATGCACATTAAAGCTATTTAAAGCATCATGCACATGTCCATCCATATGACTCTTTATGTAACAATCATACTTAATAAATCGGCTCTGAATCTGTTCATATTTCAAAAACTGTTGTGACTTCAAATTTTATCAAGTACAGCTGATGATACGAATGTACAACAGTCAAAAGAGGTCATTTGTAAGACATGTAATGTTTTAGCACTGTGGTAAAAAAAAGTCAAAACTTCCAGTAGCTGCTTGAGCTGACATAAAAACATTAATCCTCGGTAAGAGCTCCGGATCTCTTGTCCCATGACGTAAGTCTACAAGGATGTAAGTCCGCAATGGCGTAAATCTGCAATAATATAAGGATGACCTTATGTCCCCCTTTCTCTAGTTTTAAACCAGTTTAATTTTACCCCAATATTTTGGGAACTGTTCTTTGTCTTCCGAACAATGCTTCATCTTTGACTTCAAATAACTACTGAACCTAAAAGAAACAGTCAAATAAACTGATTTATGCTGCAGATACTTATTACTATGCAGTTTGTGGTCATTCTTTATCAAATTACTCTGCCCACATTAAAGGTCAAGTTTTGGGGGCACTTTCACAACACAACCACTTCTGGCTGTTGTCCGCTCAGGGTGAGATGTTGCCGCACTTGGAGTAGGAGGCAGCAGCAGACTGTACTGTGGTCGCCTGGGGCTTCACTGGGGCAGGGTCCAGATCCATCTGAAAGTTGTCCTCCATGGGACTTGGCAATGTCAATGGAACTGCAGGGTTGACCCTCAGATGAGATAGTGATGTCAAACATCATTGGTTCTGGTGTCTCCTGTTCTTCTGTATAGTCCTGATAGTGTTCTGACTTCATCAGACCTCGGCCCAATAGGCCTCACGACTTCAGCCTCCACCTTGATATGTTCTGGATTTCCAGGTGACAAAGTAGGAAGTGGGGTAGTTATGTGCTATCTGTCAAAATTATTTTTCTGCACTTCCTTCTGGTCTGCATTCACCAACTTCATGTCAGACAGCCTGGGCCAATCCGGTGCAAGTGACGCAAGGACGGCAGCCACTCGTGTCCTCAGACGACAGCCCATACACATTTCTGCTGGACTGAAACCACACTGGAGCGGGGTCACTCTGTAGTTAAGTAGCACCAGACAGGGACTGTCAGTTTTCAGCAGAAAGTTCTTTACCATCTGTACTGCTCTCTCAACCTTTCCATTTGCTTGCTAATCGCAGGTAATGTGGACTGCTGGATTCCTTGGTAAATCTGTAGTCCATTGCAAATCAGCAAATTTGTGGGATGCAAATTGCAGTCCAATATCCAACTGGACAACTTCAGGGATCCTATATCAGGCAAATATGCTCTTGCACTGCACAGTCACAGTCTCTAAAGAGGTTGATGACTATAGGTGGGCCAGCTCAGTGTTGTGAGAGAAGTAATCCACCACCAGTAGCTACTGCTGATCACACCAGTCGAACAAGTCCATTCCAACTTTCTGCCACGGGTAGTCAAGAAAACTGCTTAACTCATTCAAGACGCCACAAAATGGCGTGCTCGGCTCCTGTTGACGCACTGTTTTTGCCCGTTTAAAAAAATCTTAGTAAATAAACTAGTAGAAATAAAACAATTGTAGGGGAGTGGGGTGGGGAGTTGAGGGAAGCAGGTTGGAAGCATGAATGAAGAGCCACAAGTCAGAGTTTGCTATAACATAGCTTTTATTTGTACACCAACCAACCAGGAAACAGTGTCTGTGTTGGAAAAGACACAAGCAAACAAAACATTTAGAATATGAAAGCAAATGTAAAGACTAAACAACAGCAATTATATAATAAATACAGTAACTGTGTAGTTTACCTGTAGGTTACTATAATACATGATGATAACTGTGACAAAATGATTAATTATCAAGCACATGACTTGTGTGCATGACTTGCACTTAAAACACGTATCTCACAGTGTCGCAGTGAGTATACAAGAGACGGCCAGTCAATTAACTGATGAACTCCCAGCATATAATAGTATACAATAAAGTAACAGTGAAAAATACAGATTACCAAGATCATTCTTAACTAAACAGGAAGAGTGAGATAACTGTTACAGCACTGTTCCACTTAAGCACACAACGAGACCGACAGTGACACAGGTGGAACTTGGGACCACACCATGAGTGGGAGGAAGTCAGTCATAAACTGACCGGCTCCAGCCTCGTTACTCAACGTGTGTACAAAAGGGCTACAGCATGTTACTGTTACTGACTAGCAGAGCATATCTCTGAACAACGTCAAGCGTCTTACTGACGCGGGTAGCACATCAAGAATCTAAACTGTTGATCTGGCTGCGCCTGTCTGCTCGGTTAGTGAACAGAGACAAAGACCTAATTGCCACCACTGACGCACATCGCTGGCCTGTTCGGGTACACACACAAAGACCCAGAAAGGGTTTACAAGCTAAGCAGAGTGAAAGTCTGCGCGCCCAAGACTCGGCCATACAATAGCCAGATCAAAACAGAAATAACATGTCTCACAGTTTATACAATCACCCCTATGCACTAAACCATATTCAACTAGTAAAATGAACATTCAAGTAAAATGAACATTCGACAACTACGAAGTCAACATCTTCAAAGTGTTAGCCATAATATACCACCGATTTCATGTAGAAAAATAGATCAGTAGGAAACTAAACAAACCAGTTATGCTGCACAGAGATCTGCATGGTCGCACAAAGGAACCATACCCTACTGAGGGATAACCATTTACATCGGCAAACTGAACATCCAACAATGGCAGCATAACATACTAGCTACATATCATACATATCATACCATACATTTTGGAAACACCGGTCATCCTGTGGCATAAAGGCTTAACATTTGAATGCACAAACAATGTAAACAAATTACCCACGTGTTCAAGAACCAAAATCAAGGCACGTTGTGAACATGGTAACATTATAAACATACATTATTTACATCAATAAGAAACAATAGAATAACAAGCCATAGAAAAATAACTACTTACAGGCTTTCCCCTGAGATGAACACATGAACACCGGCCGCAGCAGCAAACAACCCGCCTCTGCAGGGACACTGGGGGAAAAGGACGCTGCCAGCCAGCGCACAGGTTTTAACACCTTAGATAATTGGGGCCATAAAACTCCACCGAATCAAAAAGGAAAAGAAACTGGAAAGAAAGGTTAAAGGGTCATGGCCTGAAACATGTATACAATACACTCGGTTACACAATAAACATATACATTTTTAGAAAGCTTGGGATGTGTGCTTGTCAGATAAATAATCCATAGAGTCATATCATATGAGGAGTTTGTGCCAGTAGATCTCGAGGCGGACTTGAGAGACAGCGATAATAACATCTTCATTTTCATCATTGGGATCCGTGCAACCAGTAGAATAAAACTTTTTTTTTTACTGTGTTTGGACAGTTCCCACTTTGCTGTTGCGACAGAGAAAGGTATATGATATGACACTATGGATTATTAATCTGACAAGTACACATTCCAAACTTTCTAAAATTGTATATGTTTATTGTATTATTCCTAGTAGTTTATTTACTACAATTTTGTTTTTTAAATGGGCAAAAACAGTGCGTCTGCAGGAGCCGAGCGCGCCATTTTGTGGAGTCTTGAATGAGTTAATGGTTCAGGTCTGGCTTTTCTCTTTTTCTCACAGGTTGCACAGTATCCTACCATGGACTGAATCTGTTGAGATAGTCCTGGCCACCACACAGAACACTTGGCTAATGCTCTGCACTTGACGATGCCTTGATGGCCATTGTGCATTTTGCTCAAAATGTCCTTCCTCAGTTCCACTGAGATGACGAGCCTGATGTGGTAGAGTAAGAGTCCTTCCTGCATGGTTAGATCATCTCTCACTGTAAGGAATGGACAGATGTCTGGATCCATCTTTGTCTGCAGGCCACCCATTTCTGCAGTAGTAGGCAACTTGACTGCAGACCTGGTCTTCCTGCTGCATGGTCTTGATCTCCACCAGCCGGCCCTGGGTTGCCAGTAGACCATTGATCAGAGACTGCACAAAGGCTGTGGTGTCACTCTCCAACAGTAGGTCAGCTGCCTGAAGGGATCCAACAGGGGCATGTCCTCACTTGTCACGTTCTTACCTGCTGTCTAGATCATCTTGTAGCTGTACCGCATAAGGCACATGTGGAACCTCTGTATTTGTGGCAACAGCTCACCCAAACCCTTCATCTTCAGAAGTGCCAACAAGGGTCAGTGGTCAGTCTCAATGGTGAAGGAATGGAGAACCAGTAAGAAGTCTGAGAACTTTTCACAGGCCTGGGTAGATGCCAGCACTTCCTTTTCTCCTTGCACATAGCACTGCTGTTGACATCATCGACCTTGAAGCATAGAAAATGGGACGCCAATCACCATCCTTCTGCTGAAGGAGCATTGCTCCCATGCCATAGGACGACATATCAGCTGACACCCTCGTAGGCAGGTCAGAACTGTAGTGGGACAAAACTCAACACCTGCTTCAGCTGGAGAAACACTCTTTCTTGTGCCTCCACCCATGTCCACTGGATGTCCTTCTTCAGCAGTTCCTGTAGAGGTCTGATCAGCAAGGTCAGGAACAAACTTCTGGACAAAGTTCAGTATTCCCAGAGCACGTCACAATTCTGGCATATTGTGGGGGCAAGGCAACTTCCGGATCACATCCACTTTAGCTGGATCCATCTGCACACCTTCCTTGTGTGGATATGTCCCAGAAACTTTCTGACTGAAAGTGCACTTGTCATTCAGGGTTGCACCCACACCTTCCAGTCTACAGAACTTCCTTTAGTCTCTGGTCTTGTTCCTGCTGTGTACACCCTGACACCAGGATGTCATCAATGTCACAGATGAGATGACCCCAGGAATGTTGGACAGCAGCTATGACATGATGCGATGAAACACCTTGGGACTGGAAGAAATTCTGAATGGCAGTCACTTGAAACAAAAACATCAAATTTGGGGTGATGAATGTCATCAGCTCTGTCAGACCTCAGTAAGAGCCCTGGATCTGTTGTCCTGTGATGTAAGTTTACAAGGACATAAGTCTGCAATGACATAAGTCTGCAATGATGTATGGATGACCTCTAACCTTACAATTAGGAGCCTTGGTCAAAACCAACAGTATCTGCTCAGGTAACAGATCCTCCAGGTACTTGAGAACTACATTACAAAAAGCCATACCTAAACTGGTACAGGGTTATGAATCACACACCTGGACAAAAACACAGACAGCAAAAATAATGACTCACATAGCTGGTGTACTCTTTCATCTGGTGATCTGGGTTATGATTGCCAGAGGTACGACCACGCCAAAAGCAGTCTTGACACAGGTTGTACTTGAAGCAGTTCTGACACTTGTAGCGAAAACCTGTAAATGATGCTCGGTGGCATCCCTCGCACTGCACCGGGTGGACCACTAAAAAAATAAAAATAATCAAAATTATCATAGTTCCACCATACAGGAAAAGTGGAATGCATTTTGATAACTCCATCATGCAGACCAGATGGAATAAACTGTTTCAAGGAGTGGGGCAACTGTGAAAAAGACAGTTTAGAAATAGTTACTGTACAGGTGCATCTTGAGGGTGGCTTTAAAAGAGGAGGAAGAATCAGTGGTGAAGAATTTGAGGCAAACTGTTCCAAACAGATGGGCCAGCATAAGAAAATGACCTTTCACCAAATGTTTTTGTGCTTACATGAATGGTGATGAAGGTTCAGGCGTCGGATGTGGACTGTAATTGTCTTGTTGCTTGTATAAGGTTGAGGGAGGTCAGACAGACACTGAGAGGATGTACCAGAAATGGAACTGAAGCAGATACTTGATATTTTGTATTGAATGTGATGAGCAGGGTTTGAAGAATAGGATGGATATGGTCAGATTTCTTAGCTTTGCACATAAGCCTTGCTGCTACATTCTTATGATGATAAAAAAATGGTACTGTACTGGTATAGTTTTCCATACTAATGAGCAGCTCCACACATGATCTAGTCCACTTACTTCACAAAAATGTTCAAATTTGGAACTTGACTGAATAAAAAAGATTAGTTAAAAGAGAACATTTTTTATGCAACCTTCTGTTTGATGTTGCCACAATCTTAAAATGGAGCCAAGGTCAGTAGACGTAGTTTTCATTGGCAAAGCTCAATTGACACTTTACATTCATAGTGTTTAAGAAAATCACAATACTAAGTTGGTTACAGACAAATTAGCAGCCTAGCTAAACCTGATAACTACATAACATAGACTCAGTTTCATGTAGATCAAAAAGACTTTTTGTGTATGTGTGCTTCAGTAATGTTTTCTTTACCCATGTTATCAGCTGTACCTTATGTGCAATATTACCTATTTTTTGTAGTCTTCTGTCAAAACATTTAACAGTATATGAGTCTGTGCCAGAACATGCTCAGGTAAACTGGGACATTTGGGCAAAAAATCAGACACTAAATTACCTTTGGCTATCCATAACATATGAAAGTGTAGTGTTTCAAAAGTGCATCCCTGCACCTAGAAAGATAACTCTGTCCAAGATGACCAGATATTGGCCATTTTTAATTGGATAGAGCAGCTGTTCGGATGCAACATGGTACACGGTGTTAGATGTAACTTTGCCTTGCTGAATCACCTGAGACATAAATCTGCTACTTCAACAAC
The DNA here is from genome assembly GCA_018857735.1 of Alviniconcha marisindica. Classification (NCBI taxonomy): domain Eukaryota; kingdom Metazoa; phylum Mollusca; class Gastropoda; family Provannidae; genus Alviniconcha; species Alviniconcha marisindica. The sequence continues at coordinate 918,365 of JABMCL010003092.1, read as the reverse complement.
ACATTCACACAATTTAAGACCTGGTCTGATAAAAAATTAATTTAATCAGTCTCTCTCTCCACGGTTCTGCACCATAAACACTGTCTCCTGTGTTACATCGGAACATGTAGGCAGGAAAAGGTTTCTTCAAAAACAAGAAACAGGATGCTTAGAGTTTCAAACTACAACAGCTTTATTCCAGGGAGTATCTTAAACTAGCTTCATGTAAGAATAACATGAAAGTGTTATTAAAAAGTAGCACAATTACATATATTTATTTGTATGCAACAGACACTGTACAGACACAGTTACTAGTTAATATCGGATAAACAGAAACCAAGCACTTGTCTTGGCTATCTTCTGCATGCATGTGCAACCAACCACTAAACCAGACAGGCCCTGTGTTTTGCTGAAATGCATATAAACTGATTTGCTGATGTTGGTACAACCCAACTTCAGTGTTCAGATGCAACAGAAATGACAAAGACACAAAGTGTGACAAAACTGCTTTAACGAATTAGGAATGCCACCTGGAAGCATGTCAGTTAAATATAAGCAGAAGACAAGTTTACTCTGGGATTCTTATTTGTTGTTTTCAGTTCATATTACTGACAACCATGAAACAAAAATTATTTAGACATCCACAATTTAGCAAAAGTTTAGGTTGAATCCAAACACCAGGTTGACCTTTTTACTTTTTCTTTAATATTTTATTAGCACTATATAATGGCTTAGAGTTAGACACAAGCAGATTGGTTGTGGGTGTGGCCCACTGGCCAGGAGTTAACCACTTTCCCCATGCAGGGGTCCAGGATAAATCTGTGTTTTCAAATGATGTAATCAATAATATCAATTATGTTGTCTTTCTGCCTGTTCTTTCTTCCCTTTCCTTTGTTTCAATTGTTACACTTGCCCGCGGATGTGGTAACAGTGAATCTAAGTCTTTGTGCTGGCTATCCCTGAGTTATCACTGTTTGTCATTTGTTTTGTACGGTAAAAGAAAAAAAATATGCAACACCTGAAGCCAGGGCGTAAATACAAAACAAGAAGCTTGAAGCATATACACAATTAAGAGAACAGTGATAACCCACTGATTATATTCAATTTATAAACAAATACAACATTTTGTCCATTCAACATCTGTCCCATCAGTTCCAACACACACACACACGCACACACACACACACACACACACACACACACACACATAAAGCCATGTATGATCATAATTCTCTTCTGTGTTTAGAGTTCAAAAGATGGGTCTTGTGGGTAGATTTAAATGATGCTATGGAAGAAGAGTGTTGGAGACAGCAGAGTAGATTGTTCCAGAGTAATGGTGCTTGATGGATGAAGGCATTTGTCCTGAAGACTTCAGATGAGCACATGGAAAATGAAGGAGCCAAGTATCAGCAGACAAGCGGAGTTGGCGAGATGCAACATACACTATACAACTGGAGATCAGAGGGGCTTGGTTGTTCAATGATTTAAAAGTATGAACGTTGTACTGAACATGTATTTTGTAGAACTCTGGATTGTTCAGGAACTACCTGTGTCATTTTTGCCTTTCCTGAGGTGTTGAATTATTTATTTCTTGTCTGTTGTGTAGGCCACTGGTTGTCCCCATTTTTCTGCATCCTTGTTTACTGCTGCCTGCAGCTGGGGCAAGAAATGGACATCACTATTGGCACGAGCTGTCTCGCTTTTTGGTACTTAAGTGTACTGTTAGCTGCTCAGAACTGGCTAGAACCACTGACAATTTCTCCTCTTAACGTGTTATGCTCAGCATCATTTTGTCTTTGGGTCTTGTGTGGCTCAGGGTCCAACTTGATCTTTTGTCATCAAGCTTTGGTGCTTGCTGTTTGTGAAGTTTCTGGAGCCCATTGTGGCTTTATTCTGCAGTCCTGTAAGACAGACAAAGTAGTGATAAATAATACATGTATTATTATTTGTGAATAATATTTAACACACAAGGTCAAATCTGCATCAAATCAGCAAGTACAGAGGCTAAAAGCTTGCCTGTAAGGCTTAGAAAGGGTGGGGAAGGTGGGCGTGGTGGTGGTGGTGGGGGGGGGGGGGGGGGGTGATTAGGAACAGCACCAAGTTTTTTTTTAAATTTATATTATGACCATTAAAACAAGCTGAGTGGAATCTGTCTTGGGCAACTGTCTCTTTTTCCACAATAAAGTTATCTTAAATTACAGGTGGCCACCTCAAACTAAGCAAAACTAAAACTGTAAAAGAGACTTTAGAAAAATGATGTCTTGTGCCATCTGAATGGTGGTCTTTAAATATAGGTGATCTTCCAGTAATTGGAGTAAAAAGAAAATCTCTTAACACTGTTACAGACTTTACAACCTCCAAACCAAACTTAAGGTAATTTGGAAGTTAACCAAGAGAGGTTTTACTTTTAGTGCACTGTATACCAACAGCCATTGCCAAAGCAACATGTCTCCTTCCTCCCTATAATATTAAACTTGAAGAGTTTGAAGACTATCACTTTGGGGGGGGGGGGGGAACAATTTAAAAAAAGAAAAGAAAGAAGACTTTATACCAAAAGGTGAGCATGAAAATCGGACAGATGGGTTGAAAACTCAAGTTCAAAATTCTCTCAACAAAAATGCTTCTTATGAATAGTTATATACTTAGCAGTTATCTTGCAAAATAGGAAGACAGTTCCTCTAACAGTTTTTGTGATATTAGCTGTTAAATGTCTTCTAAGCTTGTATGTCAGACAGCAAACAGTTCAAGAAAATTTGCTTGTCACTTTTTATTTGATGCCATATTTTATGTACAAACTGTTGTACTGTTAAGAGGGAGCAAAGGGAAGTAGTTGAAAAAAGTATTGTTTTGTCTGCCTCATATAAATGAATTTTTATGATGGAAATTTGTTGTAATGTTTGATGTCCAACATACAAAACATCATTTAAGTCAGTCATCACTCGTTACAACAAAATCCTTTCTTGTTCAGTTTCAGTTGTAAACAATACTTCCTATAGATAATGTGTGAGCAATGAGAACTAACATACATTCAAACTGAACTGATGAGAAATCGCTGTATGCAGTATTGGCAAGAAACTGGCTGATTTTACGTTTCCATAGCTGTCAACCCCTTTTGGGGGTAAACCTTAGTCCAGAGTTTGTCAACCTTATGCAGGTCAGGGTCTTTTGTTTTTTTGCTAGTGACAGCGGCATTTTGAATTCCAACTGGCATGTGTGGCAGTGGAAGGAAGAAGCAATGTTGTGCTAAATATGCATGCACGACTTCAAATCTTACTTCCGACGAGATTTCTTAGCCTACTGCACTAGTGTGCATTTGGCGATGGCGTGTCGCCATGTGTCAGCTGTTCATTCAACAGTTTTTCAATCTTTTTGCTGAGTTTAAAACAACAAGAAAATCTCATGAAACTTATGCTTTCCTGTATCCATAAGGCCATATCCCCTGAAAATAATGAACAAACTGTATTTATACTGGTAAACTGTATGGGTTGGCAGGTATGTGTTTCAAGCATGTCAATCATCACCTACTGAAAACATTACAACATCCCTAAAAAAATGTCCAAGCATACCGCCAGGAACCACAGATCCATAATAGCATTGATCAGCATGTGTCACATGACCAAGCAGAAGTGGGAATGAGGCTTACAACTTTTTCTTCTTCTTTTTTTTGACCGTTAGTTTTTATTCTTTGATATTTTGGATGTCATTTACTACAACAAAAGTCACAGGCAGTAAAAATTTAGGATTACAAAATTTACCGAAGCCTAAAATTTTCAAATAAGGGCTGCTTCAGAAAGATACCTTATCGGTCGATCCAATCGAAGAAAGATATAAATAGACATCAAACATGTTTCTTTGTTCATTGGGATCATTCAAAAGTGATGCTCATGGTATTACAACACATTTGATGTATGAAATACCATTCTTGCATGAAGTATAACTTCGAAATCAGAAAAACCTTTGGAATTGGTGATACCTGGACTGTCATAAGCAACATTTTGACTGTACCAACCTCTTTGTTCGATAGTAGAAAACCTATTCATTTGTTTGAAACAGCATCTCAAACACAGACACTGCCAACTTGTCCACTTTTGGGCTGCCTTTTTTCAATCTTTTTGAAATATTAACAAAACACAAGTCAAACATTTTTTTGTTCAGAACTATTTTATTTATCTCCACTATATCTGCAACATGTTCTGAACACATTCCAGTTATTTTATAAGCATTGATGCTTTCAAAAGGAAGATACATGCAATTCATTCACATCACCCTCTTTTTGCTGACCTTTTGGCACAAAGTCATATAAAAGAAGAGGGGAGGAAGTGGGGTGGGCAAAGCCACAAAAAAAGAAGAAGAAGAAGAGAGAAAGAGCAGACTTGGCTACAGACATGTTCAAAGACAACAGAGAGGAAGGATGCCAGAGCAGTTGTATTTTGTACTGATCAAAACTATATGATAGTTTTCTTTTAACTATCAAGAAACTGCTAGCATTCTTCTGTGTTTTCAAATTGAAGGCAAAAGTGGCAACACTAGTTCAAAAACAAACAGCAAATTACAAACAACAACAACAGAAACTTTAACACATCTGAATTAACTGTGTGCAACTTTTATGAAATCATTTAAATATTTATTGAATGCAGCAACAGACACAATAATTCTTGGGTCACTTGTGCTTGCAGTTATGATCATTTTCACAATTGTTAAAATTTGCGATCTGCAAGGGGGGCTGCTTTTTTTGTTTGAAGTGCATGACAAGTAAACAACATTCAGCTGGGAAACACTACCCGAATGCATAAAAGTTCAATGCAATAAAGAATATCACCATCAGTAAATGCCAGAGGTTCACAGGCAACACTGACACAAAACTTTACTGTGTCCATCACAAGGAAACCCATAGCACATGTGTGGAAATTTGCTCCCTGATTGCCAACCTTCACCACTTGCAATTATTCATTCAAACAAAGCTAAATCAACAACTAACAGTGCTAAAGGGTGGTGCAGACATGAAAAGAATACTGTTTCACAGATTGATTGCAACATTAAAACCAAAATTATTTGACTGCAACAATAAGAAAAGTCTGACCAAACTTTTCACTTACCTTCTTGCCGACTAAAAGCCACGATGAAAAGGAATGCATGTTGGTCGTTGACCCAGATGTACATGCTTTTTATAGCACTGCATGAATTAGTCCAAAACAAAAGAATTTGTTTGTACAGAGGCAAACGTATCGATGCAATGGAATGACAAGTATGCACTGTCCACAACTCTAGCATTCTCTTTTATCATACATGTATCTTTTCTGCATCACTTCATTATTCGGTCGGCGACAACTCGCAAACGGATCATAGTAGACAATCTTCTTCTCGCGAGCAAAAGATTGACACAACAGGTTGCATCCAAACAGCATATTATCAAAAGCAACAAACAAAAGAATTTATGTCATGGCATCATGCTGTTCCGATCGACTGAACAAATGAAAAAAACGCTGTCCGACAGCAGCAAATCAACTCCGAAACGTGTGCCGTCGTAAACACGGGTATTTTTCCATTACGAAGTAAACACTTGAACGTATAAGTTTTTCTCTTTCAGTCGAAACACTAAGAAAAAACTAGTTCGTTGATCGAAACGTGGACATTACTGTGCAAAATTCGGTCACTCGCGATCGAAACACTGACCTAAGAAACATCGTGTGTCATCTTGTGTCATCCGAGAAACAGCGGGCTATCGAACGAAGACATCACTTTGAATTTGCACACTGCAGACCGAAACCTGTTTAATAATGGTCACTTCGCTTACAATTACGAATGAAAATGCAAAAATAACGTTGTATCAATGAAAAGTAACTATTTAATCTGTCGGACGCAACATCACATTTCGATTGAAACTGTAAAAAGGTACATGACCCAAATCGAAAATTCACTCACCGTTCCTTGTTGGCACCATGTTTGAAGAGAAAGTAGGCGCAAAGCACTGTGGGTAAACATGGCCGCGCTTTGTGCAAAAAGACCGCGGTCACAAAATCGACGTTTATCCCCAGAATCGGCAATTCTTCGATCGTAACGGACTGACAAAATAAAAACTTGAAATTTTAAACTTGAAATTGTTTATTACGAACGGAATCCAACGCTTTTATTATCACTGCTTTTGACTAAACACTGATTTTCGCAACAGCTTCTTTGTTTCACCACCCACAAGTCCGCAGTGAATAGTAGCAGACGAACGTTTTCGTCAGCATCGGAACCGGACCCAATGCGTTTCGATCGAAATAAACATATGTTTATTTCAATTATTCAGAGTTTACAAATAGTTATGAGCCGTTTTCTCAAGCATTAAAAAGCTTTGACTATGTCCTGTCAGGCAGCAAAGGGAAAATTGCCTAAAGAAGAAAGATACAAACAAAACGACAACTGAAGCGGTGCACCCGAAATGTCCACCCTTCCTTTGCCGATTTTCGGCCCGGACTTGGTGTAAATTTTCATATTTTACTAACTCAAAACTGACTTTGGGAGTCAAGTTTATCTTTATTATCTCTTTGATGCATACTCTTTCAGATAAAGTTAGGTTTGTTCAGAGAAAACTTAAGCCTGAAGAAGCATTTACAACCAAAAAATGGATGGTCCTCGCCGAGCACCTTTTGGCACAGGCTCACATACATCAGCTACTGAGAGTGTGTATGTGAAAAAAAAGGTAAGTAACTTGGTGTTTTGTGCCCAGTCAACCAGTGTGGTAATATCAGGGTGATGACGAAACAGGGTTACAAATGATTTTTATAACGCAGCATAGCTGCTTTAGCTGAGCTATAGGTATCATAATCTATGTTGATTTTTTACACCAATACAAAACTTCCTCTTGAGCAAACATAAAACCACAAGTAAATTTTTATTTATAAATGGAAGAACTTCTCTTGCTCACTCAGTCATGAGAGACTAATTTTTCATCAGAATTTGAATTTAAATCAAATGTCTATTTTTTTTCTGTGTTAAAAAGCAACTATTTTAGCAATCATCTTAACAACAGAATGTCAGGCATAGCCATCTTTGAATTAATTAATAACCAAGTCAGTGAATCACTCTGGTGTATGAAAAAGCAACAGGGACACAGCTTTGTAAGTCGGTGAACATAACTGCCAGGTCTGAGAAAACAGTACAGAGAACAAAGTGGAGCAGCCACATCTACTACCTGTCTCCACCTGCCCCATTCGTGTCAGAGTTGGTAGCCACATCAGATACTGGGGGCCTGGCACTGCCATCAGCACATTCAGAAAGTCATTGACATTTACCTGGGAGTTCTGCAAGTAGAATGAAGTCATTGTTAACACATGTACTAAACAGACTAAAAGTAGAACAGATATTTGCAACATATATCTGTATTTAAATAAAACTGCTCATAAAAATAATAATCATGGAATATGCCAACTTCAGTATTTCAATAAAAGTTCACTAACTCAAAGAAGCCAGCAACATCTGAATTTCTTCCAACATACTGGCAAAGATTTTTGCCTTGCTTCTTCTGTCCATAATTTCAATTCACACATTTGCTTCACTAAATCTGTAAAGATTTCTTTCATCCAAGACCTTGTGGGGTTATGAATGTGGGGTTGTAAATATACAAACATGGATGCTTGTCATTTGCAACATATCACTGATGTAGTGATGGGGACATGGTTATTCTGATTTCTCTGACCCTAATATCAAAAAGAGACATTTAATCACACATCAAAAATCTCTTTGTAAGAGTAGCCTATGGTGATAAAAATAATCACAATCCAAGAAGTGCACAACAGACTGAGACTGGACAGACTGATAGTGATACAAAGTATTGTACAAATATACTCAAATATATTTCCTCATCCAATCAAAGCACCTGTGAAAATAGGCTTACCACATCAAAACAACTTCGTGAAACTGATTCTGTGTAGCCAAACGAGGGCCCTTCAAAGATAGCAGTGGGAAGGGCAAGCAGTTCTCTCAGATATTCATCAAACTTGCTCCACACCATGTGACCACTGGAGTCAGATATCTGAGTGAAAATGTCTGCAAATATAAATCTTTCATGTTTCTAATCAAACACACTAAATACCTTACTTGCTGATCCATGTAGTGCTTTAAAACCAAATGGCTTACACTTTCACATTGCTTAACACTGCATAGTGAATGAAAAAACACTGGATCTGAAACATGAGGGTCCAAACTGAAATCATGGTCTGTGTAACAGACTTTCCCCATTTCCTTACTCTCAAACTGGAGGGAGTTGTTCTACATGTATGTGCATGTTAAAGAACTCTTAGCAGCAGTGAGAAGTCCAAATTCTGTAGACTCTCCACCAGTATTAGGTGTTGATTTTGTTACATGCTGTGACTCTGCCACAGCTGGTTTTCTTAGCAGAAATGGACCTGCATTTCCCAAACAATTCTGATTTGGGACAATAAAGTATACCAAATACAAAGACAGAATGTCTGAACATCTGCTAAACTGGTTTGTAAATGACAGATCCTGTCTGTAAAATTAATAGGCATTATTTTTCTTTTGTTTTTCTGCTCTTTTTCTGTGTGTGTGTGTGTGTGTGTGTGTGTGTGTGTGTGTGTGTGTGTGTTTCTTGATTTTTTTAAAAATCTTCTGTTTCAGTTTAAAAATGTGGTGAACATCATAGACACTGGGCTTTTGATCTTTCTCTCTTACTTTCTTTTTTTATATTTTTATTTGTCTACTCATGTGTGTGTGTGTGTGTGTGTGTGTGTGCATCACTGCGTGTGTGTGTGTGTGTGTGAGTGTGATATGAAAGGAGAGTTCTTATGCTTTGTAAGTGTTCCAGACTCCTACAAAATGGGGTGCCATAAATAATCTATTACTATATATTATACCTCACATAGCATTCTTTAAAAGTTTGAATGTGTTTTGTTTTGTTTGTTTTGTTGTTGTTGTTTTTTACCAGTCTCGGTCATGAATAAGAAAAGTCATCATTCAATCACTGGAAAAAGGAATAAAAAGTCAAAACAATGAATAATATTTTTTAAGTTACTTACATCGAAGCTTGTCAATAAGTTTTCCAGCACACATGTGAGAGAGAGCCACTTTGACAGCAAACGTTCGTACCTGGCCCATGGATTCCCTGCATCACAAACACTGTTTTTTCAGGTGTCCCTAATGATCACTGGTTTGAATTGGGCATACAGTTATGACAATTGTGGATTTCATGTACACCAATACAGCAAAGAGCATGGCACACACACACACACACGATGAACATTCAATTTTGATTTGCCTTGGAATCCTTCACATGTGTATCCACTTGTATAAGGGATCTGGCATGCTTTTAGTTCTCATTCTCGGGGTAGAACATTCTGTCTGGTATGCTCACCATACCAAAAGACAAAACAGAGCACTAAACCTGGACTGAACTGAGTTGCAACACTGAAATGTAAGCCAATTCACAAACAGGACCACCTCACCCCCTTCCTGTAACTGACCTGTCATATGTGTTCAGCAGCCAGCTGAGTGTCAGTCCGACGCACTCCTCCACATTGACATGTTGTGGTGGTGGCAGTCGTTTGTTTAGCTGGGTGAAGACAGTGGACAGAACAGCTTCAAGGCGACTAATCCCAAGGTCATGCTGGGCATCAATACTGTTCAGTCCATTTTCCCTGAATGCTTCAATCATGTTCCAAATGTCCACTTGGTACACTGCAATAATAATAGTAAACAGTAACAGATTTTTTTTAAGCACCTATTCCGCAGCTCAAAGCACTCAACAACAAAAATAATAGAACACATCAAAATAAAGACTGTTATCAATTTAATAAATGTTTAACACATAATGTACACATCAACACAGGTTCAAACATTACTGACTAAATACAACACACGTGCATGCACACACACACACACACACACACACACGCATGCATGCATGTGTGCACACACACACATACAAACACACACACACACATGCATGCATGCACACACACACATACACACACAAACATTGTACTGACTGATAGTGATGAGGGGCAGTGTTACTTAACTGAAATGTTTGGAGAAATGTCTTTTCTTTTTGAAGGAAGAGTGAAAGCCATTAGTTTTGTGGTTAAAGACTGAGCTGATAAAAAGTGGAGACAAACACACACACACATGCGCGCGCACACACACACACACACACACACAGCAAATGAAACAGGCACTGACTAGTCAGATTCTTGGTGGTTAAAGGTTTTGAGGTTTTGCAAGTAACAAGTGTTAAAGGTTTTGAGGTTTTGCCAGTAAGCAGTGTTAAAGGTTTTGAGGTTCTGCAAGTAACCACTTAAACCAGTGTTAAAGGTTTTGAGGTTCTGCAAGTAGTGGATGATAAAATGAGAGATAAAGTGTTGAAAAAATAAATATTTAGTGGTTCTTGTGACATCATTTCTGGCGTGGAAGATTCAGAACAGACTTCTGTGTCAGACACAAAACAATGAAGATAACAAGAATGTACAGCATCAGTACTAGTTCCTGTTATCTGTTCAGCAAAATAAAATAAGCAGTTGATTTTCATTTTATGTTCTTTGATTCACATAAAACCTTTTATGCCACATATCAAATTCTACACACAACTGTGAGTGAAAATGGGCAACTTTATTCATCAAGTGAAAGAAATTAAACAGCTTAATAATAAACGATTTCCGGAAATAACAGGCAAAGATAATTTGACAGTGTTTTCTTACTCCAGGAGAGTGAAGTCCCCTGAATGGAGGCGGCAGCTGAGAAGAGTCGATCTGCGACAGTTTTAGATCTTCAGGCATGGACCTATTATAGTTTATACTAGACTACCAGCTGAGGGAACCTACTATCTGATCTGCATGTTCCCCACGAACAGTGAGCGCTTGATCGGCATTTCTGATGCCTTTTCTGCCTTTTGTTTACAGTTATCCATCATCTTCCCCACGTGCTCACTGTACCCCCAACAAAAGCGTGCCTACTCTGTGCTACACCAGCAGGCATGGACTGATATATACAGGCCATGCCTGTAGGCATTTACTGAGTGCAGTCCCCTGGATTTCCGAAGATCGTCTACTGGTGGTCCTGCTTTATCTGCAAACAATTCCATGCTCTTACTTTTGCGTTTGACTTTGGTGGGAGAGATTCAGGTTGACATCCGCATGTATGTATCCACACATAATTATGTTATTTAATTGGGAATGACATGTACATCAATATTCATGTATTGTTATAGGAAGTATGCCTAAACAGTAGGCAATGAGAACAGGTATCTTTTTAGACAAGTATCTGCGACCAGACTTTAAGCATGCAGCATTTTGGTCATCAAAATACCAACATTTGACCCATCACTAGATCTCATTTTAGTAGTAAACATGTAACTATACATTACTACCCCTCCTATGCCAGTGTAAACTCTTCTTCAGTGTGGAAGCTGAGGGCTCCTAAAAAACAGGTGGTGGCTGGGGAGGTCAGAGGTTGAAGGTTCTGGTGTGTTACTATATAGGGTGGCATGGGGGAAATTTGTCCACTCACTCAGTTGGGGGAACTTTGGCCACCCAAACACCTTGTGAACTGCACTCAATACTGCGCATCAACCCTTGCAATTGAGCTTTTCCAAACTGTAACATCAGATTCATAATGGATCAGTCCACAAACAAAACAAGAAACGAGAGTGCACTCAATACTGCACATCAACCCCTACAACTGAACTTTTCCAAACTGTAACATCAGATTCATAATGGATCAGTCCACAAACAAAACAACAAATGAGAGTGATTGTTAGTAATGTTACAAGTAGTGGATGGGAAAACCTGTTCTACTTTGGGAGCCTTGCTATTTGCTTGGCAACAAAACCATAGTGTTGGTTGTATGAAAAGTAAGGACCAACATACTGTTGGCTGATCTTTTGTTTTGAAGTTCACTGTTTGAAAAGTTTATCAAATTTGGTCTTACACATCAACTGAAAGCTGATGAATCGATATATATATATATACTCCGGTGGATATTCAAAAAACGCGCCATAAAAAGCTAGTCACTCATGTAGAATCACATGTGAGCGCAGTGAGTCTGCTGGAGTGCGGAGAATAGCGCTATATAAAAGCAATTAATAATAATATATATATATATGTGTGTGTGTACCACTTATTTATAGCAAAAAAACATTCACACAAAGTGAAAAGTAAATTTTCAAGGTGGACAAATTTCCCCCAACATAAATTATGCTTGGGGGGGAACTTTGCCCACACCACATGGGGGAAATGTACCCTTTTTGTTTACTCTTTGCTTTTAGGCCTAATGCATCATTAGGCCTAACAGTAACATGAAGAAGTGACTTGCTGACAACTGAAAGGAATGGGGAAGGCGGCACTGGGGGATGGGGGGGCAGGCCTGGGGTTGGGTGGGGTTGGGTGGGGGTGGGTTACTGGGGCAGAGGGAGGAGGGGGGTGCTGGGGGAGGGCAGGGGGACAATGGCATAAGCCCAGTCAGTTCAGTGTTGAACCTCAGCCTAAGAAGGGGGGCGGGGTCAGTGGGGGAGTAGGCTAGTCTACAAGTACAGGCAGGTAACTGCAAACACTACTTGAGCAGCAGCTCTTCTGAGAATAAAGCACAGGTATTTGAAACATTCATTTAGCACTGAGCCGATCTGGCCTAGCGGTAGGGCATTAAGCTGGTAAGCAGAAGTGCCTCGGCTTGATTCCCTTCGGCTCTCCTTCTCTGTCTTGTGACTTTGTCCCTCACAATTAATGAAACATTAATATAGCTCTCATCACTGCCCATCCTAATGCAGGAGGAATTCTGGTGGTGACAGTGCAGCAATAGGTATATAATCTCCTTCTTACCCCCCTCCATACCCACTCCCCGTCCCTAATAAGCTTCATGGTTTCTGTGGATATTGAGCACCATAACTTACAAGTTACAATCATTCAGTGATCATTTTGTTTGAAAGTATTGCGGCTGGCTGTTTTGATCACTGATGGTGTGTGTGTTGTGTTTGTGGGTATGAGAAAGAAAGATTCATAGTAGGTATATAATAGTAGAATATGGTTAGCAGCTGATTGTGATGTGGGCCTGCACACACTCAGCATGGCAACATGAGCATTTTTTACAAATAAGCTGTAGAATGTGACGTCATAATCTTATGAGGTAAATGTTTTTCCTTTCGTTGTGTGTGTTCTCTTTATATTTGGATGAAGTTTCCTTGAGATGCTGGACAAAGTTCCCCCAACATGGTCGAAATTGCCCCAAATCACATACATCAGAAAAAGAATTGCCCTGAATCATATACATCAGAAAAATAATGTTTTCTTTCATATTCATAAGATCACACAGATTGTTGTGTTGTATACTAGTCTGTGATTGGTCAAAGGTGTCTACAAACCACAATGATCTTGTGTCGGTTGACCCAGGATGATAAAATCATGTCTCAAAGCGTGCATGTAAATCAAACGTACCTGTTTGGAGGAATTTCCCCCAGGTCACCCTACAAGCCGATAAGCCAGGAAGATAGAAGTCAAAGTATTGTTCTTTGTTCTCTTGCAAAATGCGCCAAAGGTGCACACCACCTATTGCCCATGTGCAGGCTGTTTATACCCCATATCCCTCTAGGTAAAATTAGTCTAGCAGCCCACTTCCTTGCGGCAATCTTACACTGTCATCTGCTATAGAGTGCCACTTAGCACTGCTTATCCCACTTTGATGTGTTTCATAAAATTTATTTTTGTTGACATTTCTCACCAAGCTACAATATTTTTTTGTGCAATTTTTGCTGTCAGTAGGGGCTTTCAAACAAGTTAGTTTTTCCCAAGCAACAATGCCAAACCTCCAAGAGTGGCCATAAAAGTGCAGTAAAAAAATATTTAAACTTTCTCTCTAAGATTTTGTATTGACAAATGGATGAGGCCAAGGATTCTGATTTAATTAGATAATTGTTGGTCAGAATGACAATGGTTCTTTCTTGTCTGGTCAACACTGTCAAGCACTTCCTCTTTTTGCGCCCCTCTCCTCCAGATGATCAAAGGTGTGATGTCCTTGGCAATGTGCCTCCAGATGATCAGTGGTGTGATGTCCTTGGCTGTGTACCTCAAGATGATCAGTGGTGTGATGTCCTTGGCTGTGTACCTCAAGATGATCAGTGGTGTGATGTCATTGGCTGTGTACCTCAAGATGATCAGTGGTGTGATGTCCTTGGCTGTGTACCTCAAGATGATCAGTGGTGTGATGTCCTTGGCAGTGTGCCTCCAGATGATCAGTGGTGTGATGTCATTGGCTGTGTACCTCAAGATGATCAGTGGTGTGATGTCCTTGGCAGTGTGCCTCCAGATGATCAGTGGTGTGATGTCCTTGGCTGTGTACCTCAAGATGATCAGTGGCGTGATGTCCTTGGCAGTGTGCCTCCTGATGATCAGTGGTGTGATGTCCTTGGCAGTGTGCCTCCAGATGATCAGTGGTGTGATGTCCGTGGCTGTGTACCTCAAGATGATCAGTGGTGTGATGTCCTTGGCTGTGTACCTCAAGATGATCAGGGGTGTGATGTCCTTGGCAGTGTGCCTCCAGATGATCAGTGGTGTGATGTCCTTGGCTGTGTACCTCCAGATGATCAGTGGTGTGATGTCCTTGGCTGTGTGCCTCCAGATGATCAGTGGTGTGATGTCCTTGGCTGTGTACCTCAAGATGATCAGTGGTGTGATGTCCTTGGCTGTGTACCTCAAGATGATCAATGGTGTGATGTCATTGGCTGTGTGCCTCCAGATGATCAGTGGTGTGATGTCCTTGGCTGTGTACCTCAAGATGATCAGTGGTGTGATGTCCTTGGCTGTGTACCTCAAGGTGATCAGTGGTGTGATGTCCTTGGCAGTGTGCCTCCAGATGATCAGTGGTGTGATGTCCTTGGCTGTGTACCTCAAGATGATCAGTGGTGAGATGTCCTTGGCTGTATGCCTCCAAGTAGTTCCTCAAGCTCCTCAACATGTCAAATCTCACAAGCCACAAGCCACTTGTGATGGTTGCTTTGCCTGCCAGTCTATCTTGTCTGCTCAGTCTGTCCAGGACTGTGCACCCAATAGGAGATGGATGACAAACATGTCAGGTTTTGAAGCAAGTTCACTGAATCTGTGAGGATGATGGCAATTGTATGGTCTGACTGTCATATCTCAAGGCAATCCAATGGAAAGAATGCATAACTGCTTCCACTCCACTGTCAAACTGGAAACTGAGATATTGTAGGCACTGTCTTTGTGGATGGTGGTCACACTCACATCTTAAATTTAACAGAATAGCTGATTGACCTTTGATGATTGAGACATCAGTGTACATGATGAAAATGTGTGCTTTACCGTCGTTTTTCAAATGAGAAGCTAATGATCTCCTGCTGGCTATTCTCAACCACGCCTTCTGGAGTTTTCAGGCAGGAATGTCTCATAGACTGATAGAGGTGTCGGAATCATTTTGGCGCTTGAAGTACTTTTCCCATCCCTGACAGCCCTAGTTTGCTTGAGTTCTGTCAGCTGGCATACATTCATAATAAGTATCAACAGTTACAAATTATAACAAGCATAAATGAACTGGAAAAGTTTTGTTGTTTTTTCATCTGAAGGATTGGAAATTCAGTTAATTACATGCAAAATGTATGAAAACCCCCCACATAAATCAGTTCCTTTTTCCAACAGAACACTTACAGCTTGTCCTCTTCTGAATGAAGCGTAGTTTACACGCAGTCCGGTAAGTGGCAAAGCGGATGACATCAAAGTTTTGAGCTCCTGCAAGCACATCAGAAAATAGTGATATAATCAACATGCATTAATCAATACTTGCATTTAATAAGCAACATGTGCATGCACTTGTAACAGTTTTGCATACCAAAGGTTTCCTGTGTTCTGCAGTTCACATAAAAAAATATTTAAAAAATGATGCAAGAGAACTTCACTAATCAAACTTATCATGCCTAGGGTTCATTTACACGACTTTATGGCAAAAAAAATTGTATGTCAGAGTGGAGTGTGTTTTTCTGGTGTTTTTTTTTTTTGGGGGGGGGGGGGGGGGGGGAAGGGGTATTGTGTTTGCTGGGCAAAAGTCAGTTTCAATGGATCGTCATTACTTTGAATCAACACACAAGGGAGTTAATAATTAGTGCTAGAAATACACGACACAAGTACAATAAAGACCTGAGTCACCTACAGTAACTCACCTGGCTTTCATGGATACATGTACCTCTAGTGGAGTTTATGTAACCTGTATGCACGTCAGGTGAGAGTTACCGTTGGTGACTCAGGTTTTTGTTGTTGTTGTGTTACATATTTCAAGTGCTAATTAACTCCCTTACAAGCTGATTCTGCACAAGTGCTCTGGGCCTTGTTCTGTTTCAGATTTTTGTCATTACTTTGATTGAAAGCAGGCTACTGCAGCCTTGAAACATAAAATGAAAGTGAATGTACTGTGTACTTACTCATCTCCTTAAGCAGCTGTTTCTGTTGTATGCCAGCCTTGGCTGCACATCCTGGCATCTCTGTGCCCACCATGTCCTCCCCTGCTGCACCCACCAGATAGCCTGAAACAATGTATCACTACTATGCCAAAAACAAAAACTGAAAACTTTACCACTGATCCTGAAATACTGTACAAGACACCAAGAGAATGGACATGAAACACAGCATACACACAATGATATAAAGAGAGAGATAAAGATGCACTCCAGCAGAGTCAAATCTTTTTTCAGCATGGCAGCTGTTGAAGACTCACCTTTCTGATTGAGCTCCTTATTGATGTTGTCAATGACAGAGGCAAAGCGCTGCTGGTTCACTGCCAGGCATTCCATTTTCCACTTTGCTCTTGCTGACTAACCAATGATCAGTTTGTGTAGACACCGTCCTTACATCAATACTGGGTGTCTATATCACTTTGTTCCTACATCATGCCAGCCAAACTCATTTATGGGTACACTTATATCTTTACAGATCAACTACTGCCAGTGGCCACTCAAAGTTAACCCCTTCACAGTGAGATGTAAAACAAACTCAGAGATATGTAAAATCGTGCATAGCACTAAATACAAAACACACTGCTATTATCCATGCATCAGATCATGTCATCAATACAAAGAGATGGACAGAATGAGAAAAAATGGTATTCTGAATGCAAGAGTAAGACACAAAAAATACAACAGAGCAAAAACCATGTGTCTGGCCTTTTCTTTAATTAGATAATATGTGTATATGCAGCCTCAGCCTGGGATCCACAGAGTCCTCTCCAAAAACATCAAAACACTCACACACACACACACACACACACACACACACACACACACACACACCAGTCATAATCATGTTGTAAAAGGTGAGTTCTGAGTGCTGATTTAAAGAAAGAGGCTGACTGAGAGAATCTAATTTCTTTTGAAAGTGTATTCCAGAGTGTTGAAGCAATAAAAGAGAAAGAATGTTGACTGTCCACCTTAGTGCTGGCAGATGAAATGCACATTTTATACAAAGTTCTGTCTGCAGAAGCTCAAACAATTCAAAGTTGCCTGGAGGGTGTGTAGATCTTGAGTAGATCAGAACTGTACATGATGTATGTGTATGTACACACACACACACACACACACACACACACACACACACACACACGCACATTGTCTGATTCATAACAGTAACTTACATTTATAAAGCACCCCTTCTTACAGGAGCTCATAGTACTTTACGAACATTTACAATTACAAAATACACAAGTACGTGCCACAGACACACTGTCAAGCACATATAACCAGCTCATCACACACACACGCACGCACACATGTGCATGCGCGCACACACATGTATGCATGCACGCACAAAGTGCATGTGCAGAACGTGCACTTGGGCAGAAATCTCTTAGATTAGGAACAGTCACAGTGCTCAGTTCTAAGGATAGCGCTTAGTAGAAATTATTGCCCTGAAATACTGAAATGTTCCAATGAAACATTTAAAACAAAAAGTTATAAATCATAGTGCCACAAATTCAACACATTCACTCCCCATAAACATTGCACACACACACACACACACACACACACACTTAATGGAAAAAGAAGAAGACTAAACAAGAAGAGAAAATGCTCAATTCACATTCAAAAGTGGAAAGTGTAATGATTTTGACCACTTTTTTTTTAAACCTTCCCAAGACCTTGAAAATGGGCTGAAGCTAAACCAGCATGAATGAGTAATTCACAATGGAGGATAAAAGCACACACTTTCAAAGATCTCACTTAAACTGCATTACTGTTTCTAATTTTGTTTTAATTCTTACCAAACCCACATTTATCAGTTATTTTTATGAAATGCATGCTACAGTTGAGAAAGTACTTATGCATAACCCTGCCTGTGTATATGATCTGACAACTAATATTGAGGAAGTTCTATACAAACTAATTCTAAACTCTGTCAGCAGGGTCTTGTTTATGTATGGGACAACTATACAAGTCTGATTCCGAGCAAAAATACCAGTTTGATCTCAGTCAACATCATCCTGTACATGTACCTAACTATAAAAATCTGCTCAAAGTGTTAGTCAAACAACACATAATGTTTGTTTTCACCTTAATTGTGACACTGAAGTAGGTCAGTGTAAGTCAAAAGGACAACTTTATAAGGTTTGAAGTCACTCAGATGACACATCACTTTCATTTTAACCTTTATTGTGGCCGTTAAATTAGGTCAGTGTCATTCGGATCACTATTAATATTACAGCATAATGTTTAATAGCTTCTTATCATCATAAAAAGTTTCAAGGATTGTCTCTCAAAACTTAGGAAGCAGGGATAGCTCAGTGGTTAGAGTGCCAGTGCTCGAAATGTCATGGGTTTGAGTCCAGGCATGAGTGGTGGGCAAATTTTCTTCTCGAGGATCAACTGTCTTTGCTGACTCTTATTTTGGTGTCCATTCCACAAAAGATCCTATCATTCTCCCAAAAGTGCAGGTGGCAGGTTACAGCTACACACCCATGCACCCTACATATGTGGCTTTGCATGAAGTGACCTGACATGGTGCATGGTTGTATGGTGTACACAGAATGTGCTGATATGGCAGCAGTTTCACATGGCATCAGCCAGCCATGTGTATCAACTAAGGAGTGCTGTAAGTACACCACTTTGGTGGCTATTCAAAAGTGTTATAAAAAATGGCAGTAACTTATTTAGAATCACATGTTACAACAACACAGTGTGTCTGCTCAAGAGCAGAGAATAATGCTATAGTATAAAACTTAAAAGCGACGAACACCAAAACTTGATTCAACTTTAAACTCATTTGTTGAACCAACTTATGCTATTTCTGCTTGGAAGAAGTATTATCAGCTGTCTAATATCACTTGCTGTATGGGATTTCTTGAAACAGACCTACCTGTGAAGGCAAACATCTCCAAATAATGTGCTGAATGAACTTGGACTTAATCCAGTATCATGGGCTACAACTGTACAAGATACCAACTGCAGGTAAATGAATTATACTCAATTTATTGGTCCAGCAAGTCACTGTGGCATATTTTGTCCTATCAGTACAGACTCTGAGACATAGATAATCACAATGACTGCAAGAATTGTTGATCAGTGGCATTTTCACTGATCAGTAAACACACAGCACAATGAAGAAAATGAGAAATTCCCAGCACAGCGCAGACATGTGCCCCTTGTGAAAGCCATTGCTGTGGATATTTTAAAATTTATATTTATACAATTGTACCATTTTGCACAGAACATAAATTTATAAACTGTATAAAAACAGGACCAATGTCATAGAATTAATATGAACAGAATAATATAATGCCTGTTTTGAATCAAGTAAATTATATACCCTAGAAAAACTAAATTAATGTTTGATTTAAATCCTGAATCAGTGAATGATACACATGTATGGCCACCATTTCTGAGCAGCACTTGCGTTTCCAAGAGCCTTTGTCTGGCTTCTCTAGCTGTTTTGACATGCCGCTACTACATAAATATTTTCCTCAGTCAAATGAATTTGAGTTAGAATTAAAATGTGATGTTGATGTGTGCTTGCATTTAGTGAACAGTATGTGCCTGTGTGTCATTGTGCTTAGTTTTCTTTGCGCTGCACAATACTGCAGCAGACACTGACTTCCCATGTTCTCTGTGCAGGCGCCGACAGGATGACAGTAATAATAACTGAGTGGACTCATTTGGCTGTCGTCACTAAAACTGTTCATATTTAAAAAAAACTGACGGGCCGATCACTGAGTATGTACATGTATATACTACATACAAGTTAAGCAGCCTAACCACAATGTGACCAACCCATCACGCCATATCTGTATTGATATATGTATCACAAGAACGTAAGTCGCAGATTGCGGCTACCAACGCGCCCTCTGATTCACCAGCCGCAACAGCAACTCCAAATAACCAGCACGGTTTGCCTGGCCTGTGCTAACCTTGTAACACTATACCCCAGCCTACATAACTGTCACACAAGGCTCATTCCGTCAGTCACGGCCTCGCTAGCATGGCGATGGCACTGTCTGGCACACCACACTACGAATCTGCTCTGATAACGTACTGGCACACTAGACTGGCACTGGAAACACACTATGACATGACGTCATCATGGGGGCATTGGCACCAAATCGTCTTAAAGGCAGTCGACTTGTGGGGACCAAAAGTGACACATCTCACGGCACTCCTTATTGCATTCCAATGACCGAATCCATAAAACCGCAAGCCTCACATTTCTAGTTTACATCTGCTGCGCCATAACTCGCAGTCTCAACGCTGCAGCCACAATTACCAATGCCGGGATCAATACCCACGACAAGGGGGACAACAGTCATGTTCCTTCCTCAAACCCGAGCCTTCAGCTCGCTCGCTCTCACTCGTATTAGCAAAATATACATACACCTCGTTTACAGGAATAACACACACACACACACGCACCCCAAAGGAACTGTGAGGGAATAGGAAACAGCCTAAAAGAGTCAACCAGCTTGTTTTTTTTTGGTTTGGTTTGGTTGGCTATTGTTTTGTTTGGGTTCTTGGGGTGAGGGCGGGGGAGGGGGATGAGGGACAAAAGCCTAGCGATAAAAGCTCACCAGCTGCCAAGCTCACTGGATGTAATATTATGTCAAACACTAACGTCAATACCCTGACACAAGCGCTGGCATACTTCGTCAATGATCATGGAAGTATGGTAGTTTGGATGTCAGATTCTTTTTTCTGAACTAAATTTGAAACAGTGAATGTGTTTAACCCTGGTCTTTATGAATGTAAACTCACAAAGAGAGGCCAACACTGCTGTCTTGTGTGATGTTGAACATGATAGACGCCAACACAGCCATCTTATGTTGAATTTAATCATACTGACACAGAGAGCTAGGCCAACACTGCCGTCGTGTATGATGTTGAATATGCCTTTGAAAGGCCAATGTCACTACTATCCTGTATGATGTGGAATATGGCACAAAGAGAACACTGTCACAGTTGTCTTGTATGATGTGGAATATGGCACAGAGAGGCCAATGTCACTACTATCCCATATGATGCGGAATATAACACAGAGAAAACAATGTCAGTTGTCTTGTATGATGTGGCCAACATCACTACTATCCTGTATGATGTGCAATATGGCACAAAGAGACCAGTGTCACTATACATCCTATATGACGTGCAATATGACACAGAGAGAACAATGTCACTGCTGTCTTGTATGATGTGGAATATGACACAGAGAGGACAATGTCACTGCTGTCTTGTATGATGTGGAATAGGACACAGAGAGGACAATGTCACAGCTGTCTTGTTTGATGTGGAATAGGACACAGAGAGGACAATGTCACAGCTGTCTTGTATGATGTGGAATATGGCACAGAGAGGCCAGTGCCACTACTATCCTATAAAATGTGGAATATGACACACAGAGAACACTGTTACAGTTGTCTTGTATGATGTGGAATATGGCAAAGAGAGGCCAATGTCACTGCTGTCTTGTATGATGTGGAATATGACACAAGAGGACAATGTCACAGCTGTCTTGTATGATGTGGAATAAGGCACAGAAAGGCCAATGTCACAGTTGTCTTGTATGACAACACACACAACATGTGTGTGTGTGTTTGTGTGTGTGTGTGTGTGTGTGTGTGTGTGTGTGTGTGATGGTAGTCACATGAATGAGATTGTTACATCATTGAATTTAACTTTATTTATTAATAACTTTTATACATGGCTAATTCAGTAATTGTATTTCTTTTTCTCTTTCTATTTGTTAATGCACTGTATGAATGGAATATCACCAAGACAAATTCCTGTGTACATTTAAATGTCATTGGTGAATAAGTATCCTTGTATGATGTGGAATATGACACAGAGAGAACAATCTCACTGCTGTCTTGTATGATGTGGAATATGACAGGGAAACAGATTTATATGTTTTATTTGTGCATGTCTTCCTTTGATTACTGTTGCTTCATTTTTTATTTGTGTGTGTGTGTGTGTGTGTGTGTGTGTGTGTGTGTGTGTGTGTGTGTGTGTGTGTGTGTGTGTGTTAATGCTCTCTTCTTTCTTCTTCCTTTTGTATCTCTGTTGCTGCTATTAGTATTACTACATAAAAATACAGAATACTTTATTCATCCCATTACAGGAAACTACAATGTCAACTCACATATGAAAAGCACATAAAATTAAAAGCAATAACAAAAAACAGAAACAAAAATGAAACAAACAGGCAACCAAAAATAAATCATCACAATGTGTAATTGTAAAATTGTATAAATCAGTGTGTGTGTGTGTGTGTGTGTGCGTGCGTGCGTGTGTGTATCACAGCACTGACACAACACTTTCACTTATCCATGCTGCTGTTACTACTATACACTTTACCAACATTTTGAGTAGTAAAACATAGTCTCTAAAAATCACACATGTACACACACACACAAACTACTCCCATCACCTTATGTACAGTCAAAACTTCCATTAAACACAGAAACTGCTGATGGCACAAATGAAAAATCTCAATCTTCCACTTACTTCCATTCGACTGCAGTCACAGTTAGAGTACAGAGGATGTGTGGAGTCATTTAATATAGTTGCAAGTTTACATTTGACCCTCTTAAAATAAACCTCTTCAATGTTCTGACAGCTAATACCAACAACTTGGCCCCCTTTCTTGACTACTTTACCTAATCTTTACCTTTTGTGCTTAGAAATATTCCTTCCCCAGCAGACCACACCAAAGGTATGGGCACTGCACACTACTGCATTGTGAACAATGGCCAGCAAAGAAGCGCTGATGCCAAAAGATCTTAGTTTTGTTCGAACACAAATTATTCTCAAATATCACACCCAAGTACTTATGTGTACAAACTCTGCCAACCACTTCCCCTTTTATCCAAACAGGTTTTGGGTCACTTCTGCTCTTCCTAAAATCAACACACATATCTTTCATTTCTAAAACATTCAGATATAGATAACTATCATCATACTATTTGACAAAACTGTTTATCATGAGCTTGTAAATTTTTATGGGGTATAGTGCTGTATGGGTTACTATTATTATTTCCTCAATGTACACAGTCATCGTTGTTTATCTCCTCAATGTACACAGAGTCATCATTGTTTATCTCCTCAATCTACACAGATTCATCATTGTTCTTCATCTTTCCGATGATTTCTGAGTCATCTGTGAATTTATTCATTGGGCATGAACTATCAGAATGCCTGCAGTCAGCAGTATACACTGCGAAGAGGAATGGAGCAAGTACTGTACCCTATGGGGCCCCCGTGTTAGTCCACACAACAGCAAACCTAGTTCCCCAGTTAAAAACCCAGCGAACAATAGAGGAAGAAAGATTATTTTTTAGGAGTTTTTGGACCATAAGATGTGGTTGAATGGAAAAGTCAAGAAACATTCATCTGCATTCCCTGAGGTTTCCAAGTGAGAGTAAATGCTATAATTTAGAGTGAATAAGATTACATCTTCAATGCCTGTTTTCCAGTATGCAAACTACAGCAGATCAAAAAAATCCTTGACTAAAACAGTTAACTTATCGCACAATTTTATAACTGCCGACATCAGCTCAAATTTTCCAACATAAAGGACTGTGTCAGTACTAAAACACAGGTTAAAAATAAAAGACAAAATATAAACTAGTTGTTCTGCACACAACTTAAGAACTTGAGGTGATGCCCTGTCAGGACCAGTGGCTTCAGAAGATAACTGGTAGAAGATACTTTGAAATCAGCAGTGACTATATTTCGTTCATCAGGCAAAGATGTTTCTATGTCATTTATACATATATATATATATATATATATATATATATATATATACTCACTGCTCCTCTTGCATTATCACTTGGTGGAACATAACACAAGCAAAAATGACATGTGTAAACTCCCTTGGTAAATAAAATGGTCTCAAACTCATGGTCAGCAGTTCAACGTTAGGTCAGCACATTAAACACTGATTAGTTACATTACACTTTAAAATTACTTTAATAATTATAATAACAGTGAAATGTTTGTAAAGTGTGAACTTATAGTTATAGCATAAAAACAGCTTGGCATGCTGTTCAGATTTAAGATTTAAATACACCTTGAGAAACCACAAGGAGAAAATAAGACCAACGATTACAATGTGAATATGGCTGACTGAATGTATCAGGAAGAAGAGAATTCCAGACAGCATAGGAAAAAGAGCAATGTCCAAATGTTTTGGTCTTAAAGTGTGAAATGCATCTACAGAGATACTGAGACAGAGGAGCAGAGCTCTCTTGATAGAGATTACCTCTCTGAGCTGCTAGTGCTACATACCACCCAGTGTCCTTGACTCTTCTTTTGATTCTTACATACTCAAGATCCAACAATACTCAAGATCATACATTATACAATATGCAAGATGCATGGTTTTCTCTCTTTTTTCTCTCTCTCCCCCCCCCCCCCCCCCCCCCCCAACACACACACACTTAATTTGTTACTCACTCCCCTTGTCAGGCACTGCTCAACTCTTTTGTCATTCAAAAATAAATTAAAACACACCTTCTTTTCACAGTGCTTCTACCCCAACTGAAAAAAAACACAGTATCCAGTTTCTTCACTGCTCTGTGTGAGTGAGTGAGTGAGTGTGTGTGTGTGTGTGTGTGTGTGTGTGTGTGTGTGTGTGTGTGTGTGTGTGTGTGTGTGTGGTGTGTGTGTGCTGCATACATTTATCCCCTGCCCCCTTTTCTTGTCTGATACATGTAAATATTATCATCATGACTGACTGTGCATGTATACATATTTAGATTAGCAGGTGTGTGTGTGTGTGTGTGTGTGTGTGTGTGTGTGTGTGTGTGTGTGTGTGTGTGTGTTGTGTGTTTGTGTGTGAGCATGTAGAGCATTGTTGAGTGCATCATAAATGTATGTTATTATCATTATACTTGTATATATATATATAGATATATAGATATACACGTGTGTGATGCACATGTCGGTGGGCATGTCCTCAAGTTTTGTATGCATCAAACTCAAAGAAGAAAGTGTGTGTGTGGCAAGGATGCCCAAATGGAGCAGAAGTTCCTTAAATGAGATGTTCAGGGGGTGGGACAGACAGATCCCTTGCCAATGTGATATTACAGGTCAGGGTTCGGTACCAGCATAATTTAATAATACAGAACAGAGGCAATTATGAACAACATTGGTGGGAAGGGGGGGGGGGACTGTCTGCATGTTTAAATTAACAGGTTTTTCATCATACACTGATACAGTGTCTGGACTGTAAAACCTCAAGCAAATTTCTTCAAATCGCAACTGTTTACTTCTTGTTCTTCTATATGATGGCCTTTGAGTTTGACATAGCTAGGCTGGAGGGGGTTAACTGTTAACTGGAGGTAGATATATATATATATATATTATACATGTGCAATGCTTCCTGGCTGTCTTTGGCAAAGCACCATCCAGAACAGTACTATTTGTAGTTTTCTTTTATTTAAATAAGCCATTCATTTCACCATTGCAAGCAATGCCAGGGTCAAATGCTTTATCCAAACCAATATTGGGTCAGTATGCTACTGCTAGTGTACCTGTTATCTGAAATGCAATATCAATAACATGTCATTCTCACAACAGAGGAAGTGACCACCTGTGCAACCTGTAAATCTGTGTAATGCATCATATCACAGAATGCAGCATGGGGAGCTGGATGGAGAGCACGGCAACTGCCACAATAGATACAGAGATCCTCTTCCACGCCTTCCCCCATACAGTCTCTGAATGGAACATCCTCCCTAACGCTATTTCTTCAGCCCCCTCACTCAGGTCCTTCCATAGTCTATCTACTAGGCCACAGTCTCCACAACCTGCAGCCGGTCCCCACAGCACCTCTCCATGAACACCAAGCTCATATATATATGTATGTAGGTTTTAATGTTACACTACCTGTCTTTTTTCTCTTATTTGGTTTATTGTTTTAATAACACCCAAGGCACTGACCATGACCACATTTCACTGCACAGGTCTTGCAACGCTCTGACAGAGCCCAGTTCTTGAAAGAAAGAAGATCACATTGAAATAACATTTTAGATCTGTACCGTGTAGAAAACCTGTCCATCACTTAGAAAAGAAACGAGACAATTTCTTTCATGACTTTCTTGCGCTTGACTGAATCAAAAGCAAAATCGACAAGACATTAGTTCCACGATGCGAGCAGGAGTGACCTATGCAGTTAACTTTTGGAGGTATACCGGCAGTCAACGATCGAGTCACACTGCTGTCAGTGTCAATGAAACAAGACACATTCTGCTGCGAAAAAACAACGAACTTTTATTGTATCAAACCGTGCACGAGTAGCATCCCCTGCTGTTGTGTGAATTATTCATCACGGGTGGTAAGTGCTAATTTATGCAGTTAAAAAGAATGTACAAAAGATTGCCCCCCCCCCCCCCAATTTTTTTTTTTTACCACAAAGAGGCACAACCCCAACAACAACAACAAAGCCCTGATGGAATTTCTGGCTGTCACTTAAACTGCGGAGTGATCATGAAGGTGAAGACGAATTTCTCAGAATGTCAGTCAGCGGTAGACACACCAGCCACCATTGCATTATTGCTAAAAAAAAAATTTAAAAAAAATCCTTTGTGGGTTTGTACACAAGGAAGAAATGAATGGTGAAGTTTGTTTACACATTGAGGTGGCCATATTGACTGCACACTGTCATTACGCATGCCATAGCATGACCCCCGACCTCCCAAATTCCACTCGCCATCTCTCCAGCTGACACTGACAGCAAATGAGGTGGAAAGACCGAGAGCAGTTCCTTACCTTGTGGTGCTGGCTGACTGAGAGACATCGAGTCGCCATCGGACAATACGTTCATCAGTAGCCTGTTTGCGTCAACCACAGTGACATTATACACGCTACGTGAGCGGGTCAACCCTCATTTTGTATTCACGGGTCAAAGGGCAAACACTAACCTCACTCTGGGCTAGCCAAAACTGGGTGTGACCGTTACCTGACCTGGTGATGGATGGACGCCTCAGTAAATAACTAGTCTGTCGCAAAATTTCACGCTGTGTGAACACGAACAACATTTTACAACGGTACGTGAAACTGTTCCGGCCGTAGAACCAAAGATATTTCGTGGAACTAGAGCGGCTAACGGCAGCTAGACAAAATAGTATTGTGTACAGTAAAAGCAAAACTAGCGAGTCGGAGCCGGTTGGGAGATTATTTTTCAGAAGCAAACAACAACATTGACAGTTTAAAAAGCGATGGACATCTGACAAATTTGCATGGTATATATGTATCTCTTAGGTCATAGTACATAGGACATGACTAATATGAAGTGAATTTCGGGAGGCTTTAGAAAAATTGACAGGTCTGCCTCAACAGCACAGAGAGAGGGAGAGAGAGTGAGAGAGACCTGTGTGGGGGCGTTTTAAATCTGTATATCTGTCACTTCTGCACGGCGTGTGTGTGTGTGTGCCGTGTGTGTGTGTCAGTATGTGTGCGGCGTTTTCGGAAATTACGGTCTGCCACTTCTGCACGGTGTGTGTGTGTGTGTACTGAAGCGTCGATCCGCACAGTCTTCGCTAGTCGTCTAGAATGTATGTCGTGTCAGTGCAAGAAAGCGCGACGCATCACCGCTACGGTAAAAATTATGACGTATTTTATGGTCTGAAAGTTGCGTCAGTGCATGAATCTAGCCGACAGGGCAGGTTGGCCTTGACAAAGCCTTCCGATGGGCGAAAAGTTGAAATAAAAACTTGCTTGGACCCTTTTGTTATACGTTCTACGTTATACGTTATCAGTTGAGAACCGTGGTATAACATAAGTCCAAGCATGTCTTGCTCAGTTGTTAAAACTTTTATTCAAAATTTTCGCCGATCCGCGGAGGCAGGGCTCTGTCAAGGCCTGCCGGTCGACTTGATTCCTACGACACGCAATTCCGAAAAATACGTCATATTCAGTTTATGCCGCGTCAAGCTTTCACTGAGTTGCGGCACACGTGGACATGTGACACTTCTGAGACGACTGACTAGCGAAGACGTGACATTTCAGCTGAGTACACACACACACACACACACACACACACACACACACACACACACACACACACACACACACACACACACACACACACACACACACACACACACACACACACACACACCCCACACACACACACCACTGACAAAACGCCCCCACAAACTCTCTCTTCTCTCTCTCCTCTCTCTCTCGCTCTCTCTCTCTCTCTCTCTCTCTCTCTCTCCTCTCTCTCTCTCTGTGCTGTTGAGGCAGACCTAGAATGTCCATTTTCAACAATGAAACTGAAACCCAAATTTGAGAGTTTTTACGTTTTGGTTTGACAGAGAAAGCCGCATTATTCCAGGTAATTTTGGGTTTGCTATTAGTGTATGCAGATTGAGAGAAAGGGGGCGTATGTCTAAGAGTAAGAGTGTGTATGTGCGTGTGTTCAGTCATGACTTAGAATTATTGAGATATGTTCTTCGTTGTACGATCGAACGACAGCTTTAATTTTCCGCTGGGATGAATAAAGTATATTGTTATTGTCATTGTTAACCGTTCAAATTATCTCTGTTTTGATTGCATAATTTTGGAAAAACGGAAAAGAACTATGAAGATATAAACACCACTCTTTCATTCTCAGTTCTTCGTTGCTTTCGTTCAATGGGCTATTTGCTCCATATAATAGCACATCAAAGAATATATTTATTATCACAGCCCCAGGCTGAAAAGTGTACATATTCGCCTGCAAACAGTATATTTCCTGGTCCCGCTGTAACGAACTTAATTTCAATAGTGTGGGTTTTGATGAACATCCTTTCACGAAATGCGAAAAACACATAAAAAGGCTTAAAGGGACTGGCCCACGCAGATTTGGCTAAAAAACACACGTTTTTTTTGCATACATTTTTATTGTTTTATGTGCGATTATTATGT
The DNA here is from genome assembly GCA_018857735.1 of Alviniconcha marisindica. Lineage (NCBI taxonomy): Eukaryota > Metazoa > Mollusca > Gastropoda > Provannidae > Alviniconcha > Alviniconcha marisindica. The sequence continues at coordinate 889,009 of JABMCL010003092.1, read as the reverse complement.
AGCATTAATTTCTGCTTTGGTCCTGTTGAAATGCGGCAATTTAAGAATAACTGTAGTGGTCTAAAAATAGACTGGGGATCTCCCCCCCTGGGTGCAGCTATTTACGGAATGCGTATTACGTCATTACATTTTATTGTTTTACACAATTTTTTGTAGACTCGGCCTACAACATGACAATGGCGTTGTCTCAGGCACGAATCCTCGGCTAATATTTTGTCGGCGTTTTAAACTGATGATTGTGTGAAAAATTTTTAGCTTTCTGGATAAATCTCTTAATCGTGCATGTGTACTTAAATAGGGATGGACCGTACGCTTTTAAATAATGCTCGGCGGGACCCAGGGCAAAAATGTTTGGGGGACAAAATTTTTTCCTTTGGTACTGATCCGATGCTACTACAGGAAATATTTTTAGCACCATTTTAAGAAAAAAAAAAGAAAAAACCCTACCGGCCGGGCACCCCTGCTTAAAAACTTTGTATAAAAATATTTAAAATATGTTCCCTAGCTACTCCTATCAATCCCCAAAAAAAGTTAGGCCTTTTTTTTTTATTTTTTTAACAGCTTTGCCAGTTTTCCCACCAAACTCTAACCTTGGGGACACCCCCCTCCACCTCTCCAAACCTGGGCACCCTTTTTCCCCCCACGAAATGTATCTCTTGTCGGTCTTTTCTTTGAGTTGAACTTTTTTCTTTTTTTTTTTTTTTTTGTCCTCCGAGGGTAAAATGGTAGTAACCCCAATTTCCCTTTTGATTGCATAATTTTGAAAAAAGGGAAAAAAACTATAAAAAATAAAAAAATTTTCATTCTCATTCTTCGTTGCTTTCGTTTGGGGGCTATTTGCTCCTTTTAAAGCACATGAAAGAATGATTTATTATCTTTAGACAAAAGAAGGGGCACACAAAAAAAAAACAGCCCTGGTCTCTTGTTGTGTACATATTCCCAGTTTTTTTTCTTTTTCATTCTTCCATCAGAACTACTTCTAACCATTTTTTTTTTTCCTTCTCCTTTCTTAAAACCTCAAATTATTTAATGAATCAAATATTTTTCCATCATTTCATTTGGCCCAATCCCCAAATTTTCCCCCTTTTCGTTAACTTCGGCCCCCCAAAACCTGTGAACTGCACTCAATACTACGATCAAAACCCCCACAATTAACTTTTCCAATGTAACATCAGCTTCAAATGGATCGTCCCCCAAAAAAAAACCCGGTTGGCAAAAAAAAAAAAAAACATAGTGGGGTTTACAAAAAGCAAAGACCAAAAACTGTTGAGATTTGTTTGTTTTTAAGTTTTAGTGTTTTTACGACTGCCCACTTAAAAATCTTCCTAATTTTGGCATTTTGATGACGTTTTAAATCTGCGTATCTAATCTTAACAATTTTTTTTTTTAAACATCATCTTCCTCTTGTCTGTCTTCTTCTTTGCTTCCTTTTTCTTTTGTTATTATCTGTCTATTTTTCTCGCTTTTGACGAAGACAGTTTTCTGTCGAAAGCGCTTGTGTTTCCTTGTTTCCTTGTGTTACGTCGTATAGGTGAATACATTTCCCTAGTTCTGTTCTATCAGTTTTGTCAACTTCACCAGTAGTTGTTCACTCATTCCTCAGAAAAGAATGTTTTATTTCATATTCATGAAATCACACGGGTAGTTGTGTTGTATACTAGTCTGCGATTTGTCAAAGGTGTCTACAAACCACAATCAGCATGTGTTGGTTGAGCCAGTGTGGTAGAATCGTGTCTCGAAGCGTGCATGGGAATCCAACGTACCTGTTTGGATGAATTCCCCCAGGCCACCCTAAAATGTCCCAAAGAACGCTAGACATCATTTCATTGTTCGTCTTGGCAATTTTAAACACTATCAATTTATTTCCGAATTTTTTGTGCTGTTCCCTATGAAAACGTTAGGAAAATGAAACTATTTCACACAGACTGTCCAGATTTAAAAAAATAAACATTGACAAATATAATTTATACGTGACATGTACACAAAACTGAGAAGTTCCGGTATCCTATCAATGATGTCATACTGAAACGCGGGAAAGAGCTCGTGAAAACAATGTTAGTAACCGAAGGAGAGTTCCTTTAATGATTTCAAATTTCCTACTTCTATCGGTTGTTTTCAATTGACACCATCGCGGCGAAGGCGGCACACAAAACAAATTGCATGTCCCGTCTCGTGTTCTCTTGTTTTTTACATATTCCTAGTCATTCTGTTCAGTTTTGTTATTCTTGCCATCAGTAACGAACTTTTTCTAGAACCATTGTTTCCTTCGACTCTTCCTTTTCCTTTATATAATCTTATGTCAAATTATTGATACCATAATGATGTCAAAATGGTTTTGCCATCATTTCATTGAGCCAAACACATAGGGTGGCATGGGGGAAATTCGTCCATTCGCTCAGTTGGGGGAACTTCTGCTACCCAAACACCTTGTGAACTGCACTCAATACAACGCATCAACCCCTACAATTGAACTTTTCCAAACTGTAACATCAGATTCATAATGGATCAGTCCACAAACAAAACAAGAAACGAGAGTGCACTCAATACTGCGCATCAACCCCTACAATTGAACTTTTCCAAACTGTAACATCAGATTCATAATGGATCAGTCCACAAACAAAACAACAAACGAGAGTGATTGTTACAAGTACCGTATGGGAAAACCTGTCCTACTTTGGGAGCCTTGCTATTTGCTTGGCAAGAAAACCATAGTGTGGGTTGTACGAAATGTAAGGACCGACACATTGTTTGCACATCTTGTTTATTTTAAGGTTCAGTGTTTGCCGCGATCTGCCAACTTAAAAATCCTCCTAATCAAGTTACGTCACTTTGATGACGTCGTTTTAAATGTACGTATATACTCTTTATTTTTATTTTTTATTTTTTTACACCAGCTTCTTGTTTGTCTTATTCTTTGCTTCCATCTTCTTTTATTATTATCTATCTATCTACTTGTTTATTTTAAGGTTCAGTGTTTGCCACGATCTGCCAACGTAAAAATCCTCCTAATCAAGTTACGTCACTTTGATGACGTCGTTTTAAATGTACGTATATACTCTTAATTTTTTATTAATTTTTTTACACCAGCTTCTTGTTTGTCTTCTTTTTGCTTCCATCTTCTTTTATTATTATCTATCTATCTACTAGCCCTGATATAACCCTTTGTGGTTGACTGGGCTCAAAGCACCAACTAACTAACTTCTTGCACCAGATAATAATAATAATAATGGAAATTTGTAAAGTGCCTGCCCTGCGGCTCAAAGCGCTGAACAAGCATACACACATAATGTACATCGAGATGGAAAATGTTATCCCCCCCCCCCCCCAATTTTTTGTTGTTGTATATATCGACAAGAGTTCAAGCATAATTATGCAAAAGATGCACACGCACACACGCACACACACACACACACACACACACACACACACACACACACACACACACACACACACACACACACACCACGCACGCACGCACGCACGCACACACGCACGCACACACACACACACACACACACACACACACACACACACACACACACACACACACACACACACACACACACACACACACACACTGTACCGACTGATAGGAGTGAAGGACAATGTAGTTTAACTGAAATATTCTGAGAAGAGAAATGTTTTGAGTTGGCCTTTGAAGGAAGAGAGAGTAGCAGAGTGCCTGATGTCTTGGGGGAGATTGTTCCAGATGTGGGGGCCAAAGTGTGAGAAAGTGCGAAAGCCATGGGTTTTGCGGTTGAAGCGTTGGATTTTGAGCATGCGTGTGTCTGACGAAGAGCGGAGAGAGCGGGAAGGAATGTAAAGGTGTAGCAGCTCAGAAAGATAAGAGGGAGCGGAACCTGTGATTGCGTTGTAACACATACAAGCAGTTTTGTATTTTATCCGTTCAGAAATTGGGAGTCAGTGGAGTTGCTGTAGGAGAGGTGCGCTGTTTTGATGGCGTGGAGCTCTGAGAATGAGGCGTGCAGCAGTATTTTGGACTTTCTGCATTGGTTAAATTACAGAGTTCGGAGTTGTTCACTCATTCCTCAGAAAAAGAGAGAGAGAGGGGGAGAGAGAAAGAGAGAGAGAGAGAGAGAGAGAGAGAGAGAGAGAGAGAGAGAGAGAGAGAGAATTTTCTTTCATATTTCATATTCATGAGATCACACGGGCTGTTGGGTTGTATACTAGTCTGCGACTGGTCGAAGGTGTCTATACAAACCACAACGAGCATGTGTTAGTTGAGCCAGTGTGACAGAATCGTGTCTCGAAGCGTGCATGTGAATCAAACCAGAGATACTACAGTAGTGTAGTGTCTCTCATCAAACGTATCTGTTTGTATGAATTCCCCCCAGGCCATCCTAAAATGTTCGAAAGAACGCTAGACATCATTTCATTGTTCGTCTTGGCAATTTCAAACAATATTAATTTATTTCCGAGTTTTTTTTTTATGCTGTTCTGTTCTAAAAAGGTTAGGAAAATGAAGCTATTTCACACAGACTGTCCAGATTAAAACAAAACAAAAAACAATTGATAAAAATAATTTATACGTGACATGTACACAAAACTGAGAAGTTCCGGTATCCTATCAATGATGTCATACTGAAACGCGGGAAAGAGCTCGTGAAAACAGTGTTAGTAACACTGTCTGGGAAAATCATCTTCTAAAATCGTTATAAAATCAACGGCACGTTCAATCACGAAACTTTTAATGTGAATCGTGTTCGTTTAACCTCCTCTAAGCACACGAGAAGGAGAGTTCCCTTAATTTCTGTTTTGGGGATCTCCCCACGTGGTGCAGCTATTTACGGAATGCGTATTGCGTCATTACAGTTTGTTGTTTTACGCATGTTTTTGCAGACTCGGCCTGCGAACAAGTGACAGTGGCCTCGTCTCAATTCAATTCAATTAAAAAAACTTTAATTATCCCACATTATTGTTGTGGTCATAGCGGGCTCGTAAAATAATGAACACATAAAGTTAAAAGAACAATACAGCAACAAACACAACCCCACCAACAAAAGGGTCTTACCTTAACCATTATATAAAACAAACTGTGACGTCATCATAAAATAGTAATGGACTTATGATCACATACTTGGTTTTGTTTATCACAAGATAATATAATTAAAATAATTAATTAAAGTGCCACACACAGCAATTAAAACAATATCACACACACACACACACACACACACACACACACACACACACACACACACACACACACACACACACACACACCCCTAATCGATCTGCTCAGGCCTAATAATTCGTCGGGCGACTTAACTGATGGTTGTGTGAATAATTTTATGTCTTTCCTTGAGTAAATCTCCCAGTCGTGCACTGTGTACCTGTTGAGGCCAGCTGCCGTTTACTAATCATGCTGGGCGCTGGAATGAGGTGCACGGTGTTGCGTGACGAAGTTTTCTCTCAACGTATTGATCCGATGCTATTACAGGAAATATTTCAAACACCATTTTCTAATAATAATAATAATAATAATAATAATAAAGAAAAGAAAAGAAAAACATACCGGCACGCTAGAAACACACACGTTACGCAGACAGTAGCAGAATATTTAAGAATATTACCCCTATCGATCAAAAAAGAAGTATCGGGAACCTTTCCTTTTACTTGTCCAGTAACAGCCTTGCCAGTTTTCTATCGCAGACGTCTAACTTTGTGCACATGCAGCTCTCTCCACCTGGTGACCCAGCTGCGACCGTTGTCGGTCGACTGCCAATCGAGCTAAGCATTCTTATTATTTTGGTCCTCCGAAGATAAATGGTAGTAACTCCAAATCTGTCTCTGCTTGAAAAAAACGAAACAAGAACTGTGAAATATAAATACCACGCACTGTTTCAATCTCAGCTCTTCGTAGCTTTCGTTCAATGGGCTATTTGCTCCATATGAAAGAATGCATTTCTTCTTCTTCTTCTTCTTCTTCTTCTTCTCTGTTAACACAAATGAAGGCAGCACACAAAACAAAACATATGTCCCGTCCCGTGTTCTCTTGTGTACATATTCCTAGTCATTCTTATCAGTTTTGCGATGCTTACGATCAGTACCTATTAGAGCCATTGTTTCATTCGGCTCTTCCTTCTCCTTTCTATAATCTTGACGACAGATTATTTGTAATGACGCCAAAATGATTTTGCCATCATAGAAGGTTCGAAAGGAAGAACGCTGTTTAGGGTGGCATGGGGAAAATTCATCCAAACAGGCACGTATGATGTACATGCACGCGTCGAGACACGATTCTGTCATCTTGACTCAACCAACACAAACTGGTTTTGGTTTATAGACACGTTCGACCAATCGCAGACTACTGAGTTTACAGCATGACTATCCGTGTGATCTCATAAATATGTAGTAGAATTTTATTTTTCAGATGTTATATGATTCGGGGCAATCATGTATCGACCAGGGTGGGGGAATTTTTCCTGCATCTCAGGGGAACTTCGTCCAAACGTAAAGAGAACACACTCAACGAAAGGAAAGGCATGACACTCAAAACCAGTAATTGTTAAGAGTTTTCAGAAAGACTAAATATGAACTTGTTCAGCATAAACGTGGAATTAGAGTCAATTGAGTAGAAATAGTGTGAACCCGACCAAAGTGCTTTATTTCCGAAGGCCTAACTGGTCCTACAAAGTTGACAAATTTCTTTCATTTCATTGTTTACCCCGCCCCCCTTTCAGCTGAGACCAACATTTCCCCGCCATTCCTTTCAATTGTCAGCAAGTCCCATTCCTTCGTGTTACTGTTAGCGATGTATTAAAAGCGACGGGTAAACAAAAAGGGCAGATTTTCTCCAGGTGGTGTGGGCGAACTTCCCCCAAGCATAATTTATGTTGGGGGAAATTCGTCCACCTTGGGGGAAGTTCGTCCACCTTTAAAATTTACTTTTTATTTTGTGTGAATGTCCTTTTGCTGAAAATAAGTAGCGTATATCGATTCATCAACTTTTGATAAATGTGTGAAAACTAAATTTGATACTGAGACTTTTCAAGCACTGAACTTGAAAACAAACATCAGCTAAACAGTGCGCCCGTCTTGCGTATAACTCACGCTATGGTTTGTTGCCAAACGAACAGCGCGGCTCCCAGAATAGCACAGTTTTCCGCATACACTACTTGTAAAATCGCTCTCATTGGTTGTTTTGTTTGTGGACTGATCCATTATGCAGCTGATGTCACAGTTTGGAAAAGTTCACTTGTATGGGTTGATGCGTAGTGTTGAGTACAGTTTAGAGGGTGTTTTGGTGGGCGAAGTGTGTGGACGAATTTCCCCCAGGCCACCCTGTTTGGACGTCCTTTCATTGTTCGTCTTAGCAATTTCAAACAATATCAGTTTATTTCCGTGTATTTTATGCTGTTCCCCATGAATGAAAAGGAAAATGATTTTTTTTCCACACAGACTGTCCAGATAAAAAAAATTAAAAAATTGACAAAGATAATTTGTATGTGACATGTACACAAAACTGAGAAGTTCCGACATCCTATCAATGATGTCATACTAAAACGCGGGAAAGAACTCGTGAAAAGAGTGTTAGTAACTCTGCCTGGGAAAGTCCTCACCTAAAATCGTTATAAAATCAACGGCACGTTCAAACACAAAATTTTAATGCGGATCATGTTCGTTTAACCTCCTCTAAGCACTCAAAAACTTTAGCCTCCGAAGGAGAGTTCCTTTAAATAGACGGGCTTTGGTTCCAACAGCCTGCGCTTACTACCACGGCGTCAAAACGGCATGCTTGTAATTATCATTAAATGATGTTTGCGACTTATGAATGACTTAACACACGCAGTAGTTCACTTCAATCACAGAAACAGTTATTACAATGATCTAATCATGTACAACTATGTTTACGTATATATATATATATATATATATATATATATATATATATATATATATATATATATATAATATAATTGGTGTGATCTACCTAGGCCTACCTACGGAATGCCGCGAGGAGCCGTTGATAGTCATGCCCATTCCGATCAGCTTTTATCTCCTGGTACACATGTTTGTAACGGAGCCGATCGAGCAGGCCTTGACAAAGTCCTCATGGGCGAAAATTTGGATTGAAAGTTTCTACAGGACCAGGACATGCTTGGACTCTTGTTCCACTTTCTCCCCTCTCTCTCTCTCTCTCTCGATATAATATATAAAATACAGCGTGCTCACAGCGCCAGATGAACACATGCCATACATCATTCAGTTACATATTATGAGCATACGATGAGCATATTATGAGCAAATGAAGCAGAGAGAGAGAGAGAGAGTACGCCGCCAGGCTAGGCCCGTCGGTAGGCTACGTCTCGGAATTGACATGACTATCAACTTATGCTCCTCGCGGCATTCCGTAGGTAGGCCTAGGTAGGTCATACCTAATCAACTTTTATCTCCTGGTACGCATTATGTTTGTTTTAAACTATACACAAAAAAGTGTTATCGGACTGAAACAGAACAAAGGTCCAGTGTGCGTGTGCATGACTTGACTTAATCAACGTACCGGAGAAAGAAAAAGAAAAAAGAAGAAGAAAAACAACAACAACAAACAAACAAAACCGGAGTCATAATGTCAGTGATTGTGTCTTTACTTGCGGCTGCATTCCAGGTGATCTTTATCGTGGGTGATTCGGGTCCCCGTTGTTGTGTCCCCGTTGTTGCACACACACACACACACACACACACACACACACACACACACACACACACACACACAGCTACTACACACACACACACACACACACACACACACCACCAACACACACACACACACACACACACACACACACTCACCACCTCTCTCTCTCTCTCTCTCCCTCCACACCACACCACACCCACACACACACACACACACACACACACACACACACACACACACACACACACACACACACACACACACACACACACACACACTCACACACACGCACGCACACACGCATGCACACCCGCGCGCGCACACATGCACGAACGCACGTACGCACACACACACACGCACACACGCACGCACGCACACATCGGCACACATCCATTCTAGTCATCCATTCTAGTAGCGCGCATCAACGTCATTTAATGAGCATGTGGTTTCGCTGCCAGTGTGGACATGGTTACTGTGCCGTCCGGCAGTTTGCTACTAAATCCTGCAGTTTGTGACCAACGACGGGAATGGGGGATATAAGTGTTTTCAAAATGATTGGAGGTTGGTTATGGGGTTGGAAGACAATTTTTTCCGATGAACTTGTGACTGAGTTCAAGCTCCAGTTCCAGCTCCACATCTTTACATCCGTCGGACTGGAAATCATAAGAATCGTGTCGTCTGCGAGCAATTGGTTAGATCGGACTCGAACCCGGGACTTTTCGATCACGACTGAGTCCGGCGCTCTAACCACTGAGCTAGATGAAGAGAATCCCCCAATCCCCTTGAGCAGGCAATGTTTGTTTTAATAGACGATTTTCGGAAATCCAGGGGATTGCACTTGGTAAGTGCTTGCGGGTGTAGCATAGAGTAGGCACGCTTTGTTGGTACAGTAAAACCGCGGGAAAGATGGCCAGATACTGGTAAAGGAAGCAGAAAAGGCGTTAGAAATGCCGGTCAAGCACTGTTTGTGGGGTACAGGCAGCTCTGACAGTAGGTTCCCCCAGTTTTGTGCCGTTTGCCAAACCAACGCGAACGCTTGAAACATTCCTTCGTTGGAGCAAAGCCTGCAGTCCAATGTCAGCAAAATTATATTTTTTTATATTACTCGAAGCGATCGGAATTTCGCACACGAAAGGAGTGTCTGAGCCAGTCAAGTGACCAATTCTCTGATTTGTTACTGTAAAGAAGACATTGGCTCAGAGTATTGGTAAGTCGGGGAGACGAGGACTGCATTTCCTCGGACTGTTTGTGTCTATAACAGCATGAGCATTTAGTAAAACTGTTTTATCACAGCAACCTCAAGAAATCTGTTAGGTTGAACTCGGTGTAAATAATCAGCAATACAGAGCAAATGAAAAGTTCAAACAACATCGCTATAACGTATTATTGTTACATTGTCATCCTTAATGCGTATTTCCGACTATAAATATCCGCCCACATATTTAATGAGATCTTAAATGAAGGATGCTGTCTTTGTATAATTTGCAGTTGATGTTTCCGCTCCAGTGAAGAGCGTTGTTTATACAAACAGATCCTGTTGATCTGATAACACAGTTGCTACATTATGACTTGGTACACATCGTTCTTCTTCACTAAACAAGCTGATAGTTCAGTTTCTGGGATAAAAAGAAATCATGCACCAAAAGTTACCGGAAACTGTACGAGTATAATTAGAACGGACAGCAATGTTTCAGCCATTGATTAGCTTTTGCATTACCCAGCTCCAGGCTGCACGATCAAAGAGCTTTCACCACAATGGGAGAATGCAGAACAATAGAAACTCCACCTGTAAGCTAACTGCCTCATTGTTGCATACACAAAAACGGCAGTAAGGTAGACACAGACGTGTCCGAGTTCTATGTACTACCACTTGTGAGAAGACTAAGATTCCAGGAGAGTGGACCGAGCCCAAGCCGGAACTCCGTCCCGGCCCCCAAGATGTTATGGCACTGACACGACGGCCAGCCAGCACTCTTCTCCTTGCCTATACTCCAGGTCTCGCCCTCGCCCGACAATTGTGAGATGGTTTGTGGAGTAGGTCTTGTGGTTTGTGTTGGTGGATGAGAAGTTCTGGCTCAAATCCAGTAAAAACGCCACAGAAAAGGACCAGTTTGTTCTAAAATGTTCTATCAATTTTCTGATCTGTTGCTGTACTTTTATGCGGAAAATTTGTAAACTGCTCGCACCCCACATAATTTGGAGTCAATTGTTCTTTTCAGTGGGACTGACGTACTCCTCATGCTAGCGTGTGCTCAATCCGAAACAACAGCGCTATTCAGCTACCCGTCAGAGCCCGTCGTGGCCTGACGCTGTGTTCAAAAGTTGAAACGTCGGTGTCAGCAGCAAGCCCAACTCATTCCTATTTATTTTTACACGAGAGAGTCATTCTAGGCTACTAGCTTTTACCAACGGTGTCTTTGGGCTGTGCGTGTAGTGCAGATAGTTGTGGAAAGCCGACGTTGTGCAGTTTGTGGTTGATGTCTTTCTTCCTGCGAGAAGCGTTGATGTCAATGAAATAACGTTGTAATGCACATCACTGAAGTTGACATTGACCAGTCACAATGGAGAAAACCCTTGGCACAGTTATGGAAACTGCCCCCACCCTGTCATGTTCCATTACCGCATACGAGGCACCAACTCCAAGGCGGCATCCTCTTGTCGTTTCTTTTGCACTCTCTGCACGAGCAGCACGAGCCCTGCTCCTAGCAACAGCCCCACAACCAACACACCCATGGCGATGCCCACGCGTGGCCCTGCAACGGGAGCAAAAGAACAATACAGTGAGGGTTTGGGGGGTGGGTGGTGGTGGTGTGGTGGTGAGTGAATTGATTAACGTAGATCTCAACTTGTTCGCTTCTCGATCAGCTTTGTGAGGTATTTATTATGATTTGCCCTTGGACCTGCACTGACCTGTATCATCTGAAACTCCGCTGCTCGTCTGTCTCTGTGTGCATTCTGAAAACACAGAACACAAGATAAACATTACTGATCTGGGAATGAAATTATACCTTATATATATATATGTGGCAGAGTGGTATTTTCAGTGTGTGATTGTTTTATCGCAAATTGTGGGACTTTGTGTCCTCAGATGTCGGGTTGGCACGGTAGGGACAAACTGGCTTAACCTAGATAGGTAGGTAGTGTTGCTTAATGTCCTCAGATGTCAGTTGACATATTAGGGACAAGCTGAGACCAATGCCGAAGCATGGTTCAATATAGCTTTACGTCCACGGAAACCAGAAGGCTCGTTAGGACGGACAGCCACCTCGACTCTCACACAGTTCCTGAACTATGATTAACCTAGATATATGGTATGTATGTAGTGTTGCTTAATGTCCTCAGATGTCATTTGACATATTAGGGACAAGCTGAGACCAATGCCGAAGCATGGTGCAATAATTCTTTACGTCCACGGAAACCAGAAGGCTCGTTAGGACGAACAGCCCAGGACGGCCACCTCGACTCTCACACAGCTCCTGAACTATGATTAACCTAGACATTTACAGGCTCAGTATCAATTTAATTATGTTGAGTCAAGAATAGAGTCTTGATTATTAACTGTATTTAATATGCTATTTTATTGGATTTTCTCATTAGAATCTGGATGTAGTTTTTGATTATTAGTGCAGTAATTAATGATGAATATTGTCTTTAAAAGGAGTAAATGAATCTGGTCATATTTAGGTAGAAATTATATTTGGTTTCTTACAAAGTTATGGTGACAGAGTTCTGTCCTATGTATAGTATAGGATTTTTAACAAGTTCAGAATTTGTTTTCTTGTTGCAAGTGCAACAAGAGAAAAGCATGAGTTTCATGTTTAGTATGCTTTAGAAGTTCTGAGCTCACAGCTCACTATATATATGATCTAGCAACAGGTTTAGTGGGCAGTTGTAGAAGTTATTTTATCTGGAAGAAAGAAGAAGGAGCCTTTGTCAGATTGAGAAGGGATGTGAATCTATACATTTTTCTTAATGTAATACTGATATTTTCCCTATGGTATTTGACAGGTTTAATTTCATGACTCCTTCGCTTATTTTGTTCTATGTATTTATTTTATTATTTTGTCATTTCATTTCCTTAGCTGTTAAAGTGTTATTATCATGGTTTATGCAGTCGTGAAGTAAGTTTTGTGACTTTTTGTCTGCTGTCATATTTTGGAATATGTTATGGTCAACATTACTCTCTGTAATGCTAAGAGTGCTGCGGGTATTGGCCAGGATTGTTTTATCACTTACCTTGTGTTATTTATTTTTGTTCCCAGTGTTTGTCTAGATGGTTTTATAGAAAGAGAGACACACTTTATTACCTCAAAGTCAATAGCAATGGGGTGTACGTGATTTGGTGACAAGTGGTTTACGTCTTCGGTGTCAAGCATAAATCTAAAGCATGGGTCAAGCTCAGCTCAAGATTATGCCTACTATTCGTAAAAGCATTGCCAGATCAGTTCATCCTTGCAGTTCGAAAAATCTGTCAAACTTCCTAGACCCATCAAAGTTCAGACAGTGTCTCTTGCATCATAATTTTTACGATTGATAAAATGCAAATAAGGCAGGACTCATTAGAATTTGATCACCGACTGCACAAAGCAATATCATTCACGAGAGAACATCAACGGCGATGAGACGTGTACGTCAGTGACAACAGCACAGCCCTCACTCCTGCAGTTTTCTTGCTGACGGTGTTACCTGCTGTTGATGGACTGGCCGATGGTTTCACCGGCTGGTCAGTGGACAGGTGCGTTGGCGTGTTTGAGGAAGCGCTGTGTGCAGGGTGGCCGGAGCTTGAAGACCGGGGCGAAGTACCTCCGTCTGCACAGTCAAATGAAACAGCATGCAATCAGTTAGTTTTTTTAAACGGGAGAGAAAGAAAAAAAAAGAGGATAGGAAATCAAACAAATTACAGTATGAAAAACACTGTAATTCTTTGCTATAGCCGTGCAAACTGGAGCCCAAAACGTCTCCGAGTTTGACAATACCGCCCAGAAAGACATGCACGCATCATGCTGGTTTTTCGCTATCGCACCAAAGAAGGAAAGAAAGAAAAAATATTAAAAAGCCGTGTGTCTGTCAGGGGCTATGTGTGAGATTTGGGGGACAAACACAGGGTATAATTATGTCTTGAGTCTTGAGCAGTTATGAATACGTAACTTCTTTGCAATGGGTAAAACAACACTCAGTTCTTTTCTCCATCAAAACATTTTTTTTTAAAATATTGCACCCACGTTACTGATCCAATGTGACGCCATGCTCAAATATAATGTGGCAAATTGTGTTCTGGGAGATATCAGAAGTGCGCGTTTTTTATTGTATGGGCTCAATCTTAACATCTTTACTATAACACACACACACACACACACACACACACACACACACACACACACACACACACACACACACACACACACACAGTCCCTTTTGACAGATTTTAAGTACAAATATTTAAGCCGCTGAAACCTTATGCATTTTCAATGTCTTAAAACAACCGAATGCTTTATTTTGAGCTCTTACAATAACAGGCTACACTCGGACGAGAAGATACATCAACCTTAGCAACAAATCAGCGAACATAGGTTTACTCGTAAATGGCCTATAAATCTTGTGAATTAATTTTTCATACAACAATCAACACATTTTCAAACAGCTGTCGCAGTACCTTATCGTTGGAATTGTTATACATTTTCTTCGCATAATAATTTCATTAGTGCGCATACTGTTAATTTTTTGTGTGGTGAAAACAACTAGACGGCTTTTCCCATCATGTTTATAGCCACACACACACACACACACACACACACACACACACACACACACACACACACACACACATCAAATCCCTTTTGACAAATTTTAAGCACATGTCTCTTGCTGATATTATGAAGTAAACATCTTGTGTCATTATCCAAAACGAGTGCAATCCCGACACGTTTGTAAGGATAGTAAACACTGTAAAATTAGTAATCGGATTTTAACGTCATGTCAAGCACACACGTTTGCCGATATACACACTAGATGTACACACTGTACCTACTACTGTTTTATAACACAACTATTTTCATGTGACAAGTATGCATTCAGTACAAAATGATATTATTTTTTTTGTAAAGTCAATGCTTGCACGCAGATTTGTGAATCTAAATAAACTGATCTTTTTTGCACAAAACGTAATGGTTGAGTAGCATACCCCCCTCCCCCCAACAACAACAAAATCAGTCCATAAATAGAAATCGCAGATTTTTTTTTTCTTCTTCTAAGATTTCTGTTTATCATAATAGAATGCACCTTTCCACGGCAAGCCATAGTCCATATGTGGGAGGTCAAAATCATAAGTACTATCGCTCTCTGTGACTCGCAGCAACAAGCATCGACTCAGTCAACATAATTATTATAATGTGAACATTTACGGCCCAAATGAAGGCAAACTCATATGACATGCTTTTCAAATGAACGAATTAATCTTCTCCCCCTCCACTTGTTTTCTTTATTACCAGCGAGGCGGGCTCAGGGTGCTTAGAATCGGAAGAAACCCGAGGCACCGGCATGTGATCCACGCATCAAGGGAGCGGGAAAACGTTGCTGTGGCAAAGGACTTCCTCCAACCTCAACATTTAGTTGGGCTGGATATCACACCTTCGTGGCAGCTGGCTTTCCTTGGGACAAGCAGCCCAAATGGAAAGTTCAACGTGGCGATAAACAAGGGAAATGCAGTAAACAACAAGAAAAGTGACTGCGTATTTTGTTGATACGTTAATTACCAGCCTTGGATGGACTTCTCGACAGTTTTACTGGACCGTAAGTGGACGGGTTTGCGGGTTTGTTTGACGAGGTTCTATAAACCGTACCTGCTCTGTTGGTATGAACTGGACCCCGGGGCGTGGTGCCTCTGTCTGCCAGAGTTGCATTAACTGCAAAAACAAGCGACAGGGCATACTAGTCCATGTACCATGTCATTGCAACAGTCATTCCGACATCCCACCTTTTCCTGTCCACACGTTAACAACCCAAAACACCTCAACGCACAATCTACCCCCAAGACCATGCATTTTATTTTATTAATCATCTCATTCAAAAACAGTTAACCGGTGCAGCTATTTCCGTCACCCGTCAACAAAGTACGCCCACTAAGCCGGTATTCATTAGGTTTGTTACCAGGACACATATGTTTGAAGGGAAAATGTCCTCCTTAATCGCGTATATCTTCTGAACTGTGACGACATTCAAGAAATCGGCATAAACGCGGAGCGTAAATAGGACTATCTGCCGCGGGTCGGCCGAAACGCTTTTACAGTTATGGACACATTTTTGTACGTTTAAAAAGCCTAAATGCCGTATAAAAATGGTTGCTCTGATGCCGATCCACATGGTCTAAATCAGAGGCAATGATCGTCGAATAGGGCGAATGTTCCCAGAACATGTTGAACGAAGCTTTTTGGACCCCGAATATAGCTTCGACGAATACTTCCAACTAGGTTCGCGAAGAAAAGTTCGCCCAATTAAGAACCAACTAGCTTCGCCGAATACTTCCAACTAGGTTCACGAAGAAACATTCGCCCAGTTAAGAACGGGCTTAACGTATTGAGGAAACTACGAACACTTGTACATACCGACGCCACCCCATGTACTACTGAAGACAACAAACTATTCAAGAAATTTGGATTGCATCAAGACGCAGCGTCGTGAACGCAGACGACGAGAGAAGGACAGGAAAATATTGAACGGGAAGGGGCCAGCAGTGTTTCTCACATGTCGATGAAAATTTGTCAGTTGTTAGACGTAAGCAGAACTAATTTTGTCTAATGTTTATCCGTTGAAACAAAGTATCGTTTTTCACTTACACTGAAGTTCTAGCTGTTCGTAGACGTTTTCACAGAGGCTGTCAGAATCGAATAATGTACGCTACTCAATCGTAGTTCGAGTGAACTTGAACTCTTGGAAATTGACATGTCTGTCGTCATGCAGTGACCAATGTGTCGGTTTCGAGTTTTCGACGACACACGCGTTGCATTGGTGGTAAGACAATGGAATTTTCCAATACAAACTCAGGCAAATAGCTATTTCGGAGCGTTTTGACGGCTCGTACGTGTGGAACGAGAGCCGGACTTGTGTACTTTTTGGCAAATCGGGATTAGGGCTGTCTGCCTTTAGTTTTATTTCCTATTCATACATATGCGCCCAGACCACCAGACCACTGCCAGTACATAAGGTGTTTGTGCGTAATCAAGGTACGTGAAATGCTCTCTTGCACAAGCAATTACCTGTCAGTGTGTAGAGATCGCAGGAGTCGCTGTGAGTGGCTGTGGAGGGTGTAGGCAGTACAGATGACAGTCGACACTGACCACCACAGAACTCGAAGCTGCGATAGCTGGGCTGATTGACACACAGGTAGGCACAGGTAGCGGCCCCAACGCCGTTAATCACAGTGTCGTCATGACCAGGCACGACCACATGCACCTGCAGGCTGAAGTCTCTCAGGTAACTTCCTGGAAAGTCAGCCAGTCAAGAAAAGTATGTTGGTGCCTGTGACCCGTAACGTTTGGTGGTTTTGAGTAGATCACTTGCTTTCATATTCGAGACTATACTCTGCATTCCGCAAAACAAAACAATGGCTTAAATCTGTTATCTGGGGTGGGAACAGGGATGGGGGGTGGCTTAACCTGTTTATGTTTAGAGTTAGGAGTGGTGCAGGCCGACGGTAGGGCGGGGATACTGCCACTACATTTTGAACCAACTTCAAAAATTCGTTTCTGAGGCCATCGCAATTTCCGTTGATCCTTGGAGTAGCTGACCAAACTAGCACTGTCCTTCACCTCTGTTAGTGTGTACGAATGTGTGTGTGTGTGTGTGTGTGTGTGTGTGTGTGTGTGTGTGTGTGTGTGTGTGTGTGTGTGTGTGTGTGTGTGTGTGTGTGTGTGTGTGTGCGCGCGCGCGTGCTGTATGTATTGCCATTCATGTTTGAACAATATTGTCTACTTGTGTCGACTATTATTTGTTAGATGTACAGTAACAATAATCTTTTTCTAGACGTACATGTTTGCTCTTTTATGTTTGCATTGTTCAGCGCTTTGAGCCGGAGGCGCATGAAAGGTTCCATTATTATGATACTTCTTCTTCTATAGAATCTCGCTAAAAGGATTACATTTCGTTCCTTTCGTTCCAATATACCTATCTTTACTTTCGGTCTCTCGGACATGGGTCTACTGCCACTACATTTAAATGTTACAGTTTTTCGTGTTCTTCGTTTATTACATATTGCGCTTTGAGCATCACACATGTATCAGAGTGATTCTGCGCATTTGAAGTGCATTAATTGTTATCATTATTATGCTACACTTTGAGGCCAACATAGCAGACAAAGAATCAGACCAGGACTCAGTGGAGTAGTGCGTGCAGGTAGTCAATCATACATGGACTCAATGGAGTAGTGCGTGCAGGTGGTCAATCATACATGGACTCACTGGAGTAGTGCGTGCAGGTGGTCGAGTTGCTGATGCGGGCGCCAGTGTCGAGGATATGAACATGACGCAGCAGGCAGTGTCCAGTGAGGGAGCAGAAGTCGAAGGATCGGCAGGTGAAGGCAGTGGTAATGGAGCACTGGCGGGCACACTCCTCCACTCCGCTCACCTTCACCCTGTTGTCCGCACGGCTCTCTACTACCTGGCCCGGGTATTCCGCATACCCGTCTAGGTAGAGACCTGGGCAAAAGCAATTCTTCCACTGACTGCATATATCGAAGACTTCCAAAGTTGTTGGTCATGTTTTGTTTACAGTGTTGGTGCTGTCTTGCATCTGGTTTTCTTCTGTCTATTAAATATAAACTTTCTTTCATGTGCTATGACGTAGTCTCAAAAACTACCCCGCCTTATTTGTTTGATCTGCTTCGCATGTATATCCCACCCCGTTCATTGCGTTCTTCTGCTCACATTCGCGCTTTAAGGATTCCATTCTCTCTCTCTCTCTCTCTCTCTCTCTCTCTCTCTCTCTCTCTCTCTCTCTCTATATATATATATATATATATATATATATATATCCAAGGGCAACGCCCCCCACCTGGGCCCTGTCACATGGAATAAATTATGTACGCTATGCTGCAACAAAAGCCCAGTTCAAAACTCAACTCAAAACCACACTATTCTTCTCAGGCCATGGACCGAACTCCTAAATGTTTTGTTTCCGTTACCCCCCATCCCCCTCTGCCTGTATCAATGCGTGCGTGCAGCACGCGTGCCTGTTCGCGTGCACGTGTGTGTATGTGGGGGGGGGGGGGGGGGGGGGGGCGTTAGGAAATGAATAAATGTATAACTTTATAAATTGTATTTTATGTTGTAGCAGGTTGTCATTATTCTTGCTTTTGTTCGTTCCTTGGGCTGCTAAAATATTTTTGATTGGTAGGGCGTACCTCTGGTAGAGTTTATGTACCTTGTACACGCATGCCAGGTGGGAGTTACCGTAAGCGACTCAGGTCTTTGTTGTATTTGTGTTACGTATTTCGAGCGCTGATTAACTCCCTTTTGTGTTGATTGGTAGGGCGCTTACATATTTCCATTATTATTATTATTACTGTTTGTAGTGGGTTTGCTGATTTTCTCAAACGAAATTTGTATACAAAATTGAGCAAGAGTGAAGGGCAGAGAAAGAGCACTGACGTGTATAGAGATCACAGTAGGGGTTGCTGACGATCAGGTCCTGGTTTGTGGAGGGTCTGTTCGTGTTGAGGTAGCAGTCACCGGTAGTGTAGCAGTAGCTGAACGTGTTGCAGGTAAACATGTCTTCGTCCAGACAGGCCGTGGCGCACTCGTCTACCGCCATCCCGCTCAGCGACTCCGCACTTTTGCTCATCTGGGATCCGGTCTTGTAGAGCCGGAATTTGATGTGCAAGTCTGCGCCTGCCCGTATAGTCCAAGTGGTTTGACAGTCAGTCAGCGCTAGCAATACCTCAAGCCAGACGCATGGAAGGAGAAAAAGAATCACACTGCCTGTTTCAACAGCACTGGAACAGAAAACTGACAGACGCGAGTACAAAAATATTCTTATAAGAGACTGATATCTGGAAAGAGATATAAAAGAGACAACTTTTCCTATTCTTCACTGTTTTCGACTGGTATCGGGTAATGACGTAGGTAACACTAAGTGAAGCATAAAATCTGATTTGAAAACAAATATAATGATATCAGTTCTTAACCAAAATGCATATGTCACATATTCGTTTTCAGTTTTATTAATCGAGATAGTGTGTGCCATTTCCAGTTAAGAAGTGGAATACTAGTTTGCCAATAACTTTCAACATGGCTGTTTTACAGGTGAATTATCCCTTTGCCTGAGACCACTCGCAGGGTTTGAACAGTTAGCTTCACGTTACCCATTCTTTTGAACATGCTCCCCTGCCTACAGCTAAAAACTCAGTCCTTTAATCAGTGAAACGCCTCACGCACCACCTGTTTCGGTTGGAGGGGTCTGACGCAGTATGTCATCTCTGACGCCTGTCGCTGTGTAGCTGATGTCCTGTGGACACACACACACACACAACACACACACACACACACACACACACACACACACACACACACACACACACACACCACACACACACACACCCATTACCATCGGCTGGTTCTGCCAACATTTGTCTTTTTCTGACTGTACCCATCACCCATTACCATAAGCTGTTTGAGCTAATATTTGCCTTTCTCTGACTTTGTACCCATCACACATTACGATCAGCCGGTTCTGCCAACATTTGTCTTTCTTTGACTGTGTACCCATCACCCATTACCATCAGCTGGTTGAGCTAACATTTGCCTTTCTTTGATTTTGTACCCATCACCCATTACCATCAGCTGGTTGAGCTAATATTTGCCTTTCTTTGATTTTGTACCCATCACCCAGTACCACCAGCTGGTTGTGCCGACATTTGCCTTTCTCTGACTGACTCTCACGGCAGTTAGCGAAGCCATAGGCAGCGTATGCAGTTGACACTACACTATAGGAAATGAATAAGTCAGACCGGAGCTCCGCCGGCGGTGGGCAGTGTGACAGTGAAGAACCCCTTGTAGACCACGTCCTTGATGGCAGTGAACGCATCCTCCAGCTGCGGCTCCGGCACCGTGCCGTTCACCAGACCTGGGGCCGACGACACTCGCAGTAAGCATTCACTGATTTGGTTCACTAGACAACCTGGGCCCCACAACACTCACAGTAAGCATTCACTGACTTGGTTCACTAGACAACCTGGGCCCCACAACACTCACAGTAAGCATTCACTGACTTGGTTCACTAGACAACCTATATGAAACAGCACAAGTATGCCGCACATTATGCCGTGTATGAAACAGCACCAGTATGCCGCACATCATGCCGTGTATGAAACAGCACCAGTATGCCGCACATCATGCCGTTTACGGGAACAGCATGAGTTATACTGCGTATTATTTTACTGGTATCTTTTATGCAGACGTAAGGCAAATTTCTGTGTTATTCATAGACAATAAAGATTCTGTATTATGTATTCTGTATCATGCCGTCTATGGAAACAGCTTCAATCATACGCATATTATGGTGTGTATGGAAACAGCACCAATTATACCGCATATCAACGTGTGTATGGAAACAGCACTAATCATACCGCATATAATATGCCGAGTATGGAAACAGCACCAATTGTACCGCATATGCTGGCGCGTATGGAAACACCGTGGCCATCAATCATACTTCATATCATGGTGTGTATGGAAACAGCACCAATCATACCTCATCGTATGTATGGAAACAGCACCAATTATACCGCATGCCGCACAGCAACATAGAAACGTACCTTCCGATTTGAATAGTGGCGTCACATTCACCAGTCCTGACGCAATGAAATAAATGACAGACGGTACGTTCGAATAGTGACGGTAGCTCAATACCCACACTGACGACAAATAACAACAGTTGGTCCACGTGAAAGGTGACTCCGTAAACACCAGAATTGACTTCATGTTCGTAAACAGAGACAGGTGCCTTCCTTGACGGCACACACGCCAGAACTCAGTGACTGGTGAGCGAATTAAGACAGGTGAAAGCGGCGACACACAACGTCAGAACTGACCTCAGGCGAGCAGAGACAGATAAACTCATCGAGAAGTGACAACACAACACCAGAACTGACGTCATCTACACACAGACATGCGACTTACGTGAGAAATGACGGCACACGGCGGTAGAGTTGGTAACGTTGCCGTCAGGTACGTGGCGAGTGCTGAGGTAACAGGACTGACCAGGACAGAGGTCAAAGCTGTTACACACAATCTGATGGCTGTAGTAACAGCTGGCAGCGCAGCTTACCACGTCATGCTGTGATGTCACCACCGGGGCCAGGTAGGGAGACGTCGTGCCGGTCTCTGCGAAGTGCACTGGAACACGCACGCACACACACACACACACACACACACACACACACAAAATATATATATAATATATATATATATATATATATATATATATATATATATATATATATATATATATACACGCGCGCGCGCACGCTTCGCCTTTATTATTCTTGCAAGAGAAGAGAGTGCAGTCATATGATCCGATGCAAACCAGTATATAGACCGTGAGCTACCATGTTGTGGGGATGGCAGACATTCTTAATCTGATATGTATATACAAACACAAAACAAAAATGTTTGCCACTTTCCAATTGATATCGACTCAAGTCAGCAGATGACTATTTATGATCGATTTTTCCTTCTTTGGGCCCTACATTTTAGTTTCAGGGGCAGGAGTGGTCGGAGCTTGATTGTGGAAATAGAATCAGTCTTTATGCTATGTATACCACAAAACTGAGTAAGGGAACTGTTTACACAGGTCTGACTTCTAATTAAACACACAGCAACCGATCCAAGGGATCGGGACGCATGCGCACTGGAGTGGGCGGGGCTTAGCTAACTAAAAATAAAGCGCTACATCTGGTTATGAAGAGGAAAACAAAACAACAAAAAACACAACTTGCAAACGTTCAACAGAATTAATTTCCATCACCTATGACTATGTCAGTCCAAGCTATACTGTCATAACGTATGCTGGAAATATTTTGCCGAATGAAGTTCATTATGCTGTTGACATGCTCCATTAACGTGCCGTATACTTGTAATTACAATTGTTGTAATAAAAATTCTGATTGCGGATTAAAAACATTCTTACACCGTCCCCTCTAGGGAACTGGGCTTTCCCACCATTTGTTTATAGAACTTTTGCCCTCTTCACGACCCAGTAGGAAGGTTCGTTTATGTTGCTAGGGGTTTTGTAACTTCAGAAACGTCCACCTAAGCATCACTGCAGAGTGATCGCCTTACCAGTGTTAAACGTACAAGGTTCCATTACCACTGGGAGGAAAGGGATCCTGTATGATACATAAATAAAGTTGCTTGTCCTGGGTGGGCTCTTTGACTAACTTGTGTCGTGGGGGCAAGGTGCTCTCACACCAGTCAGTCGCCCCATGAGGCAAACTTGTGGAAACATGTTGTCAGGCCAATTTAGCCAGACACTTGGTGATTCCAAAGTCATTAATCTACTTCGTTGGAGATCTGTACTTGGGTACCATGCAAAGTCAGTCAGACGGTGAACAATCACTAGCTTACATAAGGAGACACGCGATATACCACGTGACTCGAACCGCTGGGTGACCGCAAGTCACTAACTCACTTTGTGGGGACACCTGCCCCAGCAGCGTGGTGATGACGTAGGTGCGGTCAAGGCTGTAGGTGACCTGCATGTTCTGGATACGTAGCGGTGACACCCTTGCCTCACTGGACAACAGCAGCTGTACCTCCTGCCTGAACTGCCACTCCCTGGTGTCCAGATACGGATGGTAGGTCTCTGACCACCACCACCAAACATGTCCAGGGTCACACACTTTTCTTTACCTCACTGACTAAACATTTGTGAATCCAGTGACAAAGAGACACATAAGAGAAAATCCCCCCCCCCTCCCCCGCCCCGCCCATCCCCAATACTCCGTCTCCCTTCACCCGGGCACACACACACCACACATATTGCACGCATACAACTCTCTCTCCCCCACTCACCCCCCCCCCCCCCCCCCACACACACAGATGCACACATGCACGCACATACACATTTTTGATATGTATGACATGTTCATGCGAATAAATATCGATTGATTGATTGATTACTAATAGAAGATCCAAACACATAAAAGGTCCAAAAGAACATTATTTATTAGGACAAAACGCAACATGCAAATTTTCGGGGTAATCCCCTTTATCAAACCACAAAACGACAGTTGAACGGGGAAAAACGATGAAAAATGAGACGGAGAGCTAAGCCACTTATCTGCTTTTGGTTGAACTGTTGTTCCAATGTTCCAATAGACTGTGGCAGAAAAACCAAACCAAAAAACCAAACAACAACAACAACATAGCTCAACCATTGGACACAAAAACAACATAGCTCAACCAAAAACAGATGAAATAGTTTAGCTCTCCGTCTCATTTTTCATCGTTTTTCACCGTTTAATTGTTAAGTGTCGTTTTGTAGGTTGATAAAGGGGATTACCCCGAAAATTTGCTTGTTGGGTTTTGTCCTAATAAATAGCGTTCTTTTTACCTTTTATGTGTTTGGATCTTGTTTTAGAACGCTAGCTGTCATTCTTGTTTCAGATTTTTTTTAAAAATAATTATTATTAAGAGGTATCTGACCCATCGTTGTGACAGATACAGGCATCCGCTTGCACCCTGACACAAATAATGCAGTTTTGACACAAAATGCGAAACAAAACAGAAGCTAGAGGACAACTTACGATTGAAGTCCAGTACAAATTCAATGCGCTGGTTGTCTGTAAAGCAAGGTGCGATGTTGAAATTGTCGAGAGACGTGTGCTCGTCATTGAAATCGTAGAAGTTATAGATGACCAGCTCATTGGCCTGTTAACGCATGCATCATATGTAGAAATATAA
Source organism: Alviniconcha marisindica (assembly GCA_018857735.1). Taxonomy (NCBI): domain Eukaryota; kingdom Metazoa; phylum Mollusca; class Gastropoda; family Provannidae; genus Alviniconcha; species Alviniconcha marisindica. The sequence goes on along the minus strand of JABMCL010003092.1, from coordinate 864,397 downwards.
GCGCAGCAGTATGACTTTGGGAGCACGGCAATAAAACAAAAGCGATTTCATCGAAAATGAGTATATACAATACGTCATTCCCAAATAAATCTTTGAGATATGAGCGCTTCGCAAGGTATTACCAGCAGCAGCATCTCAAACAGGCACAGACGCATACACACTCATACGCACGCACACACACGCACACACACACACACACACACACACACACACACACACACACACACACACACACACACACACACATGCAAGCACACACAGACACATACAAGCATGCACACACAGACGCATGCACACACACACACACACACACACACACACACACACACACACACACACACACACACACACACACACACTTGGAGCAAAAATGAGTAAGTAAGTAAATTTTACGCCCAGTCAACCAGTGCGGTTATATCAGGGCGAGTAGAGCAAAAAGTAAAAGGAAAGACAAAAGCAGACGCAGCAAATTAAATATAACGAAGCCTAGTAAAATATACAGTCGCGGCAACATCTTGACAAAAAGCACAGTAATGATTTAAAATAGCGAAAGTAGTCTTCAAGCATACTGGTTTTCTCTCTTCTTCTTTTAATTTTTTTTATACGCTTTTAATTTTATACATCTTTTTGTCTAGGTTTGTTCGGGGAAGGGGGGGGGGGGGGGGGGGGGGGGGGGGGGGGGGGGGGGAGGAGGGAGCAAAGACAAGTAGGTTAAAATATTTACACGAAGTTTGAACTCAGAGAACACGCCACCGTTTAACGTAAGGTTTGACAAAGAACCTAAACAGTGTAGGGGCGCTGACTGGTTTAGACTGATTTTTTTTGTCTGTTACACATGTACGATCAGCCTGGAGCCTTCGGCAAGCGAGAGTTCATAAAAAGACTGAAAATGATCGTCAAAAAAGGTGTTGGATAAAAGTAGCGGTGGAAGGAATGCACAGGACTTACACGGTATGTCCCATCTGCGCATGCTGATTGGCTAATCGCGAAAGTATAACTGCTACGAAGATACAACTGTTTGTGGCATATTTTCGACACTAAATTTAATATCGAGTCAAGCCGGGGACATGCCGTGCTGCATAGGGATGCGGACACGAGTGGGGAAGAAAGGAGCAAACGGTACAACACGACCGACAGGCCTACCTCAAAGTCCATGATCACCAGCTGAACAGGTTGCTCCATGGTGATATCGTCCTGTGTGTTTGCTTCATACTCCCAGCTGCTCTGCCAAGGCATCAGTAAGTCTTAAAGAAAACAGCCTTCTCGCAAAACAGGCTCTGGCCAGCAGGTAGAAGAGATCAAAATGAAAACTTTAACTTAAGGATTTTGTTTAAAATGTTCCTTTGATTTTATAATCAGTTTCTAATCTGAATTTCGCGAGTAACCATTAGCGGGACTAGCTGCATACCCAAAACAACAACAACAACAAAAACTTTAAAAGAGCCTAGGTGTTCGTACGTGTTGCACGTGCCACCCCTTTTACTTGGTCACAACAGTTGTGTGCTCACGTCACCCGACGTACAAAATCAAAGAGGCCGCTGCAATCCAATAGGGCAGCAGTGACGGCGCAAGGAGGAATCTAAATTAAAAATAAAGCCAAAAAGGCAGTTTAAAACAAATTCAGCGATTCAGATTCTTAAAAGGATTTGATCTCTTATTACCTGTTGGTGAAAAGGTGACCTGCTTCGACAGACCATGTTTTGAGAAGGCTGTCTGAAAGTCGGATATTTTCAGCTAAATAAAACTTTTCATGCATGAATGTTTTGCCACGCAAACCTGCTTATCACAATTGGGTTCCACGATTGAAATGAATTTAGTCAGCTAGTAATAGGATTTTAACGTCCTGTCAACCGCACAGGATCACCTCAGGACAATTAGACTCTGTCATAAGCACACGCTTCAAAACCTCATATATATAATATATATATATATATATATATATATATATATATATATATATATATATATATTATAACCATTTCTCAAGTCAGTCCACAAAACCAATCCCAACACAAACGTAAAACAAAACATACATACACAAACATCAAACACAAATTTTCGAAGTTAGTTAGTGCCTTCAGTATTACCCCTGTTAAAAGAGCAAATAAGGCTAGGACATGCAGGTATCGTCGACCATTCCGTCGATACCAGATTAAAAAATTAAAAAATAAAAATAAAGAGAGAGAGAGAGAGAGAGAGAGAGAGAGAGAGAGAGAGAGAGAGAGAGAGAGAGAGAGAGAGAGAGAGAGAGAGGAATGGACAAAGACAATACAAATTAAAAAATGTTTTATATAGCCTAATGGCAAGTACCAGTGCCATGTGGCTGCAAGCTGCACATACCACATACCAACGACCTTCTACTAGCTGTTCAAGAAGAGCCATACCAAAACAAATCAAAACAACAACAAAAACTCTTAACCAAAAATGTTTCAGAATTTTCTGAAAAAAGTAAGGAGAATGGCCCCTTAGCAGAAAAATGACATAGACAGAAAGAGTAGGAGGACTCTATGCAGAAACACGAGAGAGGAGATAGGAAAGAGGAATCAGATGACAGCCCTGAGATTTCAGACAGGGGCAGAGATATCAGACATTCCCGGCCTCCCTTTGGTGACAAATGAAATGAAAGCCTCTTATGTTTTACTGTGCAGACGATCAGTTTAAAAAACAACAGGTATTGCATTAGTTGTTTGTTTTGTTTTCTTTGACACAACTGCATAGACGTCAAAGGTCACTGACACTTGAACATTATAAATAGCTCTGTGGCTGGTTGCTTCACTGCCAGCAAAAAAGAAGAAGTCATGAGAGGACGCCCATCTACATCGAAGCAAGGAATCAGACCAGTTAGAAGAACTCCTGTCTACTCGGCACAGTAGCAGTGACTCGAAGAAGCAACAATCCAGTGGAACCTCTCGCTTGCAGGGCAGCGAGACCGTAGCGGCTAAACTGGCCAGGGAGGGGGGAAAACAAACACAAGTGGAACAGCGGGTCTTCTGCTAGAACACAAAACGGTTGCAGGAGTATTCAGACTACAACTACAACTGTTTCTACACCTCTCAAGAAATGAGCGGGAAAAAATTAATGGCACGACATGGTCGACCAAACCACCACACGTTCACAACGGTCAAACAACTAACACATTTAAATGTCAACATTCACGTAAATGAGGATATATGCACTAGAACAAGAACCTGGAATAATCAATAAATCAGTTCATGATTAAAGATAAGAACGGTATTGTGATCACGAACAATTCCTTGTGCGTGTCTCAGTGTTGTACTCACTGCCTGGAAGAAGAACTGGAATACCGAGTGTTGAGTCCCAGGACGAAGGATGAAGTCAGAGCGTCTCGATTCAAACACATTGCACAGAATGCCTCGCACGGTTTTCTGTTGCATAACCGTATCAAATGCCATTATCAAAAAAAGTTCCCTTATGTCTGATTTTTTAGGGGGGGGGGGGGGGGGGGAGCGGGGGAGGCTGCGAATCTCTCTCTCTCTCTCTCTCTCTCTCTCTCTCTCTCTCTCTCTCTCTCTCTCTCACACACACACACACACACACACACACACACACACACACACACACACACACACACACACACACCACACAAAACAAACAAAAACACGCACGCACGCACGCACGCAGACACACATGGACACATAAAGGAGACAGATAAACGCACAATGCATACATAACGCACAAACTATAGAGAGATAGGACACACACACACACACACACACACACACACACACACACACACACACACACACACACACACACACACAACCTGTCCGGTGAAGGTGTAGGTGTCATCCAGGTAGAGCATTTCTAGCGGTGATTTGAGGGCCACGACTTCCACGCCTGAAGTGTGTACGTGTGTCCAGTTGAGGGCCTGTATGTCCAAGGTGTTATTGGAGGTCAAGGGGGTCACAGTGCAGTTACCACGGTGTGTGTCGATGTTGTAGGCAACCCCTTTGGTGTGGATAAAACCGAAGAAAATAATAAAAATCCTGTAGCAGTACAATTATGAAAGTAACTGCTGCTCAGCCACAAGCCACGTAATTAAGTGAGCTTCTGATGGGGCCTACATCAGAGCCGAAAGCCTGCCTACAACTTTTGAGTGTATGGAGTACGTACTACTTACAGCAATACACACATGAGCAATAAAATGCAACTGCAGGTTTCACGTGCGTGCATTAGAGACCCAAGTACTACTTCTGTTGAGGTTATTGACAGTTGTGATAGTAAAGAGACTGTGGGGCAACCCACCAGTGTTGAGGTCCTGAGTACTAGCGACAGTGAATAGTGAAAGGACTGAACCTACCCGTGTTGAAGTCATGGATAGCGGTGACTCTACCCGTGTTGAGGTCATAAATAGTAGCGATCAAAAAAGAGACTGA
>JABMCL010003092.1:840000-857500 GCA_018857735.1 Alviniconcha marisindica | reverse complement strand
AAACAGTCCCAAATGCGCAGATGAAGGAAGGAAATTAGCTTTGAACACCCAGTCAATCATGATGGTTATATCAGTGCGATCTTCATGGGTTGAAACAACAGTTCTGTCACGACAGATAGTAGGCCTGTAGCATCAAAAGCACCAAAGCATCATTACGATTCGGTTGTTCGATGTAATTTTTAAGCTGCTCTCACCTCCAGAAATTCTCCCCGTCGAAATCTAAACGTCGTTATACACACATCCGATCGCGAAAAATACAATTTCTTAATTCAATTCTTTCGCCTTTTTTTTATGGTGGATAAATGTGTGCGCAGCATTTTATACCAGCAGCTGGGGGACTCCTCCTGCAAAATTTCACCCGGTAACGAGTGGACAGCAGGCTCACCAGCGGTCAACGAACCCCGGTTTATCGGATTTACCCGACACGCAGTATGAACACGGCTCCTGACTGGTCCATAACGTGTCTAGCTGACTGGTCCTCAAAATGTCCAGGTGACTGGTCCGCAAAGCATCCAGATGACTGGTCCACAAAGTGTCTTGGTGAATGGTCCACAAAGCATCCAGATGACTGGTCCACAAAGTGTCCTGGTGAATGGTCCACAACATGTCCCGGTGGCTGGTCCACAAAGTGGCCATCCAAGTGCTCCATAGATTGTCCATCTGACGGGTCCACAACATGTTCTGGTGACTGGTCCACGTGTCCCGATGACTAGTCCACAAAGTATTCATCTGATTGCTCCATAAATGGTCCATCTGTTGTCCGTTAATTGTCCGAATAGCACTCTATCATTCTGTCTGATCTATAAAATCTACAAGGTTTCGACAGGAAGTGGTCCATATGGTGTCCATCATTCTGATCCACAAAGTGTCCGTCTGACTTGACCAGTGAAATATCCATCTGACTGATGATGCAGTGTCCATGAGAACAGCCTAGAAAGCTCATCAGCGGGTGAGTGAACCCGGTACCTCTTGCGTGTTGGTGCCTTTACGTCATTGCTGCACTGTGTCAGAGTTGGTTGTCAGACGAAATGAAAACTAGCAAAATCCGATCGACCGTCTGAGTTGGACTTCAAAAGCAAATTTCAAACGAAAACTGTTAAGCTAATGAGATGAAATCATAATTGTACAGAGTGTGACGACACTTTCTACAATTGGGTTACAAGTAGGCCTGTTGAAAGATCAGGCAACGAATTGACGTACGACTATCAACACTGTGGCGCAAACACACACACACACACACGCGCGCGCGCGCGCGCGCGCGCACGCATCACATACCCGCCCTTTTCCCCTCCCCCCTCCCAGACACACACATACACTCATTGACACTGGCGCGCACATCCACCCACAACCATGAAAAAGACGCAGAGAAAAACAAACAGCATCTCACGTCATACGTGCTGACAAAGTTGTGGTGCGGGTAGACTATCTCCACACGGTAGGAAAACTGACCGGTCAGCGAGGGCAGTATGGCGTTATTCAGTCGACCTGCACAGCCACAAAACCGCCACGTCACTCGGTATATACGTCATCTCCACGTCACTCACACAATACCGCTACATCACTAAAGGTACACGTCATCTCCACCTCACTCATAAAGCACCGCCATGTCACTCAGTATACACGTCATCTCCACTTGACTCACAGCACCACTTCATCACTCAGTGTACGCGTCATCTCCACATCACTCACACAGCACCACTTCATCACTCAGTGTACGCGTCATCTCCATATCACTCACACAGCACCACTTCATCACTCAGTGTACGCGTCATCTCCAATCACTCACACAGCACCACTTCATCACTCAGTGTACGCGTCATCTCCATATCACTCACACAGCACCACTTCATCACTCAGTGTACCGTCATCTCCATATCACTCACACAGCACCACTTCATCACTCAGTGTACGCGTCATCTCCATATCACTCACACAGCACCACTTCATCACTCAGTGTACGCGTCATCTCCATATCACTCACACAGCACCACTTCATCACTCAGTGTACACGTCATCTCCCCATCACTCACACTGCACCGCATCGCATTCGATGGTCGCACTGACCTCCAGAAGCCGTATGATTGGTGATTTTCGGCGTTTGGGTGTATATTTTCTTAAAACTAGCTAGTTGGCGTCGCAGTTAAAAGATTACCTAATTATTGCAGATACAACAGAAGCGTCGTTTAGTACACCGAACGTTCAAAAGCAGTTTGTAGCCTACGCAAGGAACAGGCAACTTTGAATTGTGGCAGCGAACCATTTATTTCATGCCTTATCGGCGGTCCTGATACAATAGCCTACTAATGCCAGCAAGAAAACATGAAAACTGACTGATTGGTTGATTAATTGATTGACTGACTGGTTGGTCTTTTACCGACTGACTATCTTGAATACACAAAAATAAATGTTTTAATCCAGAGACGGGTGTTACGGTGTGCCCGCTGACACTAAGAAACAGACGTGGATGACACAGTACTACAGTTCAAAGCCTAGTCTTGTCTTACGACGTGCCCTTGCCAAAACTACCACTGGTTATGGAGATACACACACACACAAACACACACACACACTCACACACACACACACACACACACACACACACACACACACACACACACACACACACACACACACACACATCAAATACAACAGACTTACTGCCAAAGCACTTAAAGTGAATTTAGATTTTTTATGTTTTCATTTTATCTTATTATTATTAACATAAAGGATCAGCCCTTATCTTATTCTTCTATTATTCCCTTCACTGAGAGCCTCTATGTACGGAAAATGTTATCCCATGCCTGCGAAGAAGGCCACACGATTAGTGGTCTTTCTTAGATGGTTATGGCTTGAAACATCCTCTCCGGTCATGATCACCGCTGAGCCATCGCTGGCGTTCAAAACACAAATCAGAAAAAAAGAAGAAGAGTAGAATATATTAGTCTGGTACAGCTATATCTAGCTAGTTCTTTTGCAGTCGCGATTTCATCATTATTTCTCTTTACACACACCGACTCTCTGTCTCTCTGTCTCTGTCTCTCTCTCACACACGCACACACAAACACACACACACACACACACACACACACACACACACACACACACACACACACACACACACACACACACACACACTTGAAAAATTCATGCTCCATAGATATATATTAGAATGTCTGAACATTTTTACCAGATCATGACAGATCATGCCATCACACTAAAGTTGCAAGTCTGGTGTGCATTTTTACTAACGAACCTGGTGTTCAGGCGAAAATTTGCTATTTCTGAATTACACATTTTCTTGGCCAATGACATTTGCGGTGGCTTTATGTTCTTTCATACTCATAATAGCAATCCCTGCCGCTTATTGGGTGAGAGTGCCGTGTCCAGCACAGAAGAGAACGTTTATTATATATACGCAGAAAAAGATAAGGCTTGTCAATATATAATTAACGTATTCATGTCATTCACTATCATTGGTGGGAGCTGCCACAAGTATAATTTTTGTCGCGACAAAAGTTTTGTATTTTGTACATCATATTTGTCGCGACAAACATAATTTTGTCGCGACAAAACAAGCTTACTTTTGTCACGACAAAACACGTCTTTTGTCGCGACAAAAGTATGCTTGTCGCGACAAATACATGTTTGTTGTGACAAATAGTTGTCGCGACAAAGGTTTTGTGTTTGTCGCGACAAAAGTTTTGTCGCAGCAAGTATACTTTTGTCGCGACAAAAAATATATTTGTGGCAGCTCCCGCCAATGATGATTCACATCTTACCCATTCGTTCCGCCCCACTGTGTCAGTTCTTTTTGGGACTATTTTTTGCCTGTCATGATCTGATAAAAATGTTCAGACGTATTCTAATGTAATCATAAAACGTATAGTTTTAAAACCAGGACATCGACTTACCGAATATAATTTCCGCATCTACCGCTGTGTATGCTACACCCTGAAGGAAAAACAAAAACAAAAAACCCCAGAGAGAACAAAATTGAGGAAATGAAACTCAAGAAGAGAAACACCAACAACAACAACGACAGCAATAACAATGGGGAAGTACCCACAGCCGCTGACCTAAAAAGAGGTGTGTGTGTGTGTGTGTGTGTGTGTGGTGTGTGTGTGTGTGTGTGTGTGTGTGTGTGTGTGTGTGTGTGTGTGAACAGCTTTCAAAGGAACTAGCCTTCTTAGACACGAACGGGAAAAATTATAACTCCTCGAGTGCTTGGCACAGTGAAAAGAACATGGTCCGTAGGAATAATTTGCGACTGAAGATGCCTTTGACTGATTTAATATAATCATACTGAGTCAACAAATAAGGGAGTTATTTCGCGCCTGAAAGGCGTCACACATACACAACAACAAAGGTGTCACACATACACAACAACAAAGGCGTCGTTTCGAGCGCGAATTAATTCACTTGTTTGTTGATTCTGTCTGGGCACCGTTCTGTTTCAGACTGTGTTGAGATATACTGATTTTATAAGTTGTTAGCGGAGAGAAAAAGTCCACTACAGCTTACCTCCTCATTATCTTCTTCAATGAAAAAGGACAGCCCCATGTTATTGATGTTCTGTGTCAGCATGTTGTATGCCTCCGACACCGTCAGCTCGGGGGGCGCCTTCGTGTCCACCGTTCCTGTCATGGACACAACACAGCGCACCCTGGCGGTGGTCAATCAGTAATATTAACACACATCGCGTACGCTGGCAATGGTGATCATAATATCAAAACAAAGCGTGTGTGTGTGTGTGTGTGTGTGTGTGTGTGTGTGTGTGTGTGTGTGTGTGTGTGTGTGTGTGTGTGTGTGTGTGTGTGTGTGTGTGTGTTGTTGTGTTTCTGTGTGCTCGTGTGTTTGTGTGTGTGCGTGCGCGCGCGCTTAGAATAATCTCTATGGACAAGATTTTGCGCTTTAAAATACTTTAATTATTACTAGTTATTAATATTTATAATACCGACACAGTGCACCCTAGCGGTGGTGAATAATACCGACATAGCGCATCCTACCGGTGGTGAATAATACCGACACAGCGCACCCAAGTTGTGGTGAACAATACCGACACAGCGCACCCTAGTGATGGTTATTAATACCGACACAGCACGCCCTAGTGACTGTGAATAATACCGACACAGCGCACCCACCCTAGTGATGGTGAATAATACCGACACAGCGCACCCTAGTGATGGCGAACAATACCGACACAGCGCACCCACCCTAGTGATGGTGAATAATACCGACACAGCGCACCCTAGTGATGGTGAATAATACCGACACAGCGCACCCACCCTAGTGATGGTGAATAATACCGACACAGCGCACCCACCCTAGTGATGGTGAATAATACCGACACAGCGACCCACCCTAGTGATGGTGAATAATACCGACACAGCGCACCCACCCTAGTGATGGTGAATAATACCGACACAGCGCACCCACCCTAGTGATGGTGAATAATACCGACACAGCGACCCACCCTAGTGATGGTGAATAATACCGACACAGCGTACCCACCTAGGATGGTGAATAATACCGACACAGCGCACCCACCTAGTGATGGTGAATATACCGACACGAGCGCACCCACCCTAGTGATGGTGAATATACCGACACAGCGACCACCCTAGTGGTGGTGAATAATACCGACACAGCGCACCCACCCTAGTGATGGTGAATAATACCGACACAGCGTACCCACCATAGTGGTGGTGAATAATACCGACACAGCGCACCCACCCTAGTGACGGTGAATAATACCGACACGGCGCACCCACCCTAGTGGTGGTGAATAATACCGACACAGCGCACCCACCCTAGTGGTGTTGAATGATACCTACACAGCGCACCCACCCTAGTGGTGGTGAATAATACCGACACAGCGCACCCTAGTGGTGGTGAATAATACCGACACAGCGCACCCACCCTAGTGGTGGTGAATAATACCGACACAGCGCACCCACCCTAGTGGTGGTGAATAATACCGACACAGCGCACCCTAGTGGTGGTGAATAAACTGACACAGCGCACCTAGTGGTGGTGAATAATACCGACACAGCGCACCCACCCTAGTGGTGGTGAATAATACCGACACAGCGCACCCTAGTGGTGGTGAATAATACCGACACAGCCACCCTAGTGGTGGTGAATAATACCGACACAGCGCACCCACCCTAGTGGTGGTGAATAATACCGACACAGCGCACCCACCCTAGTGGTGGTGAATAATACCGACACAGCGCACCCTAGTGGTGGTGAATAATACCGACACAGCGCACCCAACACTCCGAGCGTCGTTTTCCGGCGGCGCCTTCCTTGGAAGAAGGATGTCGTAAACCAGTGCTGACAGACATCACTGTAATCACTGTTACGTCGTTGTCAAACGGCATCTCATGTCATCATCTATCACTTGATCTCCAACGCCTCGTCAACTCGTACAACAGCGGGTCATCTACAGCCACTTGATTCCCCCCCCCCCCCCCCCCCCCCCACGCCGCCTTGCGAACCGTGCCGTTGTATTATCAGAGCGAAACGCAGCAAACAAACATGAAACACAACGACCCTATCATCAAACAACATTATAAACTCTAGTGAGGGGGTCAGTAGAGGGGAGGGGTCAGAGGGAAGACGGAGGAGAACGAGGCAAGGCAATAATGGGGGGACGGCGGGGGAGACGCACTGGCGGTCGAGAAAGAGTTGCCTACAAGAGTGAAGAAGAGATCAACATCGGTTCGGTATTTGCCGCTAGGCCAATACTGTTTGGCCACCGCTGCGCACCCCAAAAGCCTGTGTTTATTTCGTTGGGAACAAGTCTAATAAGCGTTGCAGCTTGTATCGGTAAGCTTGTGTAATTACTACGTTTATTTCCGACATGCGCAACAGTGATTGGTTGTGCGCGTTTCGCTGGGGACGTCAGTGTTGCCGCAGTGTCACACATCACATCGCAGCGAGTGTCACTGTGTCGCTGAGTGAGAGAGACTGAAGGAAGACAGTAGCACACTTCTATGTCCTGTGTAATTCTTTCTGCACCAGAGTTCTCAGTGTGTCCTGTTACTCGACTGACAGGCAGTGGCATCATCGTACACCTGCCCTAATGACGCTATATAGAATTATACCATGCCTCCGGGCACTCCAGTAATAGCTAGGTCACTGACCGGCTGAGGGAATGTATTTGCTTTGGGACAGCAGGGTTGACGTGCGACAGTGGGGCTTGCTGTGCCAGCCGGCAGTGTAAACAGCGATAGGGCAGTAAATGGCACAGAAAGGAGGCCAGTCGTTTCAGCTGTGTTACTGTTGGTGTGGCTATGGCCAAACAACCAAGCGAGCTGACTGAGATTTCTGTGTTCACGCGTAGTGAGATCAATGCGATGATTAATGATCGTGCGATCAGTGCGATGATCTGATTCCAACACGTTTCCAGTTAGCAGCTGGATACATACATGCTGTGTGTGGTGAGTGTAGGTGTTTAGTACGTTACAACCAAAGGCCGTCTATTTTAAACAGACGGCATGACGGGCTTTGGTTACATACAACACAGCTGGTCCGTGCTATTTCTTGTCCACGATTACCACCGTATCACGAAGAGGCAGTCGGGGATGTTATTGACGGAACATGCCAGCCTTGTTGACAGCAGAAACTGACTGACACGCAGCAAACAAGAAAGAGACAGTGTCAGACAGGCCGTATACTGACAGGAAAGGCAACACACAAGAACGACAGTGTCAGGCAGGCCTTACTGAGACAATAGAACTGTAGGCTTATCAGAGACAGCAGCGACTGACTAGCTACCGCACTACGGGCCAGCGCTGACGCAATGAATAATTCATGCCCTTATCGCTTGTCAGTGACACAAGCCGGGACAACGTCAGTGAAGACGACTAAGGTGCCCCGCATAACCCGTTGTGAACGCTTTACTGTCCCCACTACTGACACAAAACCTGGTGCAGCCAAGAACGGCACTAAACACGTTACACTGTGCATATTCAGTCAGTTTCCGGCCTACCTGGGCCAACCGACTCCGTGGCTTTTAAGATTATTCCAGTTGCTGACATCAGGAGCGGTAGGTCTGTAACATTATGTTTTGATATGTTTGTGGACCTTTTGTTTTTGTAACCGAAACAATCATCTCAGTGAAGAGAGATGGTCGAGCAACAACAACAAAAAAGTGAGCAGAATAAAATTGCCATGATCAGTAAAATAAAAAATAATGGAGTGGGGTGTGGGGCGCGGAGAGAGAGAGACAGGGAGGAGAGGGTAAGTAAGCAAATAACTTGGTGTTTTACGCCCAGTCAACCATTGCGGTTATATCATAGCGAGAGAGAGAGAGAGAGAGAGAGAGAGAGAGAGAGAGAGAGAGAGAGAGAGAGAGAGAGAGAGAGAGAGAGTGAGAGAGAAACTCGAACTCGAAAACTTTATTTTACAAGGATTGTAGTTTAAGTTCAGTCAAAAACCTGTCTAACAACTAGTCCTTGCTAAGCTACTGATGAATAGATATCAAATTACAGGCATTATTTATATACATATAGGCATGAATGAGTGAGTGAAACGTTATACATGAGAATTTCCACACAAAACATAGCGTGCTCACAGCGCCAGATGAACACATGCCATACATCATTCAGTTACAATTATGAGCATACGGTGAGCATATTATGAGCAAATGAAGCAGCAGAACATCTGATCAGTTCATATGACTAGTGTCGGAAAAGAAAAGAGAGAGAGGGACAGAGAGACAGAGAAACTGGGCCCCGAACAGCCTGCATTTGTTGTAACAGAGACCGCTGCAACTGGGCTTAACACGCACCACACACACACACACACACCACCACGCACCACCACACACGCACGCACAGCACGCACACCACACACACCACACCACGCACGCACCGCACGAAACCACACACAGCACACGAGCCACCGCGTCATGGCGTTACATGTAACCGCACGATAAATCCACACACATGCATGCACGAGCGCACGCGCGTCATGTGGCGGTTTAATTAAGCGCAGTAGTATATATATTTTAGCTACTGCCGAAATTACATGACCACACAGAGCGCGGATTATGATTTAATGTGTAGCTTAGACGAGGGGAGAGAAGCCGGTAATGTTAATTTAAACTGCAGTGGGAATGATCAGCAGTGGCGAGAGGAGGGGGGTGCGTGCGGAAGCATGGTGGGCATCGAGAGGAGGATCGAGTGACAAGAGGATGAGGGGGGCGGGAGAGGAGTAAGGAGGGAGGGGGCAGGGGAGGGAGAGGAGGGCAGGGGAGAGGAGTAATGAGGGTGAGGGGGCAGGGGAGGGAGACTGGTATGGAAGGAGGGGGCAGGAATGAATATGGGCCGAAAGCGGACTCCGTGGGAAAGCAGCACTCAGCGCGCGCGGCAGCAAACTGACAACATCAGGACATAAATCAAAACTTGTGTATTAACGTATTTTTCATTTGACAGGTGTGGTCCCGTGTTTCGTGACACCAGTCGTGGTATGAAGTGAGCACTGTCCCGACTGCTGCACGGAGTGGCGGCATCACGGTGATAGGAACCAGGCGGAACCTCTCGTAGCCACTAGTTACCAGTACCAACACACGCAGATAGTGCTCAGTGTGAAATGCGTGACAATGGCGGAAGTAGCCTGTCATCTCCACAAACAAAACAGTACTGTTTGCTGCTTGTGTTCGTTCTGGTCGCCCTTGGCGTGGTGTGCACGCTGTTCTGCAAGTTGCCGCACTCTACACAGCCTGCACACGGGCCGGACACGGTGTGGACCGGAAGTCGGCACCAGACCACTGCGGAATCCTACACGCAGTTCATTGACCCTGACCAGATCCACTTTCAGCGCATGTTTTACAGTGGCCGGCTTGTTAGGCCCCGCAAAGAGGGAGACCCATTTCAGGTCACAAAGGACGGCAGATGGGAGCAGCAGCGGCAGTCCTCGTCTCCTCAGTGCAACGTCACAGTGTTCCAGCCCGCGGAAGGACTCTCACTGTCCGGCACGTGTGTGCCTTTCCACGTGCCTGCAAACCGCACCCTTACAATCTGTGTTCATGACCGACACGTGGACCAGATAATATCTGCCTATATCCATGACAACGGGGTGTGGGAAAAAGAACAAGTTGAAGGCATGGCTTCTCTGCTTCGTGCTGATGAGGAGAAATACAAAGAAGACAAGAGTGTGGGCGGAAGTGACGTGGGTGGACTACACGAACGCGCGTCAAGAGAGTTGCCAGTTGTCCGCAAGCGGGCGAGCGTGGTGGACATCGGATGTAACGTGGGGGTGTACACGCTGGCAGCAGCCAGTCTGGGTCACGAGGTGCTCGCTCTGGACCCCGTGCCAGCTAACCTTCAGCTGCTGACCACGTCCCTGCGTTTGGCCAACCTCAGCAGCCTGGTGACGCTGTTGCTCAACGCCGTGTCCGACACACGGGGGCCCCTCACTGTCCACATCCAGCCCGGCAACATCGGGGGCTCGTGGGTGTCCGAGAGCCGGAAGGCCCCCAGACAGCGCGTCCCAGACGGCCAGCTGACGGTGTGGGCCGTGTGTCTCAACGACCTCGTGCCGCACGTGCGCACCCAGAGAGTCTTCCTCAAGATGGACATCGAGGGTTGGGAGGAGCGCGCGCTGCGCTGTGCTGGTCACTTCTTTCAGCAGCTGGACGTGCGCTACGTTGTGATGGAGTGGCTGTTCTACAGGAAGAATCCGGGCGGGCCCGCCATCATCAGCTTCATGGTCCGTAACGGTCTCCTGCCCTACTCCGACTCTACACGGACCGCCGTACTACAACCCGGCAAGTACTATTCCTGGCCGGACAATATTGTTTGGATAAAGCGCTGATGCTACACAACAGTGGAAATGGGTGCGTGATCGCCCTGACAAGGAAGAAGAATAAGACTGGTGCTTATATTATAATTCACAAGTGCCAATTGTGAGCAGTATTAAGCATCTTCGGACCTGAATGATGCTGTCTGAAGAAAAGTACCCAAAGGATTTTGAAGTACATGCTGAGGTCAGAGACATTATAAAGGTGGCTATCAGTGGGTTTGGTCAAAGTGACTGATCTTTGAGTCAACACGAGAGTAGACCTCTGTCTTGGTCCAGGTGGAGCTGATATGAGGCGCTGGAACAGAATCATACTCGTGCTGGGTCTGCTCTGTTTGGTGAACTGTTTTAATATGACTAGAGCTAAGCAGGTTACGTGAACGTTCAGAGCCCGCAGAAAAAATATGATGTAGACTGGTGTGTGTTTGGGGTTTTGTCCAGTTGCAGAGGACAACCTAATACTGGACTCCTACTGCAACAAGAAACAATCGCATTGAACACGCTGCCCTGCCGGCAGTCCACATTATTCCTGAGAACGTTCCTTAGAACGATGTGGACCTCAGGGAATGCATGCTAAACGCAGTGTCATAGTAATAATACAACACCGCTATTTATTTTATACTACAATACAAGGGTGATTCCTAATCTTGTTTTGAGCAATATCTGGGATACTGTATGTACATAAAGCCCCCAATAGTGCAGTTTTAGTTTTTCGCTGTCTTATTGGTGCTACGTTAACTATTATTATGGTTGCCATTTTAGATTTTTATGGTATAGTGATAATATTTTGTTAAACCAGACAGAACGGCTTGACCTCTGGGTCTCGTTCTGTTACAGACACGAAATGTTTGCAAGTTATTACCAATGAATGTGATGTCATATTATAAAATTGAATAAATTGATCGCATTCGTAAGTTTTTAAAGCGAAACTGGGATCCAACAAACAAGCAAGCACGCATAGAAACACCACTGGCTACAGTGTCTTAAGCCACTTTCGAGCACGGTCGTGTGACTGCCGCATGACGTACGCTCAGTTGCTATGGAAAACCACAGACCGCGTTGTCACCGTCGAGCAACTGATCGTGTAATGTCGGTTTTAAACTTGCTCTAAGTTTGAAACCAACATTACACGATCAGTAGTATAAAACTTCGATTACATGATCAATAGTTTGAAACTTACATCACACGATCAGTCGTTTGAAACCTACATTACACGATAAGTAGTTTGAAACCTGAGTTACACGATCAGTAGTTTAAAACTTACTATACACGATCAGTATTTTGAAACCTACATTACACGATTAGTAGTTTAAAACTAGTGTACACGATCAGAAGTTTGAAACTTACTAAACACGATCGGAAGTTTGAAACCTACATTACACGATCAGTCGCTCGACGGTGAGAACACGGTCCGTGGTTTCCCATAGCAGTTGACTGAGCCCATGTAGTCATATGACTGTGATCGAAAGTGGTTCATAGCCTTTACAATCGTTACTGTACACGAAAAGACAAGCACAGAAAAACACCTTGCTACAGTATCTTACAACCATTACTGCGAATCGACAAAATAACAGAATTACTACTGGTTGCAGTGTCTTACAGTCATTACTGCGCACAAGACAAGCACTGAGCATAGAACTATTACTGAACACGATGTGACAAGTACAGTGATTACTGCACACAGTAAGACTGCAAGCACAGAAACACGACTGGCTGCAGTGCCTTATATTACAGTGATTACTGCACACGGTAAGACTGCAAGCACAGAAACACGACTAGCTGCAGTGCCTTACAGTGATTAATGCACACAGCAAGACAACTCACGCGAGTACAGATCGCACGTGTTCGACACGGCAGTGGGAGCTCCCTCGCTGACATGCAGACGGCTGATTCGACACGCTTTGCGGTCGCCTGGACAGTATACAAAACTCTTGCACGTGAAGTCCGCATTGTTGACACATAGGTCGCTGCAGGCGCTGGCGCTGGCGATCCCGAACCACTGAGCATCGTCGTTCTTCTCTACCACAGCGTTGGGCAGGTGGGTAAACTGCGCTGTAACCAAGCAACACAACTAACCTAGGCCTGGCGGTCGGTGAGCTAGCCTGTCTTTATTGTATGGATCAGTGAGCTAGCCTGTCTTTTGTTGTATGGATCAGTGAGCTAGCCTATCTTTATTGTATGGATCAGTGAGCCAGCCTGTCTTTATTGTATGGATCAGTGAGCTAGCCTGTCTTTATTGTATGGATCAGTGAGCTAGCCTCAGTCACAGGCCTTTATCTTTATTTCCATTGGTCGGTCAGGTGAGCCCCGGCGCGTGGACTAAGTTGTATTGAAATGACACAACATAGGCCTAGCCGGTGTATGAGGTAAGTTATGGAACTGTTTAATTGTTTAACTTAAGTGTCGTTTTTGTAGCTTGATATAGGGGATTACCGCCAAAATTCTCCTAATAAATAGCGTTATTTTGAACCTTTTATGTGTTTGGATCTACTTTTCAGTTGAATTCTGTGCGTTGTGGGGCAAGCACTTAGCCATAAATAAACAGCTCAGTGAGAGCAACCAAGCTCTTCTTCTTGGCTTTCGCAGCAATACGGTCATTCCTGCTCTGGTGATGAATGCCTGTTGCGGCACGTTTTATCACTCCGGCACGCTTTGTCACTACGTGGTGACAAAACGTGCCGGCGGAAAAGGTCCACTCGCTGCACGTTTTGTCACCCCTCCGCCAGCAACACTATAATCTGTCTTTCCCGTGTGTGTGTGTGTGTGTGTGTGGTGTGTGTGTGTGTGCCCGCGCGCGCACATGTGTGTGTGTGTGTGTGTGTGTGTGTGTGTGTGTGTGTGTGTGTGTGTGTGTTGTCTGTGTTGATGTACATTTGTCCGTGGCAGCGCGCGCGCACCCGCGAATGTGTTGTGGTGTATTGTGTTTTATTATCCCCGCCTCAATCAGTGCTAAACTGAAATTGACTACGGGGCTACTGCCAGTAGCTGTATGAGCTGTGTGAAATATGACTATAGATATAGAGACTGAGTAAAAATGTGGTTTGTTTGTGTGTTGTGGATGTCCCGTAGGTATAATATGAATATTTGATTGAATGGCTGGTTTTGTTGATGAAATAAAAGGTAAGCAAGGACTGACTTTGGATGTGATGTTTCATTCTCTGCAGTGTCTTGTACATTTTGTAGCATAATATGTGCCTAACATGCTTTTTTCTCGCTTTCTCTCCCTCGTTCTCTCTCTCTCTCTCTCTCTCTCTCTCTCTCTCTCTCTCTCTCTCTTACACTCGCTGGCGCTCTGTCTGTCTGTCTGTTTATCTGTCTCTGTCTCTGTGTGTCTTTTCCTTCTGTTTTTCGTTCTTCACTGTGTGTTTTTCTCCTTCCTCTCTGTCTCAGTCTCTCTCGCTTTCACACACACACTCTCTCTCTCCCTGACTTTCTCAGTCTCTTTCCTTCGCTGTCTCTGTGTCTGTCTGTCTGTCTCTCTCTCTATATATATATTATATAGATATATGACGCGCGCGCGCGCGCACGCACGCACGCACGCACGCACGCACACACACACACGCACACACAAGTGACACACAAAATATCACATGTACTGATATCAAAGTTTAAAAAAAAGGTACAATACCTGCACTATCTGTCACTATCTCATTGGTGACAAAACGTGCAGGCATCGCTGCACCTTAGTGACAAAACATGCCGAAGTGACAAAACGTGCCGAAGTGACAAAACATGCCGAAGTGACAAAACGTGCCCGAACAACGCCGTCATCCTTTCCAGCTCTTATCTGCAGCCAGAGACTGAGTTCGGTGGTCAGCGGGGCAGCAGCTGGCCACACGTGTTGCGGCTGCCTGTGCACGAGGCCACACTGCAGGGTGTATTTGTATTCCGCCGTCTGGCTTTCTTCACCACAGAAACCCATAGGCGTTGTTGTCCGAAACAGGGTTTCTTTTGTTGTGCTCTAATTTTGCTGCCCTAGTTTATGTATTATTTTACTCGAGTAAATTACATGACTCATATTTTTATGCTGGCAGTGTTTCGCTGCGCTCTGGGTATTGGTTTCCTTGCACACTGACGTATTTGAGCAAACACCGACCTAATTCTAAATCCTTCTTACATTTTAGGGCCACGAGAATATAAAACGGACCCAAACCGGATTCAGACACCTAACACCCTATATACATGCACATTCACACACACACACAAACACACAGAGGCAGACAGGGACCCCCACCTAGCGCGGGCGTGCGGTCCAGAAGAGTGGCGGTCAGGTAGAGGAAGGAGGCGTCGTTTTCCACCAGCAGATTGTTGACCCGGAGTGGACTGACCTGCATACTGGTGGCCAGGGCGTTCTGACCACGAATCCTCACCATGTGCTCCGTGTCCCTGCGGTAGGAGCCTGCACGCCCACATCGTCACCACACCGCCACGCAGTTAGTGCTTAGCTTCTGTTGAGTTTATGCAACAGCTAGTGACTAATTTGTGACCACAGAAAGTAAGAGAAGTGATTTTTTTGCTTAAAGCAGTGAAGCCTTTCAAATTATCTTTTTGTTTCTACATCAGAAATTGGCTCGAATTGGCATGATTCTGCTGACTGTTAGTGCAAACACTATGTTGACATCGCTTTGCACGGAGTACGTTCAGGGGACGCAACTCTCATTTGGCGGCTTCCAAATGTATTGCCCTTGAGCAGTCTCTATTACTCTAAGTCTGTGTGCGGGGCGCACTGCATGACTGCTTGTTGCTGCTTCCTGCCCAGTCAACCGCCAAGGCTATTCACTAGTGTTCTTACCCATAACGTGGAATAAAAATTTGTCTTGAACAATGGGTTGAACGAGTCTTCCGGTTTTAAGAGCGATACATCCGGTAAAAAATGTCCAACGAGAAAGCGTGAAACAACTCGATGCAACACCACTAAACTCAGTCAGCCAAGGCCAAACATATGGCATCGCCCATGC
This sequence comes from Alviniconcha marisindica, assembly GCA_018857735.1. Lineage (NCBI taxonomy): Eukaryota > Metazoa > Mollusca > Gastropoda > Provannidae > Alviniconcha > Alviniconcha marisindica. The sequence continues at coordinate 841,733 of JABMCL010003092.1, read as the reverse complement.
ATCAATACAGGGTGGAGTTGATATAGCTCGGTCGGTCTTTATGCACTGTGACCATTTAGCAAAGCTAGCCAGCGGACTTCGGTATGAGCCAACAGTCAGACACCCGCACAGACAACTGCTACAGTACCTGGAAATCGTACGCGGAAGCGTATGCTGTTGGAGTCGTTGTAACAGTCCGTTACATCAAACACCGAGATCTCGGGACGCTCTGTGTCGAAGTCAAACACGTTGTACACCAGGTTGTCACCCAGCTGCAAGTGAAAAACAAGCCACGCTCCTGTAATTACATGTTTTGACCATCGTCAACATTCATACTACAGCCAAGTTCCTGTAATGAAAAACCATCGTCAACATTCATACAACAGCCAGTTAAGTTCCTGTAATGTAAGACCATCGTCAACATTCATACAACAGCCAAGTTCCTGTAATGTAAGACCGTCGTCAACATTCACCCAACAGCCAAGTTCCTGTAGTGTAAGACCATCGTCAACATTCATGCAATAGCCAAGTTCCTGTAGTGTAAGACTATCGTCAACGTTCATACAACAGCCAGGTTCCTGTAATGTAAAACCATCGTCAACATTCATACAACAGCCAGTTAAGTTCCTCTAATGTAAGACCATCGTCAACATTCATACAACAGCCAAGTTCCTGTAGTGTAACTAGACCATTGCCAACATTTATACATAGAGCCAGGTTCCTGTAGTGTAAGACCATCTACAACATGTATACAACAACCAGGTTCCTGTAGCGTGAGACCATTGTCAACATTCATACATACAGCCGGGTTTCTGTAAGTGTAAAGCCGATCCCAACATTTCGATATAGTTCTAAACTTGTGTATGTGGCCGAAAGACTGAAGCTATGCTGTCTGAACAGCAATGGGTGTAAGATTTGAACGGTGAGTAGAATAGCCAGCATGATCCCTGAATGTCTTCGAGGCTTGCCATCTAGTGAGTAAGATCAATACAGACCTATCGCGCTCCCTAAAGAGGCTCACAATAATTTATTTAGTTTGTAAAACCAGAGTTACCTTGGGTATCCACAGATGTACCCTAAAGGGGAAGCGTTGTGAAAACTGCACCAGAGCGTCATCGGGTACATCGGCCCAGCCCTCCTGCGGACAAAACCGGAGTCCATTAAGTCAAGCTTTCGTCACTTCAATCATATTGTTTTTCATTCCTATTGTAGTGCTTATAGCCCGTGGCTACAGCCGTTGAAGCTGTGGCACAGGTAGTAATTACACAAGGATCTTTTCTTCGTTGTAGCATGACCTTTACCCAAGTTTTAGGGGTGTCTGAAATGTACAAGTGCAAACTGTATCAAGGGTTTTCTGAATCAATAACCCATTAAGGACTGAGGCACGGTGTGGGGGTGGGTATTTGGTCTTGGAATGCACGAGAGCCGGTTTGGCCTGGCAGTAAGGCGTTAGGTTGGTAAGCAGACGGACCTCGGTTCGAATCCGCTTCGGCTCTCCCTTCTCATCAGAAGTTGTGGTCTGTTGACACTGTCTTGTGACTTTGTCCCTCACAATTAATGAAACATTAAAATGGCTCTCATCGCTGCCCATCGTAATGCAGGAGTCATTCTGGTGGTGACAGTGTAGCGACAGGTATATAATATCCCTCTCCCCCCCCCCCCCCCCCCCCCCCTTCTCTCCGTCCCTAATAAGCTTTATTGTTTTTGTGGACGTGAAGCACCATGTTTACGTATTTACTTACTGTCCGTGTATG
>JABMCL010003092.1:825000-832500 GCA_018857735.1 Alviniconcha marisindica | reverse complement strand
CACAATGAGGATCCGGTTCAACTGAGTATGGACCACACACACCCTGCTACACCATCAAGGTCCTCTTAAACTGAGCATGGACCACACACACCCTGCTACACCATCAAGGTCCTCTTAAACTGAGCATGGACCACACACACCCTGCTACACCACCAAGGTCCTCTTAAACTGAGCATGGACCACACACACCCTGCTACACCATCAAGGTCCTCTTAAACTGAGCATGGACCACACACACCCTGCTACACCACCAAGGTCCTCTTAAACTGAGCATGGACCACACACACCCTGCTACACCACCAAGGTCCTCTTAAACTGAGCATGGACCACACACACCCTGCTACACCACCAAGGTCCTCTTAAACTGAGCATGGACCACACACACCCTGCTACACCACCAAGGTCCTCTTAAACTGAGCATGGACCACACACACCCTGCTACACCACCAAGGTCCTCTTAAACTGAGCATGGACCACACACACCCTGCTACACCACCAAGGTCCTCTTAAACTGAGCATGGACCACACACACCCTGCTACACCACCAAGGTCCTCTTAAACTGAGCATGGACCACACACACCCTGCTACACCACCAAGGTCCTCTTAAACTGAGCATGGACCACACACACCCTGCTACACCACCAAGGTCCTCTTAAACTGAGCATGGACCACACACACCCTGCTACACCACCAAGGTCCTCTTAAACTGAGCATGGACCACACACACCCTGCTACACCACCAAGGTCCTCTTAAACTGAGCATGGACCACACACACCCTGCTACACCACCAAGGTCCTCTTAAACTGAGCATGGACCACACACACCCTGCTACACCACCAAGGTCCTCTTAAACTGAGCATGGACCACACACACCCTGCTACACCACCAAGGTCCTCTTAAACTGAGCATGGACCACACACACCCTGCTACACCACCAAGGTCCTCTTAAACTGAGCATGGACCACACACACCCTGCTACACCACCAAGGTCCTCTTAAACTGAGCATGGACCACACACACCCTGCTACACCACCAAGGTCCTCTTAAACTGAGCATGGACCACACACACCCTGCTACACCACCAAGGTCCTCTTAAACTGAGCATGGACCACACACACCCTGCTACACCACCAAGGTCCTCTTAAACTGAGCATGGACCACACACACCCTGCTACACCACCAAGGTCCTCTTAAACTGAGCATGGACCACACACACCCTGCTACACCACCAAGGTCCTCTTAAACTGAGCATGGACCACACACACCCTGCTACACCACCAAGGTCCTCTTAAACTGAGCATGGACCACACACACCCTGCTACACCATCAAGGTCCTCTTAAACTGAGCATGGACCACACACACCCTGCTACACCACCAAGGTCCTCTTAAACTGAGCATGGACCACACACACCCTGCTACACCATCAAGGTCCTCTTAAACTGAGCATGGACCACACACACCCTGCTACACCATCAAGGTCCTCTTAAACTGAGCATGGATTACACACACCCTGCTACACCATCAAGGTCCTCTTAAACTGAGTATGGACCACACACACCCTGCTACACCATCAAGGTCCTCTTAAACTGAGCATGGATTACACCTTGCCACACAGTCACGGTCCTGTTTAACACACGCTACTCCAGATTACTCTAACCTCCTCACTAAAGATTTCACAAAAAAACATTTACATCATTTTCAGATTACTCTAACCCCTTCACTTGCCCACACAGCTGCAGTCACAAACCTACCCCCACCCACACATACAAACGCATGCACGCTCACACGCACACGTGACTAAAAGCAACAACAAAAAACACGTGTGTCTCTTTGCAGGTTGACAGTTTCAATTAATGAAATGTTGAGATAAAATCGTGACAGTTGAAATTCATTCATTAGTTGTAATGAAAATTTCATTGAACTTACAGTTGTGTTCCTTAACTTCTCTCCCCCCCCCCCCCCCCCCCCCCCCCCCCCCCCCTCTCTCTCTCTCTTTGAGAAGCATATGTTCTAAACGCTTTTTTTATGTGCCCAATATTAGCGGAGGTGTCGCTCAATTTTGGGAAGAGTCTTCCGCCTGACAGCGTCTGTCTCGCATTCTGACCATTACATAACAAATTGTGGCTAGTGAATTCTTTTCTTTAAATTTAATATTCAGCGTTTTTATTTTGGTTCAGAAGTAAACTTACCAGCCAGATGATGCCGTGATAGAAGTCAGCTTACCTCAGCTTGCGAGATGAGACCATGATAGAAGTCTACAAGTTCTTCCCTGAAGTGGAAGTAGCGACTTGTCAATGGAGGGATGATTTTTGTGCTTTTCCGTCCAGGGCACACGGTTCCTTCAGGGGTCTGCAATATGCACAGACACTCTCTGGCAAATGCATACACACAGACACACACACACACGCACGCACACACACACGCACGCACGCATGCACGCACGCACGCACGCACACACATACACTCACTCACACACACACCACACACACACAGCCACATGCATGCATACAGACACATGCATACATACGTTCATGCACATGCACTCACACACATACATGTAGCCCAGACATGCACTACACATGGCATGGACCAAGGCAGACACAGACACATGCACCCCGACGCACACTTATACAGATGCATGTACTCAGACATACGCTTATACAGACACATGCACGCAGGCACAGACTTATACAGCCACGTGCACTCAGACATACACTTATACAGACCCATGCCATGCACCCAGGCACATACAGGCACATGCACCCAATCAGACACAGATACACGCACCCTGAGAGACACTTCCAGACACATGCAACCAGACAGACACTTACAAACCCACGCACCCAGACACACACAGACCCATGCACACTGAGAGACACAGACATGCACCCAGATAGACACATACAGACACGTGCACCCTGAGGGACACTTACTGAGATATGTACCCAGACAGACTCTTATAGAGACACAGAAACAGACACCCAAATAGACACTTATACAGACACATGCACCCTAACAGACACTTATACACATATGCACCCCGACAGACACTTATACAGACACATGCACCCTGACAGACACTTATACAGACACATGCACCCTGACAAACACTTATACAGACACATGCACCCTGACAGATACTTATAGACATATGCACTCTGACAGACACTTATACAGACACATGCACCCTGACAGACACTTATACAGACACATGCACCCTGACAGATACTTATAGACATATGGACTCTGACAGACACTTATACAGACACATGCACCCTGACAGACACTTATAGACATATGCACTCTGACAGACACTTATACAGACACATGCACCCTGACAGACACTTGATACAGACACATGCACCCTGACAGATACTTATAGACATATGGACTCTGACAGACACTTATACAGACACATGCACCCTGACAGACACTTATAGACATATGCACTCTGACAGACACTTATACAGACACATGCACCCTGACAGACACTTATACACACACATGCACCCTGACAGATACTTATAGACATATGCACTCTGACAGACACTTATACAGACACATGCACCCTGACCGATACTTACAGACACGTGGACCCAGACGGACACTTAGAAAGACCCCTTTTATATACACACACACACACACACACACACACACACACAACACACACACACACACACACACACACACACACACACACACACACACACACACACACACACACCAGTTTGTCGGTCTTACTGTCCGTGTTTTTTATTCATCGAGTTTTAGTCACCTGGACGTACCGGTTGACTGGGCGTAAAACATCAGCTTACTTACTTAGTCACCTGGTATTTTAAGAATCGTTGTTTGAACCGTGTTTTTATCTCACGTTTAGTTGTAAGAAATAGCCCCCCGAGGAAGGCAGTCGCCGAAAATTTGGGAATTTTATGCACACACCACACACACACACACACACACACACACACACACAACTAATTATATATATATATATATATATATATATATATATATATATATATATATATATATATATATATATGAGCTCAATTTGTCGAGCGCCTCGTCTCGGGATGAGTCCTAAACGCTTTACGGTAGCGACTACAGAGCGCTGTTTTCTGCTTCCACACCACTGCGCCCTAGTCGTACGCCAGTCCGAATGTAGCTTTACACAGCGCGTTGTTTTAATATGCACCGAAGTGGTGTACTAGCTTCCATCACTGTTTGTTTGTTATATGGCTCGTGCCAAATGAAGCTGCTGCCGTCTCGGCGCGCGTTCTGTCTACACCATACAACCATGCACCAGATTACAGTGTCACTTTATTCGAAGCCCCAGACGTAGGGTGCATCTGTGTTTAGCTGTCACCTAGCTGCCACCTGCACTTCTGGCAGAATGACCGGAATACATTTACGTGCTACTGCCGCGTAACACGGTGGTGGAATGGATACCGAAAGCACAGAAAGTTGATCCGGAAGAAAAAGATCTTCCGCCGCTCCTGCCAGGACTCGAACCCGCAATCTTTCGATCAACCACTGAGCTATCCCCCTGCGCGCGCGTGCAAGCAAACAAAACGGACGGAGACAGATTCAAACACGCTTCTACCAGACATGTCTGTAGCCGAAATGAACACACGAGACATAGTTATTCATCTTCTCTCTGTTGTTTTGTACTGAGCCAAAATGTTTCATTTCGATGTACCGTCGGTGCAAACCACGTGGACTGACCTCAAAAACTGTCGGGTCGCTGTCAAAGTCCTGCATGAAGTCAAAGAAATCGTAGACTCTGTGGAAACGGCGTAAGGTGCCGTTGGCCATCAGCTGAGTGCCGTTGACGTCGTAGCGCACTGGCACCTGGCTGAAGGTGGAGGGGGTGACCCAGTCCTTTTCTGCACAGCACCCGCCATTGGTCACCACAAGGCACACTCACAGTCAGCCCACGCCACTTTGACCATACACACTCACAGTCAGCCCACACCACTTTCACTGGACACAGACACAGTTAGCCCACGCCACTCTGACCGTACACACTCAGTCACAGCCAGCCCACGCCATTTTGACTGTACACACTAACAGTCAGCCCACGCCACTTTGACAGTACACACTCAGTCACAGTCAGCCCACGCCACTTTGACTGTACACACTAACAGTCAGCCCACTCCACTTTGACCGTACACACTCAGTCACAGTCAGCCCACGCCACTTTGACTGTACACATGTGACATGGTGGACAAATCCAGACTCAAAATAAATGGTAAAACATTTATTTTGTACCATTTATTTTGAGTGTGGATTTGTCTACCGCCATCAAAATAAATGGTAAAACATTTATTTTGAGTGTGGATTTGTCCACCGCCATCAAAATAAATGGCAAAACATTTATTTTGAGTGTGGATTTGTCCACCACCACCTGTTACACACACTAACAGTCAGCCCACGCCACTTTGACCGTACACACTCACAGTCATCCCACGCCTGTGTTTGTGTAAGCGTGTGTACACGTGCGTGAATGTGTGTGTGTGTGTGTGTGTGAGAGAGAGAGAGAGAGAGAGAGAGAGAGAGAGAGAGAGAGAGAGAGAGAGAGAGAGAGAGAGAGAGAGAGAGAGATGGGCGTTACCACTGAAATAGTAGTTGACAGTGAAACTCTCGTTGAGAAGGGGCAACGAGATACAGGCCTGCCACCAGTCACACCATATCCCACGGATCAGCCGCGTCCCTTGGTACACCTGACACAATACTCACACTACAAGTCTTAGTATATCTGACACAACACTGACACTACAAGTCTTAGTATATCTGACACAACACTGACTCTACAAGTCTTAGTATATCTGACACAACACTCACACTACAAGTCTTAGTATATCTGACACAACACTCACACTACAAGTCTTGGTATATCTGACACAACACTCACACTACAAGTCTTGGTACACCTGACACAACACTCGCACTACAAGTCTTGGTACACCTGACACAACAATCGCACTACACGCTTTGGTACATCTGACACAACAGGTCTTGGTACACCTGAACAACATTCACACTACACGTCTTGATACATCTGACACAAAACTCACATTACGTCTGGATACATCTGACACAACACTCACACTACGTCTGGATACATCTGGCACAACACTCACACTACGTCTGGATACATCTGACACAACACTCACACTACGTCTGGATACATCTGACACAACAGTCACATTACGTCTGGATACATCTGACACAACACTCACATTACGTCTGGATACATCTGACACAACAGTCACATTACACGTCCTGATACATCTGACACAACACTCACACTACGTCTGGATACATCTGACACAACACTCACACTACGTCTGGATACATCTGACACAACAGTCACATTACACGTCTTGATACATCTGACACAACACTCACACAACAGGTATTGTACACCGGACACAACATTCACACTACAGGTCTTGATACATCTGACACAACTGGTCTTGATACATCTGACACAACACTCACATACACCTGGCTCAATGCTTGAAGCATGTACACGGGGTCACACACACACACACACACACACACACACACACACACACACACACACACACACACACACACACACACACACACACACACACACACACACACACACTCGGGCTTTTCCGAGCGCAACGATGCCATCTTGAATTGAACTGAACTGATAAGTAGAAAGCACACACACACACACACACACACACACACACACACGCACGCACGCACGCACGCACGCACGCACGCACGCACGCACGCACGCACGCACGCACGCACGCGCTCGCTCGCTTTCTTAAACTCAGATATATGTCCATCCAAGAGAGACAGGATGCCCTCCACCCACTCCCCCAACCTTACCTTGCAACTGGCTACCGCCTACATTACCTTTGCAACCGTCCATCATCAACCCTACCTTTGCAATCGTAGGGCCGAAGTAAAGTGCAGAAGCTCCGTCAGGGATGTGTCCGATGCCGTCATTCGTTGTCTCTCCAAAAAACACGAACCTTTCGGGATCAGAACTAATGTTCCGAACCGTGCATTTACTTCCTGTGGGCTCACACACACACACACACACACACACACACACACACACACACACACACACACACACACACACACACACACACACACACACACACACACATTGTCAGTTGTTTTGTTTTTGTTTTGTTTTGCTTTGTAGCATAAACAGCTTTAGAAAGAAGCAATTTAGGCAGATTCATAATTTTGGTAACCCACCCAAAGTCCAACATAGGGAAATCAAACAAAGTATATTGTCTCTGTAGGGCGAAGAGAGAATCAATGAAGGGAGCTTACAGCGTTCGGTTGACGTCATATGTATAACAACGGAGATTGAATCACCTACCGTTACCTGGAATGGGAGTGAATACAAGGTAGAAAAAATCCACTGATATCACATCCTGGTTAAAAAATAAAAAATAAAAATATCCCCAGCTGGGTGTAGGCTATGTCCCCTCCACT
>JABMCL010003092.1:820000-822500 GCA_018857735.1 Alviniconcha marisindica | reverse complement strand
TAGTCCTTGCTAAACTACTGAATAAGAGAACAATTATATGAAAACAAAAAACAAAAACAAACAAAAAACTAACATTACAAACTCGATTAATATTTAAACATGATAAACAATATATAAACAAATAAAATATAATACTACCACTATTAATAGTAATAAACATACAGGAACAGCAAAATCATTGAAAATACTTTGAAATGACAATGAATAAATAAGATGTATACATAGCAAAAATGGTGTTGACATATCTCGTAATTATTTGTAAATCATGAAAACATAACATGGCTCAGTGGTACGGGGAGGTTGGGGGGGGGGGGGGGGAAGAAAAATGTAGATCAGATCATAAATCACAGTAGGCAATGCTGCATTCACACACACACACACACACACACACACACACACACACACACACACACACACACACACACACACACACACACACACACACACAACACACACACACACACACACACACACACACACACACACACACACACACAACGACAAAGCGGTAGAACATAATCCTTTTTAGTGATGTGATAAACGATGATACCGGCATCTGTATAAAAGCACTGGTCTACAGAGTAAAATGAGGGGGTGGGGGGTGGGGGGTGGGGAGGGGGGGGGGATGGGGGGGGGGGTTAAGCTGTCTATACGGTTGTGTTAAGGTGCTCACGGAGGTTTCTCTTGAAGGAGCTGAGTGAGTGACATGATCTGAGGTGCACTGGAAGACTATTCCAAAACAGGGCACCAGAAAAGGCCATGCTTGTTTTGAATAAATCTATTCTTGGCTTTGGTAACTGAAGGTAGTTGTTTCTGGAGCTAGAGTGGGAGCTTTGTACAAGCTAGATATGTACACTGGCGCATTGTTGGTAAGTGCCCTATACATAAAAACACCCTTGTTGTAGTCCAGTTGTTTGTGAAGGTTCAATATTCCTATCTTATTCAGTTTCTGGTCAGTGGTTAGATTTATATCTGGAAGGATTAGCTTTCCGGATCTTTTTAGTAGAGAATTAATCGTTTTTTTGAGAGCATCACTACAGCCGCCCCACACTACGGATGCGTAGTCAATGTGGGATTTAATGTGGGCATTGAAGAAAAGCTTTAAAGTATCAGTGTCAACAATGTACTTTAGCTTAGATAGAAGGAAGACACGCTTAGAGAGTGTTTTGCACAGTGTGTCAGTATGTGTATCCCACCGAAGTTTGTTGTCTATAATTATTCCTAAAAGTCGGTGTTCTGCCACTTGTTCAACTTTCATCCATGTAGCAATAGATCAAGCGATAAAGGTAACAGCTGATGCTTCTGCCTTGTAGCGATTGTAGCGAGTGGGTTTTCTTTGGATTGATGACCATAGAATTATTGTCGCACCAACATGAGACCTGGTCTAAGCTTTCCTGCAATGTGTGTTCTACCTGCATAATATATTTTCCGGATGTGTGGAGTGTTGTGTCATCTGCTAACATGTCGCAAGGAACAGAAATATTCGTTACATGCAATGGTAGGTCATTGATAAAAATGCTAAACAGAGAGAGAGAGAGAGAGAGAGAGAGAGAGAGAGAGAGAGAGAGAGAGAGAGAGAGAGAGAGAGAGAGAGAGAGAGAAGACAGACAGACAGACAGACAGACAGACAGACAGACAGACAGACAGACAGACAGACAGACAGACAGAGATTGGTGGAAATGACAACAGCACATACGGTGAAGGGAAACTATTGTGGCAAGTGCGGGACTGTGGTGTAGATTTAGAGGATGCCACATGACAAAATGAAGGTGGTTGGTTACCTGTGGTGTAGATTTAGAGGATGCCACATGACAAAATGAAGGTGGTTGGTTACCTGTGGTGTAGATTTAGAGGATGCCACATGACAAAATGAAGGTGGTTGGTTACCTGTGGTGTAGATTTAGAGGATGCCACATGACAAAATGAAGGTGGTTGGTTACCTGTGGTGTAGATTTAGAGGATGCCTCATGACAAAATGAAGGTGGTTGGTTACCTGTGGTGTAGATTTAGAGGATGCCTCAAGACAATATGACTGCATAATTATTACCTGTGATGTAGAAGATCTCCTGGGTGGCATAGTTGAAGATAGCGGTGGTCTGGCTGCCTTGGCTGAATGTGGTCAACACGGCTCGGTTCCCGGCATTATCCACAATCTCTTCAGCCTGGTCGGTGTAGTTTCTGCCTTCCACTGTTACCTCCACCTTTACTCGAAACGAGTCGGGTAGATTCGGCTGTGCGGGTGGATCTGAATACGATGAATCGTAATGAATGACGAGGGTAATTTAGTGCTGTAATGAAACAAATTACCAAACTGAAAAACATTTGCTCAACAAAGGGGGAACCGACCAAACAGCCAGGCATCTGCCAGACCAAACGAACAAGTGATCAACTTACTAAGCAGCCTACCAACCGAAGGGTCAATAATAATAATAATAATGAATATTTAGAGCGCCTAACCCGCACAGGCCCTAAGCGCTTACACATTCTTTAAATGCATATA
>JABMCL010003092.1:605000-815000 GCA_018857735.1 Alviniconcha marisindica | reverse complement strand
TATTTTCCCCCCCCCCCCCCTTTCGGGACTGATGTCAGTTACGAGTTATTTTACCCCCCACCCCCTTTCCCGCCCTGATGTCAGTACGGAGTTTTATGTTGTAAAACCCCCCCCCCCAAAAAACCCCCCTTTCCTTTGCAAAACCCCCCCCTGGGATGTCAGTACGAGTTATTTTTCCCCCATCCGGTAAAAAAAACCCCCCCCCCTTTCCGACTGTGTCAGTACGAGTTATGTTACCCCACCCCCCTTTCCGACCGATGTCAGTACGATTATGAAAACCCCCCCCCCTTTCCGACTGATGTCAGTACGAGTTATGTCCCCCCCCCCCCCCCCTTTCCCCACTGATGTTTCAATACGAGTTATGTATCTCCCACCCCCCCCCCTCCGACTCCCCCCCCCCCATTTTTTTGTTTATGTTGAAACCCCCCCCCCCCCCCCTCCAAAGAGTCAGAGGGAGTTAGGTTGTCCCCCAAACCCCCCCCCCTTTTCCAAATGATGTCAGTAGAGTTTTTTACCCCCCCCCCCCCCCTTCGCCCGAAACGAGTAGAAAAACCCCCCCCCCCCCCCCCCCCTTTCCGACTGAGTCATTTACGATTTTATTTTACCCCCCCCCCCCCCCCTCCGATGTGTCAGTCGAGTTAGGGAAACCCCCCCCCCCCTTTTTCCGACTGATGTCAGTACAAAGTTATGTACCCCCCCCCTTTGGGTTTTTTTTTGTTTTTGGTTTATGTTGAAACCCCCCCCCCCCCCCCCCACACTTTCCCTGATGTCAGTAGGGTTTATGTCCCCCCCCCCCCCCCTTCCAAAGAAGAATTTTTTTGTTACCCCCCCCCCCCCCCCTTTTTGACTGATGTCAGTACGAGTTATGAAAACCCCCCCCCCCCCCTTTCCGACTGATGTCAGTACGAGTTATGTTACCCCCCCCCCCCCCCTTTCCCGCCCGATGTCAGTAGGTTAGAAACATTTTTGTCCCCCCCCCCCCACCTTTCGACTGATGTCAGTACGAGTTATGTACCCCCCCCCCCCCCCGACTGATGTCAGTACGAGTTATGAAACCCCCCCCCTTTTCCGACTGATGTCAGTACGAGTTAGTCCCCCCCCCCCCCCTTTCAGACTGATGTCAGTACGGGGTTATGTCCCCCCCCCCCCCCACCCCCCCCTTTTCCCCGGACTGATGTCAGTACGAGTTATGTTGTACCCCCCCCCCCCCCCCTTTGCGACTGATGTCATTTACGAGTTATTTTTACCCCCCCCCCCGACTGATGTCAGTACGATTTATGTTACCCCCCCCCCCTTTTCCCGACCGATGTCAGTACGAGTTATGAAAACACCCCCCCCTTTTCCGACTGATGTCAGTACGAGTTATGAAAACCCCCCCCCCCCTTTGCCCTGATGTCAGTACGAGTTATGTAACCCCCCCCCCCCCCCCCCTTTCCGACTGATGTCAGTACGAGTTATGTACAATAACTCTGTACATAACTCGTATCCCCTATCTCAATCCACTTCCGCCCCTTTGCAGCTGCTTTGTCGATACGAGTTAGGAACCTTTACACCCTTCCCCCCTTTCCAAATGCTCTGTCAATATCAGCTGATGTGTGTGTGTGTGTGTGTGTGTGTGTGTGTGTGTGTGTGTGTGTGTGTGTGTGTGTGTGTGTGTGTGTGTGTGTGTGTGTGTGTGTGTGTTTGTTTTAACCCACATCGATAAGTGGGCATTTACACATCGCTTGTCACGGTTCGATTTCGTTGAAACTGCTGTTAGGGAGAAAGGCTTCATCGGCCAGGCACTGTGATGGTGGCAGGTGTGGCCGAGTGCTCACTGGTCAATACCTGGCACCGCTACGTTTGTTGCTGACTGTCACCCTGTTAAACATGGCAGTGACTGCATCCGTTCTGAAGAGCGTGTCGTTCCGTGCTCTCTGTGGGCCTAACAATAACCGTAGGAACCCCGTGGGCCAGCTGCCCGTGCTGTCTCCTCTCGCGCTTTGAGCGTCACCGTCCGCCAGTCAGTCCATGGTGCTTTTGAATGACGATCAGCATCAGCAACATCAATAGCAGGTTAATTAATACTGTGAGTTAACACCGGCATACAGAACAGAGAACCAGAAAGAAAGTTAGCAAGCACGGACGCACACGCAAACATAGAGCACATCTGTCAATTTTCGCCATGAAACTAAGTGAGATAAAGTCAAACATGGCATGGGACAACATATGCTAAATTATTGATAATGACAGGTCACACACACACACACACACACACACACACACACACACACACACACACACACACACACACACACACACACACACACACACACACACACACAAACAAACAAACAAACACACAGACTGACAAAGAGAAAAGTGGGTGTACTGCCCTGGACATGCCGGAATGAAGGGAAATGACCGAGCAGATACTATGACAGCCCAAGCAACCTTTACAAATGTCTTGCTTCTCTGAAGATCTGAAACGTTGAGGAGCTTGAGACACTATCTAGGGGCACAAACTAAGGACTCACACCATCGATCGCCTGGAGGAGAGAGGCATGGAAAGAGGAAGCGCTAGACTATCTTCCTTGAAAGGACGAGAGAGGGCTATCGTCATTCAGACAAACATTGAAATTGTTTCAAAGGCACCGTTGGGGAAACTTCTGAGAGACAGGGTGGAGCGCATATGGTTTGTTTCGAGCGCATTAATACCATCTTGAACTGAACTGACTTGAACTGATAAAGAGAGGTCACACACACACACACACACACACACACACACACACACACACACACACACACACACACACACACACACACACATTCGAAGCGCGCGCACGCATGCACACACACACACACACACACACACACACACATTTGCGCGCGCACGCATGCACACACACACACACGCACGCACGCACGCACGCACGCACGCACGCACACACACACACACACACACACACAGAGGGTCAACCTAATTAATATTTGAAGACAAGTGGTAAGATAAGATGTCAAAATGATATTTTATGATGATGATGGCGATAACCTGCTGATGCTGCTGTTACTACTCCTAGAGAACCACCCTCGCAACCACGTTTACCACCACCACTATCATTACTCGGAAAACGAGTAATGATAGTAATAGGAATAACTCAGTGAGTAAACAGTGAGCTTGCCAGGACCTAGCGGGATATAATAAGCCTAAAAACATTGGGAAAAATGGTTACCCGTGACATTTCTCAGCATGCCAGGTGCTCAAACCCGACTACACCATGAATGCGTGCATTCATACTATCTTATGTTTAGGAGGTGGTGATAAATCCTAGCCACCTTGCTGCTGCAGGCCCGTCTCAGTCAACAACAAAATCTTAACTCTTCATCTTTATTTTCCATCTGTATCTTTTTCACTTACCGTTCCTAATACCATATGTTGGCGCTGCACAGTAAGCTTGATCCATGTTCCAAGCTGACTGCGTCATGGCGGAACAGCCCCGAAAGCGTGCAGTCAGGTGCCAAGGGAAGTAAGAATGTCAATATCTGAAAACAAGACACTATTAGTCAGTACATGTGAAATTTGACAACTCAAAAGTTACATTTTAGATTTAACAAACAGCAGATAGGTAAACTGCCACGATACGTGGCCTAGGGCAGGCATTTAAATACTGCGTTTGTTATTACTGAATGTGTACTATGTAGGCTGAAACGTGTGTGTGCATCGTGCCCTGACATAACCAGTAGGAAAAGAAAGATTTGACCATGCTTGTCCCGTGTTCACCTCTCTTCCTTTTGTCTGAAGCACAAATCGTTAAGTGCATTGTTGTTTCTACATAGTTCTGTACAGTGCGTGTTGCAGGTTTTCGGTGGTCTCTAAGTACAGAAGACTGAACTGCTCAAGAGCTGCAAAGTGACAATATTTCACAGAGGCTTGAATACGATGGTGTGGAATAAAAGGGATAATACAAAATGAACACGTGTCAAGACACTAAACGGGTTTACATCATCTTGCGTTCATTTTGAATGTGTGTGGATCGGAAGCAGAACTGACAAAGCCACAGCGTTTGCTGGCCTGTACTGATGAAACGAACCAGCTGTCTGTCAGTTAACGCGGGCTGGTAGCTCTTAACGGAAACTGACATTTTCACGAAGTCAACGGGGGAACAAGGAGACGCCGGAATCAAAATACCCAACTGAATTTTGCTGCGTTACAGACAGGTGAGGTGAAGAAAACCACAATGCAGACGCCTTGCCTGACTATAATAATCACATGTCAATGATCTCGATCGGCTTGTTACGTCGGCATATTCCCATTTAGTATTGTTTAGAGTTGGCGGTAAAAATGCGGTGAGCTGAACTGCGATGTCCGCGGTTGAAGAGCTGGTCATTGCCAAGGGCAGACTGAGTCTCCAGGAGTTGTGTCCCGCAGACAAACCGCACGCCGACCACAAAATGAGGATAACACTTAAACGTGTGGTCGTTTTCATCATTGTCGTTGTCGTTGTGTGTGTGGCCTATGTGTTGCTGAGCGGACACTTTAAAAAGCGGCCTGCCAGTGAGGAGCTGCAGCCCGGCCACATCTGGCCCCAAGGCCTGAACGCTGCAGCCCACGTCTCCCCTGCACCACAAAACGGGCCCGGCGCTTCCGCGCAGCCCCCTCGCCTCTTGCCTCCGGCAGTGAAGGAAGGCGGCGCCAGCTGGAAATATGACAAAGACTACAGCGCTGGCGACAAAGACACTAACCAACAACTTCCTCACCACTTCCGCAAACAGCTGCAGCAACAACAACTGCTGATCGAACAACAGGCTAAGATTCTGCAAGAACTTAGCGCAAAACTTCAGGATAAGGCTCAGAGCGACGAGAAGGAAAAGCAGCAGCAGCAACAACAACAATTACGACGGCAATATCACAGAGAAATTTCACTGCCCATGGTTCATCACGGAGCGGAGGACAGCCATCAAAGGGCCGCATTTCCAGCTGGGAAATGGGCCGGTGACGTTGAAAATAACGATAATGAGATCCACGCGGGCGGTTTCCGCAGACCGAATTTGAACGATGCCAACCACGTGGCAAACAAGGCACGGGAAGAGTCGGCAGTCGGTGGAGTCAGTGATGCAGCAGACCGTGTCGGCTTGAGATCGAACGGCTTCTTCAGACGGAACCCTGCACGTCCCAAAAAGCTGATAGACGCCGCAGCAATGTTTGCTCAAGCTCGACAAAGAGCCAGGATTGTGGACGGTGAGCAGCGGAATGAGGAGACGGTTCTTGCAGAGGGTGTGAGAGGACCGCCAGCACTGAACAACATGGCGAAGGGTGCTGCCAAACTGTTTGAGGAGGCTGGGCGCAGAAACCAACAAAAACTGAACGCTGTCAACGGGCAGTGGTATGGCGGAAACAGGCAGCTGGCACGCCAGAGAGAATACTTTCATAAAGTCCGAAGATGGCCGCGGGACGTTAATTCACTAAATCAAACATTTATGAATGACGTACAAGACCCAGTTGCGGTCAGTTCTGACCACTTTGGCCAAGTGACGGATGCATTCAACAACGTCAGAGCTGGTGACGAGGCCGACGCTGAGGTCTTCAGCAACATCAAGCTTGACAGCACCTCACATGTTCACGCAGCACAATTAGAGACAGTGCACGATCCGTCACGGCCAACTGACCGCACCTCAAATGTTCAGGCAGCGCACGTGACAGTGCATGATCTATTACGGCCAGCTGACGGCACTTTCAAATGTGTTCCTCTCAAACTGTGGATGTTTCCGAGGACGCTGTGCGTGCACTCTCACAGTATCGACTCGAGCATGTCGGAACAGCTGGCGAAGAGAGGCACGTGGGAGGAGGATGAGCTGGTTCAGTTCCTGCACGCCCTGGACACAAACTCCGCTCTCGGGGCTCTGGACCTGGGAGCGGGACTGGGCGTTTACAGCCTGGCGGCAGCCACCAAGTTCAGACAAGTGCTTGCCGTGGAACCTCTCTACGCCAACTACCGCCTCTTCCACAAGACAGCGCAGCTCAACGCCATCACGGACAGAGTGACATTGGTGACGAACGCCCTGGGGGCGAAGGCTGGGGTGGGGCAACTTGTGTACCCTCATCCCACGGGCAACCTGGGCGCTGCCTACGTGCAACCCGTCAACGGGACAGACACAGCGAGCGGAACGGCAAACATCGTGCACATCGTCAGTCTGGACGACCTGATTCCTGTCATGAAGTTCCGCACCGCTGTGCTCAAACTCGATGTACAAGGTGACGAGCATGAGGTGCTGAAGGGAGCCAAAAGGTACGTGCCTTTTTTGCGTGCGTGCGTGCGCGTGTATGTGTGCGCGCGTGTGTGCGCGCGCTCGGGTGTTTCCCCCGGTTACAGTCATCCAAGGTCTTCCTGGAAGTCACTCTAGTACTTTTGTACACTGAAACATCTGGAAATGATTGGGCAAAGTTTTCTCTTCCGTTGATGACGGACTCAAAAGCACGTTGGGGAAAACTGCAAGTGCACGCTTCATCGGCTTTGGAACTGGTGGGGCGTCCATCATATCATGTTGTCACCACCCCTACACGGCGCTGTGGGTTCCGTTGATCATGTCATGTTGTCATTACCACTGTGGGTTCCGTTGATCATGTCATGTTGTCACTACCACTATGGGTTTCGTTGATCATGTCATGTTGTCACTACCACTGTGGGTTCCGTTATTCATGTCATGTTGTCACCACCCCCACACAGCACTGTGGGTTCCGTTGATCATATCATGTTGTCACCACCCCTACACGGCACTGTGGGTTCCGTTGATCATGTCATGTTGTCACCACCCTTACACGGCACTGTGCGTTCCGTTGATCATGTCATGTTGTCACTACCACTGTGAGTTACGGTGATCATGTCATGTTGTCACCACCCCTACTCGGCACTGTAGGTTCCTTCGATCATGTCATGTTGTCACCACCCCTACACGGCACTGTGGGTTCCGTTGATCATGTAATGTTGTCACTACCACTGTGGGTTCCGTTGATCATGTCATGTTGTCACCACCCCTACACGGCACTGTGGGTTACGTTGAATGCTGCGCTTCAGTCGCATCCATCACAAGAGAGCATCAACGTGATGCCCTTATCTGCCAGTCACTGGTGGCTGGACATGGATGGTCAGTGGTTACTGATGGCTAAACATGGATGGCCAGTGGTCACTGATGGCTGGATATGGATGGCCAGTGGCCACTGATGGCTGGATATGGATGGCCAGTGGTCACTGGTGGCTGGATATGGATGGCCAGTGGCCACTGATGGCTGGACATGGATGGCCAGTAGTCACTGATGGCTGGATATGGATGGTCAGTGGCCACTGATGGCTGGATATGGATGGCCAGTGGTCACTGATGGCTGGATATGGATGGCCAGTGGTCACTGATGGCTGGACATGGATGGCCAGTGGTCATTGATGGCTGGACGCGGATGGTCAGTTGTGAGTAGTGGTTGCGCATGGATGGCCATAAACTGGTGGCTGGACATACCATCGATTGTCGAGACGACAGCATAGATGCTGCAGACAGCCAGCTAAATAAAAACCTCAAACAGCAAACCATTCCTCCAAGTGAAAGACTGAACAGGTACTGGACTGCCACAACACCAAAGACAGCAAGTCTTGATCCTCTGTATGCGTGTGTATCAGTGAATGCGCGCGCGCGTGCGTGCGTGCGTGTATGTGTGTGTGTGTGTGTGTGTGTGTGTGTGTGTGTGTGTGTGTGTGTGTGTGTGTGTGTGTGTAGATTAATGTGATATAAACATTTTATTCTGCGCTAATCTCAGTCTCACAAATTTTGTTTTCCTTCTCTGTTGTTTATATGTAGCAGTTATTGTGAGTGATTTTACGGGTATTTGCTTGCTTTGGTAAATGTCCACGAGATTGTTGTCTGGTTTCGCTTCAGAATGGAGCCTTCGTTTGAGAATTGTCTGAATGGCAAACTGAAGACAACACAGAGATTGAAAAAAAGAAAAAAAAGAAGCCTGAAGAATTTCTTGCACTTTGGCTCCGTTGAATTTTTATGCACAAGCAAGCAAAATCATCAGGCCAAAGACATTAAACAAAACGTTAGTCAAGTATTTCTGGGATCCTAACGGCCTTTCGACCGTACACAGGGTCACCGCAAAACACAAAACATAGGCTCTGCACCTATGTACCAACAAGTGCATACAATGACGCAGGCCGATGTATGCGATTCCTATTCTACCTTTTGATGGTAAACTGAGAATCACGCCTCGTTTCTGAGGTTCATCATCTTCTTAAGGCCATTTGCATTTGCATTTTCCCCATTTTTCCTCCCATACGAAATCATGGAAGTAACTACCTTTTGCCTTTTTAAATAACTCGAATCCATCATGTTTTTCAGTAATGATCCCAATCGCTTCTAGCCTGCTCCACCGGCCCTTTCTCCTTAAACAGGGTAAGGGGCCGGTTATCACTGTTGACGTCACGACATACAAGTCAGTAACTGTCTTGGCCCTTTACCCTTTGCCCATCGCGGCGCAGTTTGTGAAATATGGTGGCCATCACGGAATTAAACAGGAAATAAATATAGGAGTCATCGCCAGAAGTGTGTTGTGGTTTAGGTGCAAGAAGAGTGTTGGAAGAAGCATGTGGAGTTAAAGCCCGATACTGATGGTGAAGGGTGACTCTTTTTCTCCGCACGCAGGTTTTTTTCTCTGGTGAACGTGCCGTATGTGCTGACACACTGGCTCTACACACAGAACCCGGACACGTACAGAGAGACAGGCGCCCTCCTCAGACAGTACGGGTACCAGCCTGCCCGAGCTGTTCACGACGAGGAGATGTACACGGAGTCCCAGCTCAACAGAGACATCAACTTCATTGTGTGGAGGAAGACAGCACAGCGGTCCTGAACTGGTTTCGGCGCACTGGACTT
Organism: Alviniconcha marisindica; assembly: GCA_018857735.1. Classification (NCBI taxonomy): domain Eukaryota; kingdom Metazoa; phylum Mollusca; class Gastropoda; family Provannidae; genus Alviniconcha; species Alviniconcha marisindica. The sequence continues at coordinate 806,102 of JABMCL010003092.1, read as the reverse complement.
GGGGGGTGGGGGTGGGGGATGTTTTGAGACTACAGCTTGAGAAACTGACCCGTTAATTTCAAACTGTCAGTTTCTGAAGCTGACGTGCATGATTTACACCGCCCGGTAGCAAATGTTTCGTGGTTGTTTGACAGAACAGTTCGAACTAGAGCCCGAGCTTTCAAGCCACGCGTGTTTGAACCTGTTGTGTCACGGTCTAATGACTTTCTCCATTCACTTACTACAAGTTTGTTGTGGTTAAAGTCGACTAAAATGGAGAGAAAGAGAGTTTTGTTAAAGTAAAATCATGCTAACTTACTCTTACGGTATTCTTAGTTAACTGAGTCGGTAAGTTTGTTACGGTGTTTAAATGCTACGTGCCTTCGTCTGCACACACACACACACACACACACACACACACACACACACACACGAACGCACGCACACACAAACACACACAGGTGCGTGCGCGCGAGCGCGCGCACACACACACACACGAAGACACGCGGCACGCACGCACACACACGCACGCACGCACACACACACACACACACACACACACACACACACACACACACACACGGGCGCACACACACACACGGACGCGCGCACACACATACACACACACACACACACACACACACGGACGCACATGCATCCCCACCCCCCCGACCCCCACCCCCCACACACACACGGACGCGCGCGCACACACACGCACACAAACGCGCACGCGCGCACACACAAACTTGCTCACACACACAAACACGCACGCACACACACACATGCACGCGCGGCCGGCGAGCACACACACACACACACACACACACACACACACACACACACACACACACACACACACACACACACAATGATATGCGCCTTCGTCCAGAGAGAGAGAGAGAGATGTCCAAATCATCGTCGTCCATACATTTTATTTCATTACTTCCGAAACGAACAAAAAGGAAGAAATCCGTGCAATTTAAAAAGAATCAACTCAAAACGAATAACAAACAAAACAAAACAATCTAAACAAAGATGATTGCTAACGTTCGAAAACAAGATCAAAACACATAAAAGGCTAAAAAGAACGTTGATTTTAATTAGACAATAGAAAAGAAAGTAACATTTCAGTGCAATCACCTGTTTCAATCACCTGTGTGTGTGTGTGTGTGTGTGTGTGTGTGTGTGTGTGTGTGTGTGTGTGTGTGTGTGTGTGTGTGTGTGTGTTTACTTAAGACTAAATTAAGTATGACAACATTAACAAACAAAAGGTGTGAGCGACACGGGAACCACCGTGATACAAACTGTGCTTGTAATTACTTTTTATTTACATGTTCTATTAAGTATTTGTCAAATGGAGACAACATAATTTTCTTTTTAAGGATTAATAAAGTATTGTTGTATTGGACTGTATTGTGTGTATGCGCGCGCGCTCATGTTTGACTTTATGCCACGAAACTGAAGATACATTCCATTCACTGAGAGATGTATAAAATACAAAGATCACAACTACTGAACAGAAGTTTAATCGGCATGCACAAAAAGTAACAAGAAGCCAGCCAGTTTGGTCATGGTCTTGTGCAAGCTCGTCGTAAACCTGATAGTGTTAGTGATGTCCACGTTAGTTCAGTACGCTTCCTTGTTTGTCGTACACATCTGGAGTTCTCAATCTTTGTGTCCATTGCCCTTTAATACTTACATGTGGCAGCAACATTTTGATTTAAACTGATTAACTTCAGTCATTTCAGTAATGCCGTCTGTGTTTGAAATCTAGACATCATGTGAATAGTCAACGACAGTAGACTTACGAAAGGCGACAATTGCGGAAACTCCTTTTTCAGTTTACTCCGTGCGTTGATACTTACATTTGCAGAATATCGCTGTATTCTGAGCAGCTATATTCTATAGCATATGCATAGCCGTAAGTTAGGCCTGCATGAAGACATAAAGAGAGGCGGTATCAGGGGTGATAACTTTGTGTCCGTCGTGGTTTGGCGTGGGCCGTGGCGACGTCCTCTGTGACACCGTTGAGGAGCAGGCGGGACTCCCGTGCCTTGGTCTCGTCCCTGATGTACACCTCCCGCCCGTTACGGTGCAGCACACGAAACAGAAACCGTTCTTCGCTTCGCTGGGCGTGTTCGCGTGACGGAGGCAGCTGGCCACTACTCTCCACACACACGTCACCTCGGGCTCCCAGGTGCACACTGCAGGCTGTGACATCACGAGTGGCTGTGTGTCCCCGACCTGTGGCTGTCCGGTAGGAGGGGCAGTGGTGGTAGAAAGTCTTCAGGCGGTTCGCGCACTGCATCTGTGAGCGCCTGCACTGGGCGGCCAGCAGGCGCTTGGCCCGCTCGTACAGCACCACCTCCCTCTCGCACTGCTTGCGCAGGTCCTCGTGACGCCTCAGCACCTGGGCGCTGCGGGACTGACGCCGCATCGATTCAAACCTCGCTTCGCGGTTCGTGTCCAGGACACCCAGCTCCATCATGGCGGACACAGACTGTAAGCGCCTCTTTCCGGTCAGCTCTTGGATAGAACTGCGCAGATCCGTGTGCCACGATCATTTACTAAAGTTCGGAGTGATGCACAAACAGTCATGAAAGTCAACACTGTGCAGCACGTTCATCGATTTGAAACTGAGCTCATCTGGCGAGCTCTGTCACAGGCAAAGGCCAGAGGTCAAGGACGTGATCAAGCGTTGAGCAACAGAATATCGAAAGACCCGACACGAACACAGTATACACAGTTGTCAGGGTGCGGGAACCTCAGTTCATGCGCCAGTGAGAACGCTACCAAACTCCTGCTAACGATGTAAAAGGTCCAGCGTTGTTAGCTGCTGAACAGATGGCGTCCCCGGGAGAGACACAACCACCTCAAGTCAGTCAGGCCGGTGTGGTGTTCCCTGCTACGTCATGGTGGAAGGCAGTGGTCCCAGTACCAAAGACTTTCTGCGGACGAGAGGACAGAAAAAACAATGCTTTCAGTGTGAATAATTCCGCCAACAAAGTCAGTAACACGAACTCTATTGGTTATATAAGCCTGCTTAAAGGGACCTGTTGCACATGGGAAGCAGCTTCAGAATCACCGGACATGTGAGCATGTCAAGAAGGCGGGGCGGTCAAGTCGCAAGCAGACGGTGCCATTCATGCCGAGGATCTTCAACTAACCATGTTCAACATGAGTCTTGGTCATCTAACAGTTTGAGGTCGAAATATCAAAACAAAAACGCCACGTTAAAGCCAAGGTCTAAGAAAAGAAAGAAAATAAAATCCCTCGATTGTAAATAGTTTAAAAACTTAGTTTCCATAGCGACGAATCAGATGGCTGCACACAACAACGACAACTATCATTGGCGGGAGCTGCCACAAGTATCATTTTTGTCGCGACAAACATGTGCTTGTCACGACAAAACACTTCTTTGGGGCGACAAAAGTATGTTTGTCGCGACAAAACCTTTGTCGCGACAAATATCACAACAAACACGTGTTTATTGTTTTGTCGCGACAAAAATGATACTTGCGACAAAAGCCATGTTTTGGTGCCACAAACACGTGTTTGTTGCGACAAATATTTGTGTCAAAAGTTTTGTCGCGACAAAAATATTTTGTCGGGACAAACATAATTTTATCGCGACAAAACATTTGTCGCGACAAGCATACTTTTGTCGCGACACGTAATGTTACTTGTAGCCGCTCCCGCTAACGATACGACAAGCGTCCTGTCTCGCACGTGTTGCACGCCACTGCACTTTATATAAAAAAATAAAAAAAATAAAAAAGCAGACAAAAAGGGTGTTGCACGCCCCACCGTTTCGGGCACGAAATGTTGGTGCTCGCGTCGCGGGTAGCGAGAAGGCTTAGGCCAGCTGTGACACTTGATGGTAACCTTACGTGTTGATGGTAACCTAGCCGGTATTAGACACAAAGGGGGCCAACACGGCGCAAGGAAAACCAGCAACGGTAAGAATGAAAACGTGTAAGCCTTGCAGACACGGCTAACTTCAATTGTATCCGCAATTTAACGCGTTGTTAAATGGAAACACAATCAACGGGAGAGTGAATTAAGCAATTACACTGAAACACTGGGTTGCAGCATCCCCTCAACCATATAAGACGTCTCCTGATTTACATGACCAGTCCGTCAGTCCACCAAAGGTTATTGGGTTATCTGCTACTATCCGGTTACGTTCTAGCAGATTAAACCAGCATAACCTTAATGTGGGCAGTCGCAGGCTACCGCCATGCCTACAGAAATGTTACCGTCCAAAGTAGACGATGCGTGCTAAGTATCGTCAGTCCCAGCTGGAGCGGTCTAAGCGCACACGGCTGCGGTCGGCAGCAACAACACCACAGTGGGGCCGGGGTCTCCATGAAATGGGGCTGCTATGAGCGATGATTTTACCAACTCAGTTAGCGGCAAGCCACTAGATCGATGAATAGGGCATGATGAAAAGGAATCTTGCGTCCATTATGGACCACATAACTGGAAGTTAATTCATCTCCAAACCCTCTCAACTTTTCATAAACGTCCGATCACTTCCGAATCGGAAGTGGCCTTTCCTGCCATGGATCGAGACTGTGACTGTCATTGGCCCTGAAACGCCTCTCAGCTAAACTCTTTGTGTGTGTGTGTGTGTGTGTGTGTGTGTGTTGTGTGCGTGCGTGCGTGCGTGCGTGCGTGCGTGCGTGCGTGCGTGCGTGCGTGCGTGCGTGCGTGCGTGCGTGCGAGCGAGCGCGCGCGCGCGTGTGTGTGAGTGTGAACAGCTCCTTAGTCTTGAAAAAGAAGGTTGAACACAGAGACATAATAGGCAGCATTAACGCAAGTACAAAAATGTCTAAACTTAATTATTTCAACTGTTATGTTTCCTGAACAGTACTCTAATAAATGTTCATGTTTTTTCAATGTGTATTTTTTCTTTTAATCATTCCTCGATTTTCCAAGCATTACGTATAAACAAATAAATATATATATATGTACTGGCACTGACCCTGTATATATATATATATATATATTATATATATATATATATATATATATATATATATATATATATATATATATATAAACCGCCAGCCTAAAGACACGAGACAAAGAAAAAAACTTGCTCGCTGTGCAGATATATTTTAATAACCTCTTCTAAGGTAAAGACATTGCATTTTGTCAACTGATTCAACCGTATGCAACATGTAGGTAAACAGATCTCAGCTGTTCAAAGTGGAGAGAGACTGAAACAATTCAAGCATGCCTAGGCCTGGAGGGTATAGCTCACTGGTTAGAGCGCTGGACTAGTGATCGAAAGATTCTGGGTTCGAGTCCCCGCGGGAGCGGCGGCAGTTTTTTTTCTTCTCCATGGTCAACTTTCTGTGCTGACTCTTATTTCAGTATCATGTCCGTTCCACTCCCGTCAGTTTTAACAAAAGATTGTTATTATTATTGATCGCTTTTATATAGCGCTATTCTCCGCTCTCGAGCAGACTCACTACGCTCGCATGTGATTCTACATGAGTGAATATTCTCATATTCATAAAGATCCTGGTCATTCTGCCAAAAGTGCAAGTGGCAGGTTACAGCTAGACACGCACGCACCCTACCTATGTGGCTTTGAATGAAATGACCCTGTAAACTGGTGCATGGTTGCATGGTGTACACAGAACGTGCGCCGAGACGGCAGTTGTTTCACGTGGCACCAGCCACGGAACAACCTATATTTAAATTTTTAAAAAATTAATAAAAATAATAAAAACCCGCGCTATAAAAAAGATACAGTCACTCATTGAGCGCAAGGATTCTGCTCGAGAGCAGAGAATAGTATATGAAAGCGATCATTAATTAAATTACTAATTTTAAAAAGCATCGTTTTCTAGTTTGTTTTCTGTTGTCGTTTCCTACACATGTCTAGCCATGGTAAACTTGGGGGTAACCCTCTATGGAAAAGCAAACAGCCACAATACAGTACTACCAAGATTTTTAGTTATAATGATAGCCACGCAAGGTGTGTGAAGTCATAAGTGCGCGCCTCCGACTCTTTTTTGTTTGTTTGTTTGTTGTTGTTGTTGTTTGTTTTAGTAGGTGTTTTTGTGTGTGTGTGTGTGTTTTTGTTTTGTTTTTTTGTTTTGGGGGGGGGGGGGGGGGGGGAAGATGACCGGGAAATCTGTTTGTCTCTTCAATCAGGCGCCTTTTTCTTCTTCTTCTTTTTTAACACGTGTTTACTGCTGCAAAACTATAACGACGGTGATCTGCAATTTGCCATTATGTGTCATTGATTTTTTTTACCAGTCCGATATAGGCGTCTCAATTTTTCTTTCTTAGATTTTTATAGTTTGAAATTATTTTTTTCTCCGGGAAATTAGCCGTCTGAAGATGTAGAAAACTGTATTTTGTTCTAAAGCGACGTGTTAGTTTTATATTAAGTTTAGACATTTAATTTCGCAAGTGACTCGTGTCTACAAAACACCGCCAAATGACTTGTAGCGGGGTTATCTGGGTCCACAAAACACCGCCAAGTGACTTGTAGCGGGGTTATCTGGGTCTACAAAACACCGCCAAGTGACTTGTAGCGGGGTTATCTGGGTCCACAAAACACCGCCAAGTGACTTATAGTGGGGTTATCTGGGTCTACAAAACACAAACATGGTTTAGGAGCTGTGTGAGAGTCGAGGTGGACGTCCTGGACTGTCCGTTCTAACGAGCCTTCTGGTTTCCGTGGACGTAAAGATTTATTGCACCGTGCTTCGGCATTGGTCACAACTTGTCCCTAATATGTCAACTGACATCTGAGGACATAAAGCATCACTTCATCATCATCATCTACAAAACACCGCCAAGGGACTTGTAGTGGAGTTATCTGGGTCTACAAAACACCGCCAAGTGTTGCCTGTCGCACCTCGCGGTCTCTTTGAGGTTCAGCACGAGAGGTGCGTGCAGTGAGGTCGATATCAATCAATCAATCAATCAATCAATCAATATATATTTATTGCCATGTATCAAGTAAAATATACATGCACATGGAATGAAGCATGGTGTTGAGAGCATTCATAATCATACACACATTCACAATAACATTAACAGGTTATCAATGTATATGCTATACTAATATGCTCGACAAAACACAAAGTACTCTTAAATTAAACGCAGTCACAGTCAGTAACCACTTCGTGTTTCATTTAAACTCAACAGAACACTTGGACAGGAACTCTTGATAATACATTTTCATTTCATATCTTCTACCCATTAATTAGTTAATTTATTATTATTTTGTTTGTTTTTGTTTTGCGTTTAAAGAATAAGATGGAGCGAACAAACCTCAGCCGGGGCAGGGCCGCTGTCACTGTGAACGCATCAGCCGGGCCAGGGCCGCTGTCACTGTGAACGCATCAGCCGGGCCAGGGCCGCTGTCACTGTGAACGCATCAGCCGGGGCACGGCCGCTGTCACTGTGAACGCATCAGCCGGGGCAGGGCCGCTGTCACTGTGAACGCATCAGCCGGGCCAGGGCCGCTGTCACTGTGAACGCATCAGCCGGGGCACGGCCGCTGTCACTGTGAACGCATCAGCCGGGGCAGGGCCGCTGTCACTGTGAACGCATCAGCCGGGCCACGGCCGCTGTCACTGACTTCGTGGTCCCGCTTGCCAAGTGCCGGACACTGGCTGACTGTGCACTCCCTCACAGGTCCCCATCACCGGTCCACTGCTGTTGTGTGTGCGGCGACAGTGCCGGCAGGCTCGGCATGTTGACCACAATGACTAAGTGGCTCCTCCGAGCGGAGGACAGAGCGATTAGGCCGATTGTTCCCGTAAAGTTAGCTTTGCCCTCTGTCACCGCCAGCCGAAACCCCACCCTTTGCTTGCACATCGTATTAAGCGACCGGCCCCCACTTCCATATAGCTGCTTTGTACTTTTGCAGACAGTTCTCGGCTTACAGCGACGCTTACGCTTGTTATCATTTCGTATGATCCTAATAACAGTCACCTTGCGTCAGCGACATTGCTGAAACGGGGTGGGGGAAAAATAAGGGCTAAATTTCAGTAAGCTTTCATCCAAATTTTGGTGTACTGAAAACAACAGAACTTAGTTTAGGCCGCTACACATTTTAATATAATGATCCTTATATTATTCAGCTTTATTGAGTTTCAGTCCAATGTCTACGTCAAAGGATCCTCCCAAACTGAGCCATATCTTGTTTTCCAGTTGAACAGGTGATAGAGAAATGTACACGGAGCGAGTGCTGCTTTTTCCGGCACATCAGTAGCTGCTTTGTGTCGACTGTGGGCGATGCCTTCGTCCTGTGCAGACACAGGGCTGTAGGACATAAAATGCGGCATCACACTATACAGACCATTGGACATAACTAAGTGGGAGGGTAATGGGGTCGATGATTTGGTACCATCCGTGCTGAAACTTTCTTTCACTAGACAGGTAATTAAAGACTACCAGACCGACAGTGGTGACTGCCGCTTCAGTCAAGTTATCTATATCGCAGAGTGCAAGAGCGGCGTTTTCGTTTTTGTGGATTATAGTGAACCTATTGCAACTACCGCTCTCTCAAAATACTCCCTTCTCTCCGAAAGATGAATATATCCCAAATCGAACACGACAGGCCAGTGAAAAGTCCTTTAGTTTCACCCCAGACTCTCAGTGTTTGGGATGTCCACAAGACTGATCCTCAACGCAATGCAAAATAGCCTGTAAAGGTAAGAGGCTAATCAATCACTGCTGAAGCACGCTCTTCTAACCTAAACACACTGACAGCAAATGGAAATGTTAAACGTTTGCTATTGTTGAAATAATACATCTCACATCACACTTGACGATCAGCAGAAATGCATCACCATTTATTTAAAGGAACTAGCCTCCTCAAACATGTTTCGTTCAACAGTCAAGATATTTCATCTTCTTTTGGCGCCCCCCCCCCCCAAAAACCCCTTTTTTCTTTTCGTGGCATTTGGGCCCCCCCCACCTTTCTTTTTTCCGGGAACCCCCAACCCCTTTTTCTTCTGTCGTGGCATCACCCCCCTTTTTTCTTCTGTTGGCATTACCCCCCCCTTTTTCTTCTGTCGTGGTCGCCCCCCCCCCCCCAGGCTTTTCTTCTTCTGTCCTGGCATGCAGCCCCCCCCCTTTTTTTCTTCTGTGTGGACACCCCCGACCTTTTTCTTTGTTGGCATGCAGCCCCCGACCTTTCTTCTTCTGTCTTTGGGATGCCGCCCCCCCCGACCTTTCTTCTTCTGTCCCTCCCCCCCCCTTTCCCCCCTGTTTTTGTGGCCTTTGGGGGCCCTTTTTTTCTGTCGGGGTTTGGGAACCCACCTTTCTTCTTCTTTGGCTGCGGCCCCCCTTTTTTTCTGTCTGGATGACCCCCCCACCTTTCTTCTTCTTTGGGATTTAGCCCCCCTTCTTCTTTGCTTTGGGGATGGCCCCCCCCCCCCCAGACCTTTCTTCTTCTGTTGTGGCATCCCCCCCCCTCCCCACCACCTTTCCTTTTGCGGGCATACCCCCCCACCTTTTTTTCTTCACGTGTCATGCCCCCCCCCTCCCCCCTTTCTTCTTCTGTCGTGGCATGCAGCCCCCCACCCCCCACCCCCACACACATTTCTTCTTCGTGGGGGATTCGCCCCCCCCCCAACCCCCTTCTTCTGTCGTGGTGCAGGCCCCCCCCACCTTTCTTCTTCTGTCGTGGCCTTTTCCCCCCACCCCCGGGCCTTTTTTCTTCTGTGTGGCCCCCCCCCCCCTTTTCTTTTTCTGGTGGCATGCAACCCCCCCCCCCCAAACCCTTTTTTCTTCCCGTCGTGGCTGCAACCCCCCCCCCCTTTTTTCTTCTGTCGGGGGCTGCAGGGCCCCCCCTTTTCTGTTTGTAATCCCAAAAGGGCCTTCTTCTTTTTTATATTGCCCCCCGGGCCTTTCTTCTTCTGTGTGTAAAAGCAACCCCCCCCCCCCGTTTCTTTTGTTAAATTAGCTCCCCAAAGGGCATTTTAGTTCTGTCGTTTTCATGGCCCCCCCCCCCCCCTTTTTTCTTTTTGTGGGTCCCCAAAAATTCTTCTTTTGTTGCCATATTGCCCCCCACAGTTTCTTCTTCTGTCGTGTCATGCAGCCCCCCCTCCCCCCCTTTTGTTTTCCTTCTGTTGTGTCATGTAGCCCCACAGTCCTTTCTTCTTCTGTCGTGTCAGGGCCCCCCCCCCCCATTTTTTCTTCTGTCGTGTCATATGTAGCCTTCAACAGACCTTTTTCTTCTCCCCATTATTTCCCCCTGGGGCCCCCCCCCCCCACCCCCGCCCCCCTTCCCCGTCCAAATCCCAAAGTTTCCCCCCCCCCCCTTTCTCCTTCTGTCCCCCCTACCCTTCTTTGTGGGCTTTCAGCCCCCCCTTGGAACCCGTCGTTTGCTCCGCGCGCGCGGTGTGTTGTTGTGGCCGGGTGAAGGGCGAGGATTTTTTGCAAAACATATAATTGGATTTTTTTTTTTTTGTTTGGTGTTGGGGTGGGGGAGAGAGAGAGAGAGAGAGAGAGAGAGAGAGGGCGAGTGCTTATGTGGAGCCGTCTTTGCTCACACTTGTGCACATAATCACTAATACGTTAGCCTGGCTGGTATATAAATACTGGCACAGTATTTATCAGCACCGTCTTTAAAAGCGTTCCTGCAAAAGCAGTATAATTAGGTAGATCATTTCATACTAATATGGTCAGCAAAATATTTGCGTTATCAGAGGTTTGGTTGATTTGTTTGCAAGTTTGGGGCCGTGCCCGCTGTTGGAGTGTCCGTTGTGATATCCACGGTAGTGAGGGCGGCGAGAAGGGAGTCAGTAGGTTTGCTGCCACAGATTTCATGTACTGTCTTGATCGTGTCAATCATACCTCCCCCGAGTCGGCAATATTGACTGCCGCGCGGAATAATTGTTAGTATCCTCATGTACACACGTAGCAACAATCAATCACTGACACCTGTTCCACTAACAATGTCCAACAACCATGAGTATTAGGGTCGGAACAGATAATCAGACAAAATAATAAGCAAAGAGCCCGTCCATTAGATGATATGCGCAAAAGCAGTAGTACATACCTCCTAATGTTTTGATATTCTCTTAGCTATGGGTTCTCAATCACTAATTGGCCAACTATAGTCATGCTGCCAATTACCTTTCGGTAATTAAAAAGCATAAGCCGCCACACATTTTGCCATCCGCTCAGATCACTTGTTGCAAGGCCCACGCAGTGGTGTCATGAATTTGCGGACAGCAATTTCGGGGCTCTGAAACCTGGTCCCGTGCAGCCTGTTTTTGATGTGAAAATAGGGAGCAGTAACAGGGTCACAGGGTCAGATTCAGAGACTAGAACTGATGAGAAACCACCTGCACCCCACTGATGGCAGGGAAATCTTTGATGCTGTGGTAATGTGTGCATTAGCGTTGTCGCTGTGCACCATAAGTACACGAAGATCTCTCTTCTGGTGGCACTGTCGCCAGGCCTCGAAGACTTAAAGCATACAGTAGTGCATGCATGTACCAGTAAGCACTGTCTATACGCCTGTCCAGAAGGGATACAGTGACAAAATGCACAGCCTTCCTAAAGAAAGAAACTATACTTTCCAACGCTCCTCGATCTTAGGAGCTTTACAGGGGGTTTCCATAAGCATTCATACTGCCAGTTGCTGCTTGGTCCCGGGGCAAACTGGTCAACCCAAATCAGTTTAGACCATGGACTCATATTTACAATGCAAGTCAGTGGTTTAGACCGCCTACCATTTGCATGTCTGTTACACCAAATGGCCCCTCTACACCCTACCCATATTCCATTCGTCTGTCAGATCATGTGGAACTAATCTTATGACAAGGACAACATGTATGTTCCACCTGACGCGATTCAAGTGTTTCAGCTTTGGCTAGCTTCCTTACAGCTGGCACATTTCCTGTAGGGGCAGCAGTAACAGGACGGCCAGCCCGGGTCCTGTCCTCAAGGCTTTGTTTCCCCCTCTTAAGCTCCTCTAGTCTCTGGACACTGCTGCCATAGATGACACATTTTTACGGCTTTTAATTTTCTTTTTAAATCTTCCCAAAGGTAGCCGTCAAAGTTTCATCAAAAACATCCTTCGTGAAGTCATAATAAATAATCACTCCATCTGTAGTTGCATCTTGAGAGCTCCATGGCAGTCAATGCGAGGTTGAATAGTCATTACTATTCAGAGCTATTTGGCCGGAAAGGGAATAGTAAAGCGAATGGTATTTTGTGCAAGCACTGTTGATAGCATACGTAATATAGCATTTTTGACATAAGCAAGCTATGTGCGGTATGTTTGAAAACATTCTGAAGGCTCCTCCTATACTGCACCAAATAAATTTCAATACATTGTGATGCATGCACACTCATTGCTGATGCTAAACACAAAACTATAAAAAGATTAACCCACTTGATATTTAATACCAAAGTCAAACGGATTTGCACAAACAGTAACATGACAGACACATCAACAAATATAGCAGATGACTTCTGGAATTCTCTAAGCATTTATGACATAACCATCACCAATCTTATCAACAAATTCACCGAATCTGCTACAGAAGTACATGTCATGATAATAATAATAGATAGTTCTTATAAAACACCATTCTCTAACATGAGTTAAACTCACTGCACTGTACTGAATTTAAAAAAACATTTACATACATTTCAACAATAAGAACCCTAAGTACAGTATTCTACCATAAACATTATCATCTAGCTAACAATGACTGTTTATACATAATACACACACACCCACACCTACACTAAAAAACATGGGAAACATGCACACACGCACCGATCAATTCCCATCACCCACTCAAACACGCATTACAATTAGTGAATTCCCAATGCTCTCTCAAAAATTGAAGTGATGACAATTATTAAGGCAGTCACAGATACTGTGCCAGTCCTTTTCTCAGCTTGCCAGGTGGGAAGACACCATACTCAGTGATGATGCCACCAGTGATCAACTCTGCAGGGGTCACATCAAATGCAGGATTCCAGCACTGGATTCCTGAAACATGCATGCAACCTTGTAAACTGAAAGCACAAAAACAACAAACAAAAAACACCTAAGCTGAAGTACTTTCTGCAAAGTTGGACATATCTGTCATTGATGAATAAGTTAAAAATCGGAAAACATGAAGAAGAAATAAATTCCCAAGCCTGTTTGACTTAAGTGTATTCTACTGTGTGTGTGTGTGTATGCATCTATATATCTATATCTCTCTATACATATCTGCACACACACACACACACACACACACACACACACACACACACACACACACACACACACACACACACATTATATAAATTAAATTTGCCTATATACCTATAACAGCTTGAAAGATAGTGTGATCATGATGCAATAAAATGGTGGTGTAAAATGCCCATTTTTCAGCCAAACACTAAAACAAGAATCCTTGACAATGCATTTTGAGGTTCTTAAAGCATTACTTGAATTTGGTTGCAGATCAGTGCTTAAGGTTAATTTTTACTTTACCTTTTTAATTTTGACATGGGCAGGGAGGGATGCAAGGGTATCCAAGCTCTTGGCTGAACACTTTTTTGTTCAGTTTTTCTCAAAGACCTATCCCAACAACAACAAAATGTGATCCTGTTTGAGATATGAAGACTTTCCTGCTTTTTATTCAGATGTTGACACCTGGAACAGCAGTCCAAATTACTGAGATTTTTCTCTCTAGAATCCATCCACCCCATTGTGACAAAATAATCAACTGAAGATTGCGGTCACTCTACAGAATAATAATAAGCTAACTGACACCACACAAGAGTACCTTCTGCAGCAAGTGGCACTCCTTTCACTGTTGTCATTTCTTTGGCAGGCCTTTCTTCTATCACAATTTCTTGTCCAGTCTGCTTGGAGCTGTCATAGGTGGTGAGAGGACAGGCAACATAGAATGGAACATTGTGATGCTTGGCAACAATTGCCAGCTGGTAGGTGCCCACTTTGTTGGCTGTGTCGCCATTAGCAACCACACGATCAGCACCAACCACCACAGCTGATATGTTTTTCTGCTTCATCAAGATGGCTGCCATACTGTCACATATGAGAGTTGCATTTATTTTTTCATAAACCAGTTCGTAGGCAGTGAGGCGAGAGCCCTGATTGTAGGGACGAGTTTCTGTGCAGAACACCTGGTCCAACTTATAGCTTTCATGCAGATAGCGGATCACACCTACAACATGAGTAAAACACACAACCATTGCAGTTAATGGTAATTTGGAAACATTTATGGAGCCCAGTCAGAATGGTTATTGAAAAAACACAACTTACCAGCAAAAATACACTGCTACTGCAGAAAGATATAACGAAAATGGTTTGCTTACCACCCTGGCAAACAGTTGTCCTTTTTACATATTTAAATATTTCTTAACTGATTAAATTAGGAAATGACCAGAATCACATTTGTGACTTAGATTATAGAGTATATCTATAGTTACTGAGAGCCATGAAACTGGATCAAAGTTGACTGAAGGTGGTCAAATGGTCATGGGGTTCTCAGCCTGATACCCTGGTGTACCATTGTACTTCATCCCATTCTAGTCTGGTGGGCTGCCAGACTGAATTTCTGCTTCTTGGTTGAGGATGAAAAGCATGTCAGTCACATGTGCTTTGGCCACACTTGTAAACCACCCTAGGGAGAGTTGGAAACTGAAGAAGAGTAGGGGAAGTTTTCCTAGCTGCTTTGGCAAAATTGGCAACTAGTCCTCATCACAACAGATAAACCCCAAGTCATCATAGATATGCACCATTGTAACATGACAGATACTGAGATAATCACCCAGTCACCACATACACTTGTAAGACTTGGTAGCACTAGCACTCCTCCAGCAACAGCTGCTGTAGCTTTATCAAGATAAGGTGTTTGATCAATATTAATTATAATATTAATATTAATAAAGAATATTCTTAAAAATACATAAAAGTTAAAACCCCATACCAAATATCACCCCTTGACAGGGACGAACACAAGCATGAAGCATAACATATTTTGTGAAAAATCATTTTTTTCTTCTGTATCCAGATGGCTATCACAATCACAATGTTCAGCACGATGCATGGAATTCCAGTTTTCTGTTTCATTTTTGTTTGTTTGCCATTCATCTGTTTTTACCCTTTCAGATGCAGTTACAAGAATTAGTTTTCAACAAGATGAAATAAAAATGTAAAAATATTGCAGTTGTCTTCAACATTTTCATGAACTGGTCATTTTGGATGATTTTCAATAAGATCATAGGCATAGCGAAATATACTTATAAAAAGACATCTGTTATAATTTTCTTATTCTACCTTTTTCTCAGTTGCTGTCTTCACAACAATGTGTTTGTTAATGAACCAACTCAAAATATCCAGTCTGAAATAGGGACAAAAAGTAAACCATGATATATATATAGAGAGAGAGAGAGAGGGGGAGAGAGACAGAGAGAGAGAATAACAAAGTCCAAGCATGTTTTTTAGTGGAAACTTTTTACTTCGAATTTTCTACGTTTTCTAGGAATATATATGTATATATATTTTATATATATATATATATATATATATATATATATATAGAGAGAGAGAGAGAGAGAGAGAGAGAGAGAGAGAGAGAGAGAGAGAGAGAGAGAGAGAGAGAGAGAGAGACAGAGAGAGAGAGAGAGAGAGAGAGAAGGTATAACAAAGTCCAAGCATGTTTTTTAGTGGAAACATTTTACTCTGAATTTACTACGTTTTGTAGGAATCAGTCAAGCTAACCGGGTCTTGATGAAGCCCTTAAGGGCGAAAATTCAGAGTAAAAAGTTTCCACTAAAAAACACGCTTGGACTTTGTTATACCTTCTCTACATGACACCATAATAGTATGGTGTCATGTAGAGAAGGTATAACAAAGTCCAAGCATGTTCCTGCACGGTGCGGTGCCCAGGAGTCACAGAGAGCCTTGTTTTTCTGTCTCTCTCTCTCTCTCTCTCTCTCTCTCTCTCTCTCTCTCTCTCTATATATATATATATATATATATATATATATTTATTTATACACACACACACATTTTGAGTACATTGTGAAATACCTGTAGTCAAAATGGCCCAGGAAGAGTGTTAACTGTTAATAAATCAGACACATTGCCAACAAAATGCACACAGCAAACCTACCGAGAGCTGTGCCATAGCCTGCAGTAGCCAAGGACCCAGTGTTACAGTGGGTGAGGATTCGAACTTTTGACCCACTGTTTCGAGCTAGGATATCATCACCTCCAAACTGGCCAATCTTCTTGTTTGTTGCAATGTCTTTTTCCAGCATGGATTCAAACTCCTCTATCACCCTGCAGATGAAGAACATCACTTTTCAGGTGACATAAAAATACAGGTGAAAAACAAGCAATAAATAACAAAATACTTGAACCACTACTCCTGCACAAAACAATAAATATTAATGATATTGTTATAGTTCAAGTATGGACTGATTTGTAGTGTAACATAATGGGCATTTTTAAAATTTATTTTTTAATTATTACCCAAAATGAAGCAGTTCATCAGCATGCAGTAATCAACCTGAACCAAAAAAATAATTTAAAAAAATAAATAATGATTTGTGTTCTGCTCAGCTCTGCTGACATTTTCATCATGACCAACAAAGATCAAACAACCAGATCTTGCCTCAGAAATGTGTTTCTATTTGGTTCTGTTTATTCTTTAGAACTTGTACATGTTATATTATATATGGACTTAGATTCCTTGTATCACACATGGGTAAAATGCAACCAGATTGTATATATATGTATTTTTGTGTGTGAAAGCAAATGCCCTCATGATGATGATATATATATATATTATATATAAATCTGAAAAGTATGTGTTCCCCAAAGCAAACAAACTTATATACAATATATACAGAATGTATCATTGTAAGGTGTGGTTAATAACATGTTAAAAATGTTACTTGTGTCGCCAGGAAATGTTATTTGTGTCTAAGGGAAGGTGAGCTATGAGTATGAGTATACTTCTTCTTTTTTCCACATAACTTTCAAATTTCACCAGAGTTGTGTCAAAACCATGGCTAATTTGACTCTTATTTTAGTAACACAACTGAACTAAATTAGAGAAAAAGAAAAGAGAACCCCCCCCAAAAAATAGAAGAAAAAAAAAGAAGTTTATGCTGGTCACACTTAGTCAACAAATTGCCTTTGGGTTTGGTTTAGTTTCGGTACATTGAGCAGGCATTATTTTGTGTGAAATTGTCTGTATCTCATATAATATATAAATAATAATGGAAATTTCTAAGAGCCCTACCTATCAACAATATTTTAACACTCCAAGGTGCCTAAGTACAAGGGCAAGAATAGTGACAACATGCTACATAACATGTGAGAGCTTACATGTAAGTACTGTGTGTATCTGCAGCTGTGAACACACAAGGTTTGATGTGGAAGATTTGTATGCGTTATATATACATTTTCATTCCTTCATAACAACATGATACAACATAAATATAATGAATTTTCTTTCAACCAAATTCAAAGCAATGTTTACATTTCATCTTGTTTGGAGGCACCCTGCACCTGTCCCAGAAGAACATAACTGTGCAAAAACTAATGAACTTTTCAGCATCAACAGGTACACCATTCCTGAATGGGTATTTTCTGCCTCAGGCTGCTATCTGTATCATCACCTCATTTTATTTATTTTATTCTCATGAAAATGTTTATTACATATAATGTCCTTCTCAGCCGTGTGTGTGTGTGAGAGCGGGTGCATATTGGCATTGTGTGCGTGCAATCCTATGTGTGTGCATGTGTGTGTGTACAATCTTGTGTGGGTGTGTTTTTGCCATGCTTTGCATTATTTTTAATTTTTTTAAATCGTATGTTTTGTACGCTTGTATACCATTGATTTGTATAATTATGGTCATTTGCGCATTGTATGTTTTTCTTTAAGTTGTAAAGCGCTTTGAGTTTCTGAAAGCGCTCTATAAGTTCCCTATTATTATTATTATTATCTATAATACTGTGTTCTGATTTACTTGAGACTAGCTTCCTGTGGGCTGTAGCTGCCTTGGGCAATGAGTGTCTTGGTGAAGTCAATAGAGCGAGCAGCAGCATCAGCCATATTGACAGCAGTGGGGCGTGATGACACCAGATAGTTGAGACGATCCACAACAAAGGCTTTAAGGTCAACCAGGGAGTCAAATTTCTTCTGCTCAAGTTCCACTGCCAGGCTCAGGCAGCCCACGATGGCAATGGCTGGGGCACCCCGCACCTGAATAAGAACATTTAGGCCCACTGTGTATTTTTTCCCATCAAGAACAGAAAACACGAAAGGTTAAAAAGGATGCTCATTTTATTTATAGAACAACAACAATGCAAAACATGCTCAAATTTTTAGGGTCAAACCCTTTTGCAAGCAATAAACAATTAATCCTTCCTAAATCTTTAGCATGTATTATGCTAAATAACAAAAAGTGGGTAAGTCTGTTAGCAAGTGAAGGCTGGAGCTGTGCTAGTCGGTATTCACCTAGCCAGACATGAGAAAGTAGTTAATACACTGCACATTTTACCCCTGTCTAAATTTTCTTTTCTACTTTCTCACACCACTTTACTCTCAAGCACTCTGCAGACCCCCACCCCCAGTGCAGCACAGTCCCCAAGCAGTTCCTGCTTAATGGATGGTGGCTGCACACATCAAATTCAAAGAAGAAGAAGGGCATGCTTTCATTGCAAAAAACATCCAAATTCCTAATGCAAAATTTCTGGACCATTTAATGGGATATGTACAATTACAGATGGTGGTAAACATTATATATTATATACGCACTGGCAGATTTTGTGCATTTAATAAATTTATAAATTGAACTTTCTGCTTTATATTGTTATTTGGATAGTTTAAATATAATATTAAACAGAACAAATCTGTGCCCAGTGCATATTAATCTCAATGACTGCCAGTGCAATCAAATTCACACTAGCACAGTGCTTGACAAGTGTTGGCCAGCAAGTGTGGGCATTCAACGGCAGTATTCAAGTTACTGGACAGGTACTTTACTAGTCACACAGTGGACACCAAGCAGACAAGCCTTTCAGTATTTACCAAAGCCATTCCAAGGCGAATAGACCTGGTTATCTCTTACCGAGAAGATAGGTTACGTGAACCGACCTGCATTTTTTTTATGGCGTGCCACCCATCCTCAGTATCCTTGATGGGCAAATAACGCGAAGTGTCTGGCAGCAACAGTTGGTCCAAAATTTGCAGACGTCCTCGTTCGTATTTTATAGCTTGCAGTGTCATACTCGCTGGACAGGTGATTATGCTGTATATTTGATCGGAAATTGACGTGTGTCACTGTAGTATCCCTGGAGCACAAGACAGTTGCCGACATGCACTGGTGTTACCACAGCTGCTACACCTGTAGCCTGTTCGCGGCTATGTTGTCTATTTCAGTTGCACAGGCTACATGTTTCAACAGAGTGAACTCCCCTGTGCTGAGGGAATGTTTACATTAGAAACTTCTTGTCAGACTTATTTTGCCTTTACAAAATTTACAAAAGTGTATATTGGGCTGAAGCATCCCAGGCGTCGATAAATCAGATTCATTCTTTCTGTGTACAACACTGAGGGCAATAAGTGTTGAATCCACTCCAACTTCTGCACATGAAAAACGCTGCTGCATGCTGGTGCAGACAGCATGGCAGATATTCTGAAGGAGGCCGTTTTGCTCACGAAAGAACACTTCACAACGTTGTACATTCCAGAGGCAGAGCGTGAGAACTATGGAACGGTGAAGGGAGAGGCGGCATTGCAGGGCAAAGTTGTGGGTCTCTTCTTCTCTGCCTCTTGGTGTCCTCCTTGTCAACACTTTGTGCCGGTCCTACGTGAGGTTTACGATGAGCTCCTCAGCAGAGACAACGCTTTTGAAATTATATTTGTTAGCATGGATAAGAATGAAGATGACATGATGGAGTATTACAAGGAGAGGCACAGCACATGGCTTGCTTTGAAGTATGGAGATCCCATGAAAGAGTAAGAATTAAATCGTTTTATTCACAACAGTCTGTTTGGTAGGGCAATGTATTCCACACTAGATGCACATACGAGTTGGAACAGCATTTAAAACAAGTGTTGATGCTGGGTTGTTAAAATCATGGTAAAACAAAGTTTATGCCAGCCATACTGATCTAGGGTGGGATTCACAGTCTTGCAAATTTAGTTTTCGACTCTTTAGTCACCCTAGGGCTGATTTCATTAGTCATGTGTGATTCTTTTGCACTGGCTGGCTCTACTCCAGATCTGTGGGTAATTCATCAAAACAAAACAAGGCAAGCAAAAACAAAAACAACAACAACAAAAAAACAACTCCTGTTTGTACATTAAATTTGCAAGTACACACACACACACACACACACACACACACACACACACACACACACACACACACACACACACACAACACACACAGCATTGTTGGGTGGGGATATAGCTCAGCAGTAGAATGCTGGACTCATGGTCAGAAGTTTACAGGTTTGATCTTTGATAGGAGAGACAGAAGAATTTTTACCTCCTCTGTGTTTGGTGTCTGTTCCACCCCTGTGTTACCACAGCAGCATGTAAAAGACACTGGTCATTGTGCAAAAAGTGCAGGTGGCAGGTTACATCTAAACATGAGTACACCCTTTCAGTGGGAGTAGTTTTTTTGTTTGTTTTGTTTTCTATAAAGATGTGGATCATGTACATAGAACAAGAACAAGAAAACACACACATTTTCTTCTTCTTGTTCTGTGTAGGTGATCGTACACTCTGCACACACATACACTCTCATTATGCTTGTTATAGGTGGGACAATCAGCAGGGGTTAAAAAAGTGAATGGAACAAATGGCACTCACAGGGACACTCTCATTATGCTTGTTGTAGAGGGGACAGTTAGCAGAAGAGTTAAAAGAAAAATAATAGAATAACAAATGAAAGTTCATGACCGAAACTCACCCAACACACAAGGCATGTACATAGATCAACCCCAGCTACGATTGTCCCAGTTGCTCAAGTTATATGCATTATTTTTGTTAGTTGTGAACACTAAATCTGACATTTTACTTGACATAGTCTGTCTTTTGATGTCAACTTGTTATGAGAGAATGAGGGTTTGTTGTAGGCTTTTTGCAAGCTTTCCAATTTCCCATTCTCCTTGTTGTCTTTAACATTTTAAAGTTGTTGTTTTTAAAGTATAAAATTACAAGGTTAAACAAATTTACTATTAAATGTGCTTAGTCTGATAACAATGATAAAAGAAAATTCAGCATTACAAATGCTTTTTCTTGGGGTGGGGGAGTTGGGGTAGGGGTGGGAGGTGTGTGTTTGCTGGGTATTTAATCTGTGTACCATTGTTAATCATGTGCAGTCATAAAATCTGTTCTTATGACTTGGCACCAGCAGATCAAATTTAATAATGATAAGTGTAAAATTTTACATATTGGGAAGGTAATCCAGAATGCAACTATTTTATGGATGGCAGGGAGCTTCCCTATATAGAGGTAGAAAAAGACCTGGGAGTTTTTGTTGATAAACTAAGATCTAAAATTTGAGCAGCACATAAATGAGAATGTAAAAAAAAAAAAGCAAATAAAATAGCAGGCATGATCACTCATTAGATTCAGTATAAAAACAAAGAGATTATGGTACCACTTTTTAAATCATTAGTTAGACCAATTTTAGAATATGGTAATGATGTGTGGGCATCATGTTTAATAAAAAAAATTGAACTTGTACTGAAAATGTTCAAAGACAATTTACAAAATGTATTACTGGCATGGACAACCTGGAGTATGAACAAAGACTAATGGTACTAAAACTACCAAACCTGGAATGCAGAGGAGCAAGAGGTGATATAACTGAAACTTTTAAAATTATGCATGGTTATTATGATCATGAGTCCGTTCGCTTCTTGTTCAAGCTGAATGAATTTGCTGGAACAAAGAGGGCACCCTTTGAGACTACACAAGAAGACAGTTCTACTAATCAATATGCACATTTTTTACTAACAGAGCTATAAACAATTGGAGCAGCTTGCCACCCAACATTGTATTTGCAGGAATACTAAACTCTGTTAAGAACCTTCTAGATAAACATTGGAAACATTATATACATATATCTATATCTATCTATCTATATATTATATATATATATATATATATATATATATATATAGAGAGAGAGAGAGAGAGAGAGAGAGAGAGAGAGAGAGAGAGGGTATAACAAAGTCCAAGCATGTTTTTCATTGGAAACTTTTTACTCCGAATTTTTGCCCTTGAGGGCTTTGTCAAGGTCCGGTTGGCTTGACTGATTCCTACAAAATGTAATTAGATTATAAAATACATCATATTTTTATATGTCACGCTCTCTTGCACATGACATACATTCTAGACAACTAGGGAACACACACACATACACACACACAAATCTCTCTCTCTCTCTCACACACACACACAAACACACAAACACACACACACGCACACACACACACACACACACACACACACACATACACACACACACACACACACACAGAGATATTTAAAACATTCCTCTCTTACCCCTACTCTCTCTCTCTCTGTGCTGTTGAGGCAGACCTAGAATGTCCACTTTTTTCAACAACTAAATTGAAACCAAATTCACTTCATATTATTATGTCCTATGTACTATGACCTAAGAGATAAATATATACCATGCAAATATGTCAGATGTCTATCACTTTTTTAACTGTCAGTGTTGTTTGCCTCTGAAAAACAAGTATCTCCAACTCCGACTCACTACTTTTCTACAAAAGGCTTTTACAATACTCAATACTATCTGGTCTGGACAGATGTTGTACCTGTAACTTTACGTTGATCGAAAGTTGCTTGACTATGTCCATCACCACAATTGACATGGCCCCATGGTCTTTTTTAATAAAACTATTCTCTCTCTCTCTCTCTCTCTTTGAAGATCTGTCTTTGAGTACTGTGTTAAAGTCTTTCCTTGTGTTCATACCTTTGAAGATAGTGCCCTGGTTGCACATCCAGTAATTTTCCTGGAGACTGTCAGATGTCTTCCGTGTTCCTCCAGTCTCCGGTCTAAGTCTTCATCTTCGCTGCAGATCATACACAGTCTGGTGCCTATTCCTTGTACAAAACCTTTAAACACAGCTGGCGAATGGCAACTGGATGGCGGTAAATAGGAATGGTTGTGCTTGCTGAACACATTGGTGATGATCTTTCCATCTTTCAAGGAAAGAGAGACATCCAGGTAGGTTGCCGTTTTCCCATGAGAAACAGTACACTTGATCTTAGGTGGGTAGAGCGACTGGAGGCAGTCTGTGAATGGTTGGATCTGCAGCAAAGATGAAGACTTAGACTGGAGACTGGAGAAATACGGAAGACATCTTTTGAAATCTTGAAAAACTACCGTCCCATTTCTAACCTTCCATTTCTGTCAAAAATTCTTGAAAAAGTCGTTCTCCACAAACTTCTCTTCAATCTCCAAGAAAACAACCTCAGCAATCCCTTTCAGTCAGCCTATCGAACTGGACACAGCACTGAGACCGTTTTATTACGTATTGTAAACGATATTCTTTCTGCTGTGGACAATGACAACATTTCTGTTCTTCTTTTGTTGGATCTTTCTGCTGCTTTTGACACTATTGACCACCAAATTCTCCTCTCCCACCTGAACTCTGTTTTGGGCATTCAGTCTACTGCACTCCAATGGTTTCACTCATACCTCTCAGACAGATATCAGTCCACTTCAGTCAATAACTCATCTTCATCACCATCACAGCTCATGTACGGTGTGCCTCAGGGCTCAGTACTGGGGCCCATTCTCTTCATCCTGTACACTACACCTCTCTCCGATATCATAGCTAACCACTCTGTAAACCATCAGCTTTTCGCAGATGACACACAGCTCCAGAAATCAGCTCCTCTCAGTGAAGTCACCAACCTCACCAAAGAACTCAATGCATGCACAGACGACATAAAAACATGGATGACTGAAAATCAGCTCAAACAGAACAACGACAAAACAGCAGCTCTTCTCTTTCCCTTTTCGTCTTCCTTGAAACCTTCTACCATTCCCCTGCCCGACTCGATTACTCTTGGCTCTCACAACATCCCCTTCTCTGATTCTGCCAGGAACTTTGGATTCATTCTTGACTCAAAACTGTCCATGAAGAAGCACGTCATAAAAATCTGTCAAATTGCTTATTTCGAGCTTAAACGCATTAGTTCAGTCTGCAGGTTTCTCACTGAAGACACAACCAAAACTCTTGTTACTTCCTATATCCTTTCACGGCTTGACTACTGCAACTGTCTCCTCATGGGTACACCTAATTCTGTCATCCAACCTCTCCAGAAAATTCAGAACTTTGCTGCAAGACTTGTTCTCTTGGCACCCCATCACCACCACTCAACACCTCTACTGGAAAAACTGCCCTGGCTTCCCATTTCAGAACGTATTAAATACAAAGTTGCTTGTATGTGTTTCAGTGCTATAAATGGTTCTGGTCCTGCTTACCTCTCTGAACTGCTGCATGTCTACACTCCATCTCATACACTACACTCTTTTCTGACACCCGCATGCTGGAAATCCAACAATACAAACGCAAGACTCATGGCTTCCGCGCCTTCTCTTGCTTCGGACCCCACATTTGGAATTCACTCCCACAAGACCTTAGACACTGCTCAACCCTGTCATCTTTTAAAGCCAAACTGAAAACCTTCCTCTTCTCACAGTATTTCCATCCTAACTAATATCAGTACCCAGTTTCTGCTACAGTCAGTGTGTGTGTGTGTGTGTGAGTGTGTGTGTGTGTGTGTGTGTGTGTGTGTGTGTGTGTGTGATTGTAGTGCGCTTTTCTTTTCTTTTTTAATTTTTATACTTTATGTAAATTGTTTTGGAAGAACTATGCTCTACATGTGTATAGAATGTGATATTTAGGTTAATATGTACCTGTGAGTGCTCAGGGTGTTGATGAGCGCATGATAAATGTACATTATTATTATTATTATCTGACAGTCTCCGGATGGAAGTACAAAACAGCTAAAGAGAGACTTGTGGAAGGGGCAAAGAAAGACAGAGAAAAACTCCAAAACCGGCCCAGGAAAAGGAAGGACACGAAAATCGCGTGGGTGAGCACTTACGACCCCAGAGTGCCTTAAAAAACAGCTATAATCAAGAAAAATCTCCATCTTCTCCATGCCAACGTAGTTAATAAAGAGATCTTCCCCTCAAGAACCATCATCTCAGCTGACAGAAAAAGAAAAAATATCGCACAAATGTACAAGCCTACTGTTCCACAGAGATACATCTAGCATGGGCCCAAGAACAGACCAGGTTTTTTTCCTTGCAAAGAAAGATGTGACACGTGCTGCCATTCAAAAGAAACCACTGTTCTTGTATCTCCGTGGGACAGTAGACATTGGACCATAAAGCAGCACATTACCTGTTCAAGCCCAAACACTGTTTACGTCGTTATGTGCGAAGTACACAACGAGTGGTATGTAGGATCTACAACTGACCTGAAAGCTCGCTGGAGAAACCATAAATCAGATGCAAAACTGAAAAAAGCGACAAAATGTGAGGTGGCTGAACATGTAACAAAATTTAAGCACCCTGAAGACCCCCAACTTGGATTTCTCACTATCGTGGCATTTGAAGTAGTAAAAGAAAAGAAAGACTTGATTGTCCGGGAAAATTATTGGATGTGCAGCCTGGGCACTATCTTCAAAGAAAGACTTGAACACAGTACTCAAAGACAGATCTTCAAAGAGAGAGAGAGAATAGTTTATTAAAAAAGACCATGGGGCCATGTCAGTTGTGGTGATGAACATAGTCAAGCAACTTTCGATCAACGTAAAGTTACAGGTACAACATCTGTCCAGACCAGATAGTACTGAGTACTGTAAAAGCCTTTTGTAGAAAAGTAGCGAGTCGGAGTTGGAGATACTTGTTTTTCAGAAGCAAACAACATTGACAGTTAAAAAAGTGATAGACATCTGACATATTTGCATGGTATATATTTATCTCTTAGGTCATAGTACATAAGACATGATAATATGAAGTGAATTTGGTTTCAATTTAGTGCCTCAACAGCACAGAAAGAGAGAGAGTGGGGGTGAGAGAGGAATGTTTTAAATATCTCTGTGTGTGTGTGTGTGTGTGTGTGTGTGTGTGTGTGTGTGTGTGTGTGTGTGTGTGTGCATGTGTGTGTGTGTGTGTGTGTGTGTGTGTGTGAGAGAGAGAGAGAGAGAGAGAGAGAGAGAGAGAGAGAGAGAGAGATTTGTGTATGTGTGTTTGTGTGTGTGTGTGAGAGAGAGAGAGATTTGTGTGTGTGTGTGTGTGTGTGTGTGTGTGTGTGTGTGTGTTCCCTAGTCGTCTAGAATGTATGTCATGTGCAAGAGAGCATGACGTATAAAAATATGACGTATTTTATAATCTAATTACGTTTTGTAGGAATCAGTCAAGCCAACCGGGCCTTGACAAAGCCCTCAAGGGCGAAAGTTCGGAGTAAAAAGTTTCCAGTGGAAAACATGCTTGGACTTTGTTATACCTTCTCTACATGACACCATACTAAGTCCTTCCTGCATGGTGTGGTGCCCAGGAGTCACAGAGTGGAGGGACCTCACCTATGGGATGGCAGCAGGTCATCTGGAGGAAGGGGGGGGGGGGGGCAGATCGCCACTTTACAGTTTAGTGTTTTACAGGGACATAAAAATGATTGACCCATATAGGTTCAAGTGCTTGCATAAAATATTAAAAGAAACCTGGATAGATAAAAGGAACTGATTTTTCCAGTCCTGAGAACTTTCTTAAATCTGAATTCTATTGTACTTTGCACATGAGGCAGCTTCCATTAGCTGCAAAGTTGTTTGCCAAATAGCTTGTACAGTAGGCTTATTTCCAGCTGAGGTACTCTGCTGGTTATTATTGTTATTAATGTGTATGCTGTGTGTTTACTGTTACAGCTTTCTGGTGGAGAAGTACAAGATCAGCATCATCCCCAAGCTGGTGATTATTAGGCCTGATGGAGAGGTGGTCACAACCAAGGGCCGCAAGGATGTACAGGACAAAGGGCTCATCTCTTTCCGTGCCTGGCACTCTGCAATGATTGCTGCCACCAAGAAAGCTGACCAGCAGCAGCAGCTGTTGGAGCAGTTGGAAGCAGAGGAAGCTGCAGCAGCAGAACAAGCAGCTGCAACAGGAGAAACTGAGACTAGCACTTACAGACCATGAGCCAGCCTATACCCCCCCCCCCCTTCCCCCACTGAGGATTTTATGACATGGTAATATCTGAGTACCTTGACCATCAGTGTACACTCTGTGGAACAAAACAAATAATGGAGAGAGAGAGAGAGAGAGAGAGAGAGAGAGAGAGAAGAGAGAGAGAGAGAGAGAGAGAGAGCAAATTTCTTCTGCGAGAATTAAAACAAACATTGCTTGCTCATACTGGGGATGGGAGGAGGGGCGGGGATAGCTCAGTGGTTAGAGTGCTGTTGGACTCGTGATCAAAATGTCCTGGGTTCGAGTCCCCACAGGAGCGGCAGGAGGATTTTCTTTTTCATGGTCAGCTTTTTGTGCTCTTATTTCGGTATCTATTCCACCCCCATCTTACCACAATAGCAAGTAACAGATCCCTGTCATTCTGCCAAAGGTGCAGGTGGCAGATTACAGCTAAATACACATGCATCCTATTCATGTATCTTTGAATGAAGTAACACTGTAAACTGGTGCATGGTTGTATAGTGTACACAGAACTTGCGCCATGCGCCAAGATGGCAACTGTTTTACGTGGCACCAGCCATGTAACAACCAAATATTGCTGTTGGTACATCACTTTGTTAGATATTAAAAAAACATGCTATTTTTAATTTTTAATTTTTAAGGAAACGTCCTTTTAGAATCACATGTGACATGAGCGCAGTGAGTCTGCTTGAGAGCAGAGTATATTTCTATATACTAACAATCAATAATAATAATAATAAAGTGCAGTGTGTGATAGCCGGGAGAAGGGTGTGGGCTCAACTCATAGAGGGAGGGCCACGAGCCGTTATGCCAGAAATGCGATGATCTGCAAACCTTCTGTTGTGATAAAGCATTTGCATGATAAACCAAAGCCAAGCTGCCTGCCGACACTGGCAAAAACAATAATATACAACCACCACCTGCCTAGAAGGTTTATATTGTTAAGCTTGTATCTGGCCAGCAGCTAAGTTAGAAATCTGGGAGCATTCAGCAATAGACTTGAAATGCTTGGCTTCAACTTATCCAAGCAGGAAAAGGGTTTGACTTAGTTGAAAATTGACTCAACTTACTTGAAATTTGACTTATCTGAATTTGACTTATCCATTGTAAAATCAGTCATACAAAGAGCAGCTTTGGTCGGGAAATAAAAAAAGGTTTGACTTAAGTGAAGTTCGACTTAACCATTTTTGACTTAAGTGTATTTGACTGTCATATTTTATTGTTTGAACAGTTACACAACTTTCAAAAAGTCTTAAATGTGTCCTTGTACTGGGGTACCGCGGATGCTGAAATATTCAGGTCCTCTCTGTTAGAAACCCAGAGTTGATGAATGGAGTAGGTCAGACATTTCTTCCTTGTCCTTATTACTGACCTCACACCTTTTCCTCAGCAGGTAGCTTTATTGTTGGCAATGGCATGCATGTACCTTACACGTGACCTAAATTTACATACACTGTACCTTTGCCTGTCCTTGTCATTTCTACTTGTTGGTATTATTTAGGAGTGAGGTGTGGAGGGGGATTTTTTTTAATTGATTACTTATTGAGAAAACTGTCTGTCTATGAGCTAACAAAGTGTCAATAAAAAAGGAGAAAAAAGAAGAAGAAATGTAATTTAAAAAAAAAATGTAAATCTCTCTCTCTCTCTTTGTACATATACTAATGAACAAACCATTTTCAACTAAACTGATTTTATTTTATTTTAAGTCTGTTTCTACTTTGCCCTGATATGACCTTTTGCAGTTGACAGGATGTTAAAACCCAATTACTGTAAACTACATGTATTACTGTAACTCTGTGTGTGTGTGTGTGTGTGTGTGTGTGTGTGTGTGTGTGTGTGTGTGTGTGTGTGTGTGTGTGTGTGTGTGTGAAAGAGAGAGAGTAGTCGTAATAATAGTAGTAGTAGCAGTAGTAGTAGTAGTAGTAGTGATAGTAGTACGAGTAGTAGCAGTAGTAGTAAATGGATTTTGATGTCCTGGAGAGAGAGAGAGAGAGAGAGAGAGAGAGAGAGAGAGAGAGAGGAGAGAGAGAGCATGCTTGTGTGACTATGTGTGTGTGTGTGTGTGTGCGTGTGTGTGTGCGTGTGTGTGTGCGTGTGTGTGTGTGTGTGTGTGTGTGTGTGTGTGTGTTTAGCCTTGACATAAAATTTAATGTTTATGAACATGAGAGAAAAAGAAGTGATGCACAGGCTATGTACAGATATTCATGTGCATATCTGCACAACTTGCATTGCTCCAATTGTTGTAGGCTTGTAAATGAACATAATTTATTTGCATGTGTCCATGTAGGGCATAGAAGCAACACATGTACACACAACGCTTGCCACTTTTTCTTTTTCCCCTGTCTGAATGCAGTGCAAGAGGCAAGGATTCTAAAATATTGCCATCTCTCCAATAAATCTACAGCAATTAGGCACATTTAGAAGACTAAATGTATTGCATCTCTGCCTCTCTCTCTCTCAAAAAAAAAAAGAAGAAAAAAAAAGATCCACATAAGGTATGCACATGCACAGACACCTACACATGTGCACACATGCTAATGTTATATGGTGAAAGATTTTAGTTTTATGCATGGTATACATGTACAGCTCAATGATCTTTTCTGTTTTGATCATTTTGAAAACAGATGAAAACTGCAGATTTAAAAATCAAGCACCTGTTTGGCAAGCCGCTGCTCCACTCTGCACCTGGTGGTCATTGCTAATAGCTGAGGAGAGGCATGCCATGTTGAACAAGAATTTGCAGTTTTTATTGGGCTACTATTTACTATTATATATATATATATATATATATATATATATATATATATATATATATATATATATATATATATATGTATAGTTGTGTTTACCTGAGGAGATGACCACAAAGGATTGGCAAGATTATTTTGTTTACAGTTGGATAAATGAAATTTATATAATGCAAGGTTTTAAACTGGCTTTACAAAAAAGTGTATTTTTGTTAATAATTATGTACTATGCATACTGTTGGCTTATCTCATGAATAAACTAATATGACTATTACACTCTCAGCCTCATGCTGAAAAGTGAAATGCTCCAATTTCTCATTGAGCTCTAGCTCATGATTAATACAGGACTGTTATATGTACTCTCATGATAAAAAATATTCTCTCATCATGAAACGCAACTCTTTCTTTACCCATGAGAGAGCCACATGTTATCCTCTAGATCTCATGATGAAATGTGTCATCATGACATGTTTCATCAGATCTAGAGGTTGACATCATGTGAACATGTTGTTCTTTTACTATGTAAATTAACCATTTCCTTCTCAAGGAGTGTAAACCATCATGTCAACAGACAGTAGATGTGAAATTCAGTCTGTCTCTCTCTTGTGCATGTGCATGCATGCACATGTGTGTATGTGTATGTGTGAGAGAGTCTGGGGGTTGCAGGGGGGGTGGGGTGGGGGGGAGGGGTTATGATCCCAAGAGCTTTTATGCATATTTTTATATATGTGTCCTCAGAAACCAAGCCCAAGGACTTAATAACATTGCTAACCTGTCTTTAGCAGATGACACCATCACAGTAACTGATAAAGACAAACCAGAGGCATTAAATTCTTTCTTAGGTGCATATACAGCAACACTGGAGAAGATACAGAGAATATATTTCTCCTTTTGTACCACGTACTAGGAGTACACTGTAAAAGGTCAAGGTGACAGAAAGGAATAATTATACTTGTATAATATCCAAGACGCACAAGTTGCCAAACCTAATGTCTCTAAATCTGAAGGTCCAGATGGAATACATCTGTTAAAGGAACTAAGTGAGGGCTTAGCTTTGCCACTAAAGGTTCTCCTTGACAAAACCCTTAAAGAAGGCAATTCAAAAGTCATGGAAATGAGTGGAGGTTAAACCTATTTTCAAAAAACAAAACAAAACAAAAACGGAGACCCTGGTAACTACAGACCAGTAAGTCTAACCTCCTCCTTTGTACAGGCTGCACTTAATAAACATTTTCTCTTTTTTGCCTTTTACATTGTGAGCAAGTGCTCTTTGTACGTTTTAACGGCAATCCTGCCCCGGTTATCAGATCCATGCAATTTCATTACTGTACTGTTAGTAACCCGGGAACTGGAGCAGACGACGCTTTTGTTTCGAAGCGCTGCATGTTGCATAACACCACATGGCCTTCACACAGCCGACTGGCGATAGCCGCTGGTACGCGCCATTTTCAAAGCTGTTTTCTCCCTTAATATTTTGACCGCTTGTTTGTTTACCTACTCTTTGTTCACCTAGTCCTTTTTAAGCAGCAAGCCATGTGTAATATAATTTGGCATCTTAGAATGTTTATTTAGATCTTATTTAGACGCAGGATCAAGCTTAATCAGTAGCTGATGCCTCTCTGGGTCCATTCTTTTTATAGCTGTCGTCTGCATGGCGCGTTCTCTGTTTAGTACTCGTGAATAGTAGTGAATTGTTGTTTTGACTCGATGAAAGTAATTCTGTGTCGCTCAGTGCTTTGTCGTATAGTATTTTTCTTAGCTGACTTCATGTTTAGTGTTTATTTTGGGTTGAAATTAACTTATTAAGTATTGTGTACTGTAGAAGCTAAGTTATATTCATAGACTACTTGGTATCACTATCAGCGCTGTTGCGACTAAGATAACGCGCCCCAGGTGAAAGTTCGCACCGATTGTTTTAGTGCTAGTCTTTGAGTGTGTCTTGCTTCTCTTACAGAGCGTTGTATTGTAATTGTTATGTACCATTTTAACCATGGGAGCGTGCTCTTTAGTCTAAGTTTTAGTAACATTAATATTTTGTACATTGTGTTGGTTGTGATTTAGTTGTCTGAATCTGTTTATAGAAAAGTGCAAGCCATGCTTCCCACTCTTGTTGTAAATAAAATAAGTCATGTGTGTACATTTTGTTTATACGGTTTAAAAGGTTGTAATTGTAGCTTTCATTTGATGTTTTTCATGTTTTAATTAGTTTAGTTATTGTAGAGGAAAGTGTATTTGTGCATGCCAAGGAAACACAATTGTCAGCCATTTTGTGGTCCAGAGGGCTGATTTTATTGTAGCGATAGCGTGTGTTCCTTGCGGCCCGCACTGTTCTCTTATCTATGCATGCGAGTGAGGATTTTGGGTGTGCTGAAAATTGTCTGCGGCTGAGCAAATAAAACCCGATTGCTGCCGTACACCTGCTGTGGTCTCCATTTTACTGACTCCGCTGCCTATGTCCTGTCCTTCTACCACTCCGCTCCATTACAACATAATGGCATTTTACACTCTTATTGTGACTGTGTGTTTAATTCCTTTAAGTGGTTACTGTGACTGTGTATTTAATTTATAAGTTTCTGTGTGTTTTGTCAAGCTTATTATTATAGTATACATGTACACTGTTAATATTATTGTAAATGTGTGCATGATTTCAGTGAATGCTCTCAGCACTATGCCTTATTCCAGGTGTATTTACATTTTTATTTGACACAAGGCAATAAAGAGGTATTGACTGATTTTGCAGAAAATAAACTGCTTGTTGACCAGCAGCATAGCTTTACATCTGGTGGGTCATGTATCACACAGCTGTTAACAACTATTGATGTTTGGACTGAATTGTTGGAGGAAAAGAAAGAAGAAAAAAAGCAAAGAAAAAAAGCAGTGGATGTTGTTTATTTGGATCTGAACAATGTTGAACAATGCTGACCATAATTTATTATACACAATGTCAGTCTTCACCACATTGACGTTGGACATTGTATGGAAGACGAAGAAGATAATTATATCAAAATTTGACTCAGCAGGCAAAAGGCTAAAAAGCCTAAGGGTCATTCACATGAAAACCATTTACTGGCCCAGTAGATCACCAGATATACTGGGTGGTACAAGCACAGACATAGATGATAAAATGATATAATCAACGCAGTCAGGTGGCTGGGCTGGCTGTACAGCAGATGATGGCAGGTAACACTGGGCATCAGTGCCACTGCCAAGGCCGTCCATGAATGCCTCAGGTGGAGGGGTTTTGGTGTGCCACTGTGGAAGCTGGTTCCACTCAAGGAGAAGAAGGAATTTCTGAGAGCTGGAGGGTCTGCCCTTTCTTGGAAGAATTGCTATGGGTCTCAGTATCTTGGGTCACTTTAAATACCACCATATGTGGCCTATATATGTGATGGTGTGCTGTGGTAGAAGGAATGCAACAGGCAGCAGTCAGGCAAAGAGGAGACCACAGCAGATTTCAGGCGTAGAGCAATCAGGGTTTATTTCATAGCAATTTTCCAGCACACACAATGGTCACTTGTGAGCGAACATATCAGACTGGAACAGCCATTTGGGGGGAGACGTGTTTATGCAGCCCCAATCACTCTTGTTCCCTAGTGACATTAGTATTACAACAGTGCAGCGCGGGCCACACACACACAAAAATGCTCTTGCAACAATCAAATCAGCCCTCTGGACAACAAAATGGATGACATTTGTGTTTCCTCAGCCCATACAAATACTTTTTTTTAATAACTAGATTGATTAAATCATGAAAAACATCAAATGAAAGTTGAACTTGTTACAATCCTTTTATCTATATAAACAGACTGTACAAACATGACTAATAATTTACAAGCATGGGAAGCGTGGCTTGCACCTGTCTATAAACAGATTCATACAATTAACTTGATTGCAGCCAACACAGTGAACAAAATATTAATGTTAATGAAACTTACATGAGAGTAAAGTGCATGCTTGGATGGTTAAAGTGGTACATAGCAATTATAATGCAACATTCTGTGTGAGAAGCAAGACACACTCAAAGACTAGCAACAAAACAATCAGCGTGACTTTTTGCCCAGTGCTCATTGTCTTATTGCAGCATCAGTCACTAATATCAAGTAGTCTATTAACAAAACTTTGCCTCTACAGTACACAAGACTTAATTTCAACCCAAAATAAGCACTAAACATGAAGTCAGTTAAGCAAAATATTATGCTACAAATCATTGATCAACACAGAATTACTTTAATCGAGTCAAAATAGAGATTACACACATTACCAAACAGAGATGGCTGAGCCATGCAAGTGATGGTTATAAAAATGGCCCTATTAATGTTTAGAGAGTGACACATAAGCTTAGCTTGATCCTGTGTCTTAATGTCTTGGCTCAATGGAACGTGGCTGCCAAATCCAAAGAAGAGAAGAAGACCATCTGAAAGATACAAAGGCAAAGTCAGTTTAAATTTGATGGGGTTTCTAAGTCTGGCAACTAGTGTTTTTTGTTGTTGTGATACGACATTACATTTCTTTTTTAATTATAAAATACTTCATTAATCCCATGCGCAAAATTCAGGCCACCTTACCTGGGTAACACAACAGCACTGAGTTGCAAAAGCAGTGCTACCCATTCATACCAGCATGTGCAGTATTTTTGTCAGTGTGTCCAAATGATTGTATTGCGGCCAATTGTTTGGTATTTGTAATGTACATGACTACACGCACATTTTAATGCATGTGATTAAGCTGACATGTACCATATCAGAAAGCAGATGAGCATTTCATCTTGCAGACAAGCAGATATTGAAAAGACACATATTGAGCTATTCAAAAATCATTGTCTCCAAAAATCTCCGGGGGTATGGGCTGTGTGTGGGGTGTCATAATTTTATACTGTGAACACAGGCAAGAGAGAGAATGGAAGGGAAGTAACCCATGTAATACTAATGTCACTAGGG
The DNA here is from genome assembly GCA_018857735.1 of Alviniconcha marisindica. Taxonomy (NCBI): domain Eukaryota; kingdom Metazoa; phylum Mollusca; class Gastropoda; family Provannidae; genus Alviniconcha; species Alviniconcha marisindica. The sequence goes on along the minus strand of JABMCL010003092.1, from coordinate 771,190 downwards.
AACAAGAGTGATCGTGGCTGAATAAACACGTCTCCCCCAAAATGGCTGTTCCGGTCTGATATGTTCGTTCACATAAAGATATAATAGGGGGGCGGGGGGTGGATAGCTGGCCCATGGACCACAACTAGTACTAGTAGAAGCGGCCACACGCCAGCAGGCCGCCAAAGCGCAATCCCTAAGCGCAGCTGTGTTGAGATTGTAATACTGAATGCCATGTGCCTATGGCCGTGCTGATGGTAGGAGGGGTTCCCTGGCCTGAGATGGCTGCTTCTCCAGGCAGTGTCGGCAGCTGGCGACCCGTGATTTGATGTCTTTTGCCGTGGCCACCACACTGATTGTGCAGCACGTTGCCTGCACTTTGCCACGCCCGTGTGGCCCTCGTGGATCCTTTCCAGAATTTGTTTTCTCAAGCCGCAGAAAGCCGGAACGACTATTCTGTCTAGTCCTCTCACTGAGAGTCCATCATGAAGGCTGAGCTCGCCCCTTATGATGAAGAAGTCTCTGGCAGCCAGTTGAACGTCCTCCTTATACTGAGGCCAGCCATGAATAGTCGTGTACTCCATGGCTGCTTTGAGGTTCACACTCTTTCCGCACTGAAACTGAGTCTCTGCCCTGATCCGCGTCTGACTCGACTAACTTGCCATGATGACTGGACTGACGTCGCTGACATGGGCTTGAATTTCCTCAGTGGGAATTGCTTTCAGTTGTGGATACAGGACTGCGAGACAGGGTATCAGCCACTACTATGTCCTTTCCTGGGACATACTTGGCTTTGATGTTAAAGCGCATGAGAGGCATCAACATCCTCTGGCAACGGAGTAGTGTTTCTGATAAGTCTTTCGACTGTGTTTATCAGACTGAGGAACAGTTAAGTGGCTTGTGGTCTGTCACAACAGAAAACATGTCCAACTGACGATCGAGGTAGCGATCAAATTTCTCGCACGCCCAAGTGGAGGCTATATAAGCATTCTTTTTCTATTTGGGCGGGGTTCCAGGCGAGATCAAAAGATCAAGAGATCTTAGAGGAGGGAGGTGGAGCCGGCTGGACCTTCAAATTTGCCCAGAAGAGATCATGAGTAGGGAGGTGGAGCTGGGCTGAGCAAGCTGGACCTCTTTTAGTCCATGGGCCAGGTATCGAAACCCTCCCCCCCCCCCCCCCCGGGGGATTTTTGGAGACAATGATTTTTGGATAGCTCAGTATGTGTCTTTTCAATATCTGCTTGTCTGCAAGATGAACTACTCTGCTTTTAGGGATTATCTGAGATGGTACATAGCAGCTTAATCGCATGTATTAAAATGGGCGTGTCCCTTACAAATCCCAAACAACAGGCAGCTATGCCATTCTTTGGACACACAGAAATATTGCACATGCTGGTATCAGTGGCGGGTAGCACTGCTCTTGCGGCTGCTGTTGTCACACCCAGGTATTGTGGCCTGAATTATGCGTGTGGAATTAATGAAGATTGAAAAAGAAAAAATGTCACGCTGCATAATTTTGTACGATGCTCGTGTAAAAATATTGAACAAAAGTGCTTCATTTGCCACCAAATGTATCATGGCGACTGAGAGAGTCACAGAGAATGTTTGATTAACACCTGCATTAATGGATGACGTCACGGAATAGAATATACTCAAGTTCAAAAGTTAAACAACCTTTTACAAAAATGCACATATGTTCAACCCTCAATAAACTACTTCCACAAAACCGCTGCAGGTGCTGGCTTATTCACTGGTCTACCTCCATTTAACCTGAAATCAGTTTCACATACTCTATACCCCATGGAAGATAGGCAAGAAACATGCCCGATGTATGTAAAACTTACCAGCTTTGCCTTTGTAATGTCTCAGTAAAATAGTTTAGGTTTAGGAGCCTGATGCCACCGGATCGCATCTCTGGTTTGGCTTAATTCAGCATGCAACTGCTGTATCAGCTTGCAGTCAGCAGGCTCTTTGCTATTATGCCAAGAATACAGACGAACAGCTAGGAAATGTCAAAGATATTCACCAAAGTGATTGTCCACACTGTCAATGATTTGACAAATCATTATTGACTTTCTGAAATTGTTATCTGACTTTGATATATAACATTTTTTAAATGCATTACTCTTTATTTATTACTGCTTATCATTATAGCTTGGGCGTATTTTCCCCAGCCAAAGATACCAAACCCGGTGCCATAGAAAGTTGCCAAACCTGAATGTCCCTTACTTTGAGTGACACTGAATGCATGTCCAGCTTAGACATATATGTCAGCCTCAAACCTGAAGCCATCAAGATTCTCAAGCGCTGTGTATTCTTGATAGTCATCTTCCTTTTGGGGCTGCTCCACCTGGATTTCAACCAGGTCTTGCGGCATGAAGAAACAGTCTGTCCAGTATACCTCCCACTTTTCCATTCACAGTATGCAAGCCATGGCCATCTGCTCGAGGAATGGTTTTAGCTGCCTTAACTGCGGAATATCAAGAGTGCTTGAAAGCTGGCCCTTTCAATGTGCATTATCAATGCATCTCTGCATGATGGCATTGTGACTGTTCAACAAGGATGAGGTGTGTTGACACATTTTGTTGACATCTATCACTTATTTACCTCTACAGAGAAGATGCATGGAATGTTCCAATTTCATAATTTTTCCTTAACGTGGTAACCTCTTTATTTCTAAACGATTCTGCCCATAACATACTGAACGATGTACTGAAAATAATGTTTATATGGTCATGTTGGAAGCTTGTCTTCAATGGTTTTAGTGTCTTTGATGGTTTCCTGGTGTCTGTCATCCTCTCGGGTGTAATCTCTCCGACAGGTGGCATGGTAATGTGCTTCTCGAGCGGCCAAGTCAGTATCTTGCACCTTCAAAAGGATGTGCTGATCTTGTTTTCTTTTGGTTGCTTTAATGGCAGAATCCTCAGCTGTTTTTGCCATACATTTGACTAATGTTTTCAACATGTGTTTCCTTGTATTCAAGTCTTTTCACAAAAAAGACATCTGTCACTGGGCAACAGCTAGCATTGTGGTTGCTGGCGGATTTGCTGTTCTCGCTTTTTGGAGGATCTTACATCATTCCCTTCCGATGGGTTCTTTTGTTTCAAAACAATTCTGCAGTCATTCATAAAGTAGCACAATGTGTGATTCCCATGCAGATTCGGTATATACTCATATATTTAATCCACCATATCAGGACTGGACCATTGCACATGGATTTGTATGCCTTGTCAACCGCACACGGTCACTTCAGGACATATCACAGTCACAGATTCTTACGAGCAAAACGCTGGCTCACTGTTCTACACAGAACACAATCAATAGCAAACACCCCAGCCAAAACAGTCAATAATTAGCACATATCACTATCTACAACTGCAAAAGATACTTCCAGACAGATTCTCCGTAACGCATTCAGTACAAAATTAAAGGACAATTGATCAGATCACAAGTATGTCTAAATCACCTTTTTGAGGCACAGTAACACACGTTTTGGTGCCTATTTATATTCTGCAGGCACTCAACATGAGAACCTGCTTAAATCAATTGACTATGAGCAGTGTGACCTATTTTATTTCGCAGGCTAACGCGGGAATTCGCTTCAGCCAAGACTAACGCAAATGAAAAGTATGGAGAGGATTTGGAAAAAATGAAGGTGAATGGACCGGGGAAGCGGAAATTAGGACAAGAAAGAAATTATGGCACTGACGAAGCATACTTGGCTATATTCTGACCTACTCCGTGCTTTTAACGGAAAACATTCGTCGGCTATGGGGTTTTAACAGAGGGGACCTTAATATTTCTGCGTCCGCAGTGCCCAATAACAAGAACACATTTAAGACAAAGAGAAACGGAAAGCTACAACATATTAAACTGTTCAAACAATAAAACAATACATGGAAATGGCCTTTTTTGTCATAATAAATGAGTTGCTAAGAGACTAGGTCATCGCAATTTAGAATTCCATATAGTGCATTTATTAGAACCAGCACCACAGACACAAACAGCAACAGCTCACTTGCAGACAACCTGAACTGTGTACTTTGATGGTCAAGGTACTCAGAAATTACCATGTGGTAAAATCCCCGGGGGGGGGGGGGGGGGGGGGGGGGGTATAAGCTGGCTCATGGTCTATTTTGCTTCGAGCTGTCCAAGTTGTTCATCAACAGCAGTGCAACGGACATTGTCTTTGTGACTCTGTCCAAGCACAGCAGTTGAAACAGCAATTGCGCAGTGCACAAGTCGCTGGGCAATGGCGAGGGGACACCGCCTTAACACTTCCATTGTTCTGGCGGCGGTCCACGGTCTCTCCGGTCTTTTCGGGCGGTTTCCGCGGTCGAGCCTTCACTCTGTCGTCCCCTTCCCACTCTGTCCCCGTCCCTAATAGGCCATCTCGCCTCCGTGGACGTAAAGCAACAACTTGAAGAAAGCAAGTTTGGGCGTACTTTAGTTTCGCTCTTTGTGACTGACTGAGAGGCAACAGCCCGGGCGGGACGGAGTCCATCTGGGTGCTCTTGCAAAAGAACTGCGCCAAGTCCATACCGCTGAGCTGCGTCTGCACTCACTGTTGCAGCCCGGCTTGTCTGGATCGAAGTAAGCAAGTGTTGGAGCAGAAGTCAACATCTCCGCTTTGACTTTGGCGACTGCTCTGATCCGAGGCGGCCCCCACGTCGGCCTCTATGAGTTCTGTGACTAGTGGCTGGAGAACTGAAGACAGAGTCTGAAGGTAGCGACCTAGGTAGTTGACCATACCAAGACTGAAACGGCGTAACTCGGCAACGTCTGTAGGGCAGGCATTTTGAGGATTGCCTCGGTTTTCCTAGGGTCTGCTTTCACGCCATCTTCAGTTGTTGATCAGTGACAAAGCTGGCGCCGGGTGCCATACACTGTTCAATTTTGCCGCATGGTGTTCTTCAAGTGTTTTTAGTGAACTTCTTCGTTTTCACTGAACACGAGAATATCATCGAAGTCCCGGAAACACACAGCATGCTCCTCTCCTGCAATGATCTCTTCCACGGTGCGCTGGAAAATCTCTGGCGCAGACGTAATGCCCTGTGGCAATCTGCGGTAGAAGTATCGGCCAAATGGACTGATGAATGTAGTGAGTTTGGCTCAGTGATTCATCGTCCAGTGGAATTTGCCAAAACTGATCCACTCGTGACATCCAACTTGGTAAAGATGGTGGATCCCTTCAGTTTGTGAAGGATGTCTTTAACTGTCGGTAAGATCACTCTTGATCGCAGAATCGTGTTCTGCTTTTAGTGTAGTCAGTGCAGATCCGCACCCCACTGTCTTTCTTTGGTACTATCACAGTACAGTCTGCGCACCAGTCTTGTATCAGCTCTATGAAGCCCGTTTCTTCCATCTTTAGGAGTTCATCTTTCACCTTCTGTAAAAGAGGAATTAGCACTCTTCTTGCTGTCTCAGGCTGTATGGTTTGCTGTCATCTTTGAATCTGATTTTCACAGGTGCACATTTCACAAGATTTTCATCCAACCGTCACTGAAAATTGTTTCTTCTGGTTTCTTAACAGTGTCAACACACGGCGGATGAGCCTCATTCTTTAATGCTTGGATGTTACTCGCCGAGTGTAGTGAAAGTATTTTACTCAGTCTTACAGCACACATCAAGAAATGTCCAGACTTGGCCATAGCCAATGGAAACGGCAAAGGCCTTCTTAATTTATTCATACGTCATACGTCATTTATTCATACGTCATCGGTATTACAATCTCAACGCATATCCCCCTTTTTGCAGTTAACGATCTAGTTAACTAACGTTAATACTAAAACGATTATAATCTACATGATTTGAGATGAAAACAGTACTTACAAACAGCTGACAATCACATCCCACTTCTGACACCATGTTTGGATGTTACTCGCCGAGGGTAGTGAAAGTATTTCACTCAATCATACAGCACACATCAAGAAATGTCAGTCCAGACTCCATAGTGGGGAAACGGCAAAGGCCCCATGCAAGCCTTCTTAATTTATTCATACGTCATCAGCACGGCCATAGGCACATGGCATTCAGTATTACAATCTCAACAGGGAGACTAAGGCCTTGGATCTCACCCACTCTTTGCCGGCTCATCAAGAGGAGGAACCGTGTCTTCAAGAAGATGCGGAAGCAAGGCATAGAGAAACTGATGGTCCAGTACAAACAGCTCTGAAGAGAAATCCAGCGCCAGCTGCGGAGAGCATACTGGGCCCACCTGAATACCACATTTGAAGATGCCGACTCTGAACAAGCCTCCAAGAACAAACGCTTTTGGACTTGCATTAAGCATCAAAAGTCATCCAACGTAGGACTGAGTCGCCCGGCCACTGAAGGAAGCAGGGCGCCTTATTTCGGACTCCAAAGAACAGGCTGAAATACTCAACAGGCAGTTCCAGTCGGTGCACAGCGTAGGGAGGGCATACACCAAAGAAGATTTCCATGAGAAGTGCAGTATGCCCTCCAACAACTTCCCCACAGTTGACAAGATCACCATCAGTGTACCAGGTGTGAAAAAACTGCTCTACAACCTCAGCGCTGGCAAAGCAGCTGGCCCAGACAACATCAGCCCTCATGTCTTGAAAGAACTAGCAGAGGAGGTAGCTCCCATCCTGACACTTATCTTCCAGTCATCAGTAGACACTGGCTTGTTACCAGTGGACTGGAAAGATGCACACGTGACACCTGTTGAAAAAAGGGGAACAGTATGATCCCGCTAACTACCGACCAGTGTCGCTGATTAGTGTATACTGCAAGGTGCTGGAGCACATCCTGACTAGTACCATCATGGACCATCTAGAACAGAACAACATACTGTGCAGCCAACAACATGGATTCCGGAAGAAGAGATCCTGTGAGACACCACTTCTCGAGTTTGCAGATGAGCTGATTGAAAACCTAGTACATGGGCAACAAACAGACATCCTCAGTCATTATGGACTTTGCTAAGGCCTTCGATAAGGTTAATCAGTCTCTTGATCCACAAGCTCTTGGCATCCAAGGGAAATCAGCAGATGGATCTCTGATTTTCTGAATAATAGAAGGAAGGCAGTGCATGGTTGTCAGCGGTGCCCGTCAGTTCCGAGTTTGTCAGCGTCCAGTCTGGTGTACCACAAGCGAGCGTCCTGGGACCCTGCTTGTTCCTCATTTACATCAGTGGTGACCTTTCTGACACCATGACAGCACAAACTCGGCTCTTTGCGGATGACACAGCTGCATACAACGTGGGTCCTGCCCTGACTGTGACCAGACCCAACTACAACGAGACCTCAACCAGCTTGCTGAGTGGGAGAAAAGATGGGATATGGCCTTCCACCTAGGGAAGTGCACGTACTCACTGCCAGTGATCCGCAGCAGGAAACGCCTGGAACACCAGTACAAACTACATGGACACATGCTGGAGACTGTCAGCAGTGCCAGTTAAGTACTTGGGTTTTACCATCAGCAGGGACATGAACTGGAGCGAACATATCAACAACGTGTGCACAAAAGCCAACAAGACCCTCGGCTTCCTCAACACTGAGAGAAACCGGAAGATCAGCTCCAGGAAGATTAAGGCCGAGAAGGCCTACAAGTCACTGATATGTTCGCCCCGCCAGCTCTTGAGTATGCATGTACTGTCTCAGTGGGACGGCCCACACTCCCAGCAACATCGACCGCATTGAGGCCATCCAGCGTCGAGCAGCGCGTTTCGTTATGCGACGATATACTGACAACATCCAGCGCCTCCGCGATGACTCTGACTCGGCATGATGACCTATGAGTAGACCTCCCTTCAAGACCGAAGAAAGACAGCTCGGTTAGCAATGCTGTACAGAATCCACAGCAACATCATTGGGCCACTGATGGGATTAAGAGCAAGCTCCAACCATCACTGACCCACACGTCAACGACGAAGACACAATCAGCAGTTCTTGCAGCCACACTGCAGAACCCAGTACCAGCAGTACTCATTCCTGCCGAGAACCATCAGGGACTGGAATGACCTGCCCCGCCAGGAAGTCGTTGAGGCCAAAACCATCGACACATTATCTTGTGTCAAGGGCCTCCACTGAGACTGCATCCCAAACAAACCTTGTGTGTGTGTGTGTGTGTCAGTGTGTGTGTGTGTGTGTGTGTGTGTGTGTGTGTGTGTGTGTGTGTGTGTGTGTGTGTGTGTGTGTGTGTGTGTGTGTGTGTGTGTGCTGCTGACCCTTCATAAAGTGGCAAAATAATCAACATGATGACTGCGGTCGCTTCACAGGAAGAAGAAGAAGACAGCAGCTGCACTAATCCTGATTGGCATAGTAGACAAAGCAGTGTCAATTCAAGAGTCAAGATAATAGATTTGATCTAGGTACAACTCGCTGACTCAGTGCAACCAATTCAATATAATTGAATATTATTCTGTGTTTGTGGTCGCAACCTAACCAAAACCGTGAAACAACAAGCAGTTAAAATGTAAAGGGGGGAATAAAACGTAATGAGGGGAAAACAAATTTGAATCTGGCGGGCACCAGCTGTTGCCGGTCGGCCGTGTGAAGGTCGTGTTACGTTACACTACACGCAGTGCTTCAACTGAAACAAAAGCGTCGTCTGCTCCTGTGCCCGATTTACTACATGGATATAACGGCCGGGGTGGGATTACAGTAAAAACTTGTACAAAGCGCACTTACATCTTTAAGTCGTTAAAAACCGAAGCTCAAAGCACTGAACAATTACAAACCTAACAATGATACAGTAAACACGGGTTCATACATTTAAATCCGAATTTAATGACAATGATAAAAAACTAGTAATCCCTACTGATCCCTAACTTGGGTATTGATGCCACTGGAGGGGAATGCGCGCGAGTTAGATGGTGCTTGGGCTCGTGATCAGTCGTTATAAGTCCTAAAGTGTGGGGCTTTCACCTCTTCGTTACTGACTGATGTGGTTACAGTCGGTAGTGGTGCGGACACTGTGATAGGGATAACTATGTCGTTCAAATTAGGTCATAGGGTCATGGTACAGATGTTAAATCAGCCTTGTCGCTTGTGTACATATCATTTGTGTCTTCTTCTTCCATAGCTAACAAACTTGAACACATTGAAGATTACTGTCAGCGGTGATGACGAGTTGCTATGGCACTTAGAGGTATACAACGTGTTGTGACGATGATGGTGCAAAATTTAGTTCCGGCAGTACGCTTGGGGCAGCGCCCGTTCAGTTTTACGTTTCAGTTCCTGCTTTCTGCCGTGCGTCCTCTGTTCGCGTCGTCTTCGTCGTGCACAGCTGCGAAGTTAAAGTCTGTGCACTTCTCACCAGGCTGCAGAGTAATGGAATTCAAAGGAAGGATCCTAGTTTACTCAATTTTGGGTTGTCCACATTGTATGCGAGCGAAAAACACGCTGCTGGAGTTAGGATTACCGTATGTTGATGTCCGGCTAGACGTGTATCCGAAACAAGTCCGAGAAGAGTTGAAACTACGAACGGGGAAATCGACGGTGCCACAAATATTTTTCAATGCCTACCATATTGGCGGTAACGAGGAGCTGCAAAAACTGGTAGGTGGTACCAATATTTTCACTAGTCATTTGTGATTGAAGCCTTCCCTGTCACAGTGACCACCCACAGACATTGCCGCATAGTATCGATCATAGTACTCTTGTATGCCTATGGGGTCACTCGGTGTATATATATATATATATATATATATATATATATATATATATATATATATATATATTATATATATATATATTTATATGTGTGTGTGTGAGACATCCACAACGAATTGGGTCAACAACAGACCTAAAAGCTCGCTGGAGAAACCATAAATCAGACGCAAAACTGAAGAAAGCGACAAAATATGGGGTGGCTGATCACGTAACAAAATTTACGCCCCATGAAGACCCCCCAACTTGGATCTTATTATCGTGGCAGTCGAAGCAGTGAAAGAAATGAGAGACTTGATTGTGCGTGAGAATTATCGGATGTGCAATATGGACACCATCTTCAACATATTTGCGTGGTTAGTACATATGACATGATAATATGAAGTGAATTTTGCCTCCGTGGACGTAAAGCACCAAGAAAGAAAAAGTTAATTTGGGCATAGTTCAGGAGCAGTGCGAGAGTCGAGGTGGCCGCCCTGGGCCCTAACGAGCCTTCTGGTTTCCGTGGACGTAAAGCAATATTGAACCATGCTTCGGCATTGGTCTCAGCTTGTCCCTAATATGTCAGCTGACATCTGAGGACATTAAGCAACACTACCTACATACCTACCTAAGTGAATTTTGGTTTCAGTTTCATTGTTGAAAAATGGACATTGTAGCCTAGAATGTCAATTTTTCAGCAATGAAACTGAAACCAAAATCTAGGTCTGTCTCAACAGCAGAGGGAGAGAGAGAGATACACACTAACATATAGTGATATACTAACACACAGAGAAAAAATACTTGCCAGTGCACCCCCCCCCCAACACAAACACACATGCATGCACACACACACATGCACACACACACACACACACACACACACACACACACACACACACACACACACACACACACACACACACATATACAGAAGCACTCACATGACATAAACACACATCTGCACACTTGCCCCAAGTCCTGTATGTCAGGAAGAGCACACACACACACACACACACACAACACACACACACACACACACACACACACACACACACAGGGACACATACACATGCACACAGTCACACACACACACACACACACACAAGTGCATGCACACACATACATAGAGACATACATGCCTACTTTGGTACTGTAAACATTACAGTAATACACTGCTAGTTTATGATCATGCCAAACTTGGGCTAAAATCATATCAAGTTGTTGGACTTACATTTCTGCAACAAGTAAGTGTGTTTGTTCTTGTGTTTTTTTGTATGTATTTATTTTTCACTTTCATTCCTGAAACAGAGTGCAGCAGTTCACTGTCACTGTGTCAGAACTCAGCATTTGCAAATTTATGTGAAGCATGTTTATTTAATTATGTGATTAATTATACTTGTTCCATGGGGTTCCTGGTAATTATAGTCTCAAGTTTCTTGCTGGGTTTGTCATGGTCCTGTGTTTCCAGGTTAGAGAAAATAAAGCACAACTGGACAAACTAATTGCAGAACTGGCAACCAACCCTCCCCCGAAAGATGCCCCAGTGCCACCAGATCCCAGCACAGCAATTGCATCTGAAGGTAATGTTTGACGTGATCTTAAAGTTAAAAGAGGATACAGTTGACTACTTTGATGGCCACAAGAGTTTGGAGAATCAGTGGTGCAGAGCCAAGTCAAGCTTGATTGAGTGTGGTCACCACAGGGATGGGTAACTGTAGTGTTATGTTAATGATTTTTTTTTAAAGTGTTATGCACATCAGTATCTTCAAAGTGTTTAGGCTGGACATTATTCTGTACAGAAGAAGAATAATCTTGATTTTGAAACTTAATTAAATGAAGATGCCTTTAAATTAGTTTGACAACATAAATAAATAATTAATGTGCTCACATGATTAACTATCACTGTATCACTCAGCTATTGCAACCAAACTAGGTGTGATGCTACACTATTACAATGCTCACATGATTAACTATCACTGTATCACTCAGCTATTGCAACCAAACTAGGTGTGATGCTACACTATTACAATACTATAATAACCAGATCAAGTACAAAGAAAGTTGGCATATATATAATACTAATAATATACTATGACTTACAGTACAGGGCTCCCCATTTTTGATGCTTCAAAGGGGTGGGTTGATCCATGTTTTATAGCTTTAAAGGACATTTTAACTCTGACAAAAATTCTAAATGGTGATGATTTTATGCCGGAATAAAAAAAAATGTGTTCAAGATCAGAGTGTGGAACAGAACACTATCTGCTATTTCTGCTGGTCCTATCTTCATTCTCCTCACTTCTACTGCTGCTCTACTGTTGCTTTTGAACACTACATAATCCAGCTCTCATAGTGTACACTGATGGTTCAGTCTCCAATGACCAGTCAGGGTGGGGCTTCACAATCAGGCAAAATGCAACCACCATCCATAAAGATGGTGCAACCTGTACAGTCTCAATTGCCAGCTTGACAATGGCTGTGGATGCAGTCAGCAATGTCATCTGCTGGATTGCCTCAAGAGGTGACAGTCTGCCTATACATGCCACCACCCTAACAGATTCAGTTTGTTACAAGTGAAAAATGGACTGGGAAGCCCAGACTTGCATGTGTCAATGGACAACATCCACTGTCAAAAACTCCCATGGATGTATTGCCTTGGACATGTTGGGATGAAGGGAAATGACTGAACAGACAGACTGGCAGGAAAAGCAGCCATCACAAGTGGCTTGTGTCTCAGAAGATCTGAAGTGTTGAGCAGCTTGAGATACTACCTATGGGCACAAAGCCAAGAACATCACACCATCGGTCGCCTGGAGAAGAGAGTTGTGGACAGAGGAAGCACTTGATGATCTTCCTTGAAAGGATGAGAGACGGCCACCGTCAACCAGACAAACACTGGAACTGTTTCAAAGGCAACATCCAGGAAACTTATGAGAGATGGAGTGGAGTGCATATGGGCTTTTCCAAGCACATCAAAACCATTTTGAACTGAACTGAACCAAACAAAGCTCTGAGCTCCATGACTGCCAAGAACACACATCAACAGCATGTTTTAGTGTGGAAGAATCTGGTTGGACTGAGGAAATGGCCACGAATGAACACTAGCCTGTTGAAACACTTCTACTAACTGTCAAACTGAACTGTAGGCATCAAGTTTCCACAGCTGATTGAGGGGCATAGACAAGTTTTCAGGCTATGTAATTTGCATTGCTTTGAAAAAGTTATGCAAATTTCATGCACTAGACACATATTAAGGGTATTCACACCTCAGAATAAAGATTTAAACTTAATGTGTGTGTGTGTGTGTGCATGGTGTGTGTGTGTGTGTGTGTGTGTGTGTGTGTGTGGTGTGTGTGTGTGTGTGTGTGTGTGTGTGTGCAATATCCTGCTGTACATTTTTGTGTTTGCAGTATATCTACTTGTATTATACGTGTGTGCTCAGATCAGAGTTTGGTCATGTTTGGTTACTGATAACTGGTTTATTTACTGAAATTGCTATATGTAAATTCTTGCATGGTTTGGCAAGAAACCTTTTTATTTTGTCCATTGTATGCGTTTATACATTTTTTCTGCATCTTTTTGTATGGTGCATTGTGCCCTAGATTTTGCTAGGGATCATGCTTCATAGAAATGTCCATTATTGTTATTATTTAGTTAAAGAAGTGAATCACAGTACCAAACTTTAAAGAGTGATTTTGAAAATTTTGTGTGTAATTTTGCAATTTGTTTCAATTTTGGGGAGCCCTGCAGTATCACTAGGTGCACAGCAGAGTGCATTTTGCAGCACACGCTAACAAATCTGATTTTATATTATATATATATATATACACAGTGGCAAAAATCACAACTTGGAATATGTTGATAAGATTAACTTCATTAAGAATTGATTTTGTGATAGATACTTTCCCTTAAGTTTAGGAAGCAACCATTGTACTGTAGTGTGTTACATAGTGCTTCTGACAGTTGGAGTGTTACAAAGGTTTTGATTTTGAAGCTAACAGTGACTAATTTCTTCCCAGATCCAGGGGAGTTTGTGTGTGAGCCAGATGAGTACAGCCAGTTGGTTCAGGAGTTAAAGAAGAGTGGATTGATCAAGGACCACAGGAAGGGGCTGAAAACCATTAAAAAGTCATTCTGTGGCAAGGAATTTGTGGACTGGATTGTCAGAACTAAGGATCTTGGTATGTTACATTTTGTTAATTAATGTTTACCAACAGAAAAGAGAAGAGAGCTTGAGAATGAGAGAGGGATGTTGAGTGATCTAGCATTCATGACAGAGCTCTAGAGCTTGAGAAAGAGAGGGACTGGGAGACAAAGAAAAACTTGAAACCAATGAAAGGCTAAAGAAATGCATGCATTAAAGTGTTTGGTTGTGCCAAAACCAGTGCATCATTCTGTCATGTGTGTGTATACATGTATGTTACTATGTGTTGACATTGTGCGTTTGTAAAAATGTTAAAAAACAAAACAAAAACAAAACAAACATAGTCTAATCTATATAATACTTGGATTTAAAGTGGAGGGTAAAGTGGGCAGCCAGATAGAAGAGAATTACAAAAGTCCAACTTGGAGAGAACAAAGGCACATACAAGAGTTTTGGTTGTTTCAACAGTCAGGTACTGGCAGACAGAGCTGATGCATCTAATTTACACTAACAGATTGGCAGACAGTTGAAATGTACCTGTCAAGAGTCAAGTTATCTGAAATCATGAAACCAAGGTTTTGAATGTCATTCAAAATTATTTTAACCCAAATGTTCCTTAAATGACTAGTTTCTGGGGAAAGTGGCAGTAACACTAACAATGTTACTGCCATTTTGTTAACAGCAAGAGAACTCAAACTCAAACTCAAACTCCAAAACTTTAATACTCAAGGATAGTAGCGTTAGGTCTATTTGGACCTACCTAACAGCCAGTCCTTGCTATACTACAAACACAAATAAACACGACAATACTACAAACAAATAGTTTAAGCATGATTAAGCAATTGATTAATGCAGTTTCACAGTTCCTAGAGAGAGAGAGAGAGGGAACACAAACAGAAGATGATTTATCACACAGGTGTATTACAAGTCTAAACAGTATGCAAAAGTTGACAAAAATTACCTTTGATTTATGATACAGTTTTGAAATAATATTGAGAAACAGCATGCATGTGCCTCACAATTTATGATATTTTCAAAAGCTTCTCAGACCATTTGGGTTTTGAAACAAACTAGTTTCATGTTTTAATCATCAGTGTAGTTGTGATATTTGCACTCATTATTCAGTTTATTGACCATGTAGATCGCCAGACTGCAATAGAGATGGGCCAGAATCTCATTGACAGTCACTTTGGGCACCATGTGAAGAGAGAAGAAGATTTTCAGGATGCTGAAGTTTACTACCGACTTTTGGAGGATGCAGAAACCACAGCTCTCAATGGTGGCAGTGTCACCATGTGTGAACCACGATCAGGTACTACTATTGTCAGTCATTCAGTTTTATGATAACATCAGTCTGATTACAACAGCCACTGACAAATACTGAAACAGGAAAGCAGACTGGTTTAAAGTTCTGAGTGAAAAGGTGCATGCACTGATGGGTACATCCCAGACTGCCAAGTGCCAGTATGCTGACTTTTTCTCTGTGCCAAATGGCCCAGTCATGGTTTGTGGATGGTACCCAAATTGCTGAGTACCTGTTTGATTACACTAGTGACAGTGACAGTACCAAATTGCTGAGTGCCTGTTTGCTTACACTAATGACAGTGACAGTACCAAATTGCTGAGTGCCTGTTTGCTTACACTAGTGACAGTGACAGTACCAAATTGCTGAGTGCCTGTTTGCTTACACTAGTGACAGTGACAGTACCAAATTGCTGAGTGCCTGTTTGCTTACACTAGTGACAGTGACAGTACCAGATTGCTGAGTGCCTGTTTGCTCACACTAGTGACAGTGACAGTACCAAATTGCTGAGTGCCTGTTTGCTTACACTAGTGACAGTGACAGTACCAAATTGCTAAGTGCCTGTTTGCTTACACTAGTGACAGTGACAGTACCAGATTGCTGAGTGCCTGTTTGCTTACACTAGTGACAGTACCAAATTGCTAAGTGCCTGTTTGCTTACACTAGTGACAGTGACAGTACCAGATTGCTGAGTGCCTGTTTGCTTACACTAGTGACAGTACCAAATTGCTGAGTGCCTGTTTGCTGACACTAGTGACAGTGACAGTACCAAATTGCTGAGTGCCTGTTTGCTTACACCAGTGACAGTACCTTGGTAACACCACTACTATCATCAACCAGACACACTTGCATATTGCTGGATCCATACACACCACTCAAACCCAATCAGACAGCTACCCTGGTAAAACCATACACAATGGTTAAGACAGTTCAGAGGGCTGATCACGCCCAGCTGAGGAGTCTAACTGCGGTGGGAATAAAAGAGTTTCCTCTTCTGTTGGTTTTGTGTTCCAGTGATCTGAACCAGCACCCATGGGGCAAGTGTTGGAACTCCCAAAACAGGGCATACTTAGATTCCACTTTCTGTAAAATCTGTTGGTCACAGAACAAGAATAAAGTCCTAACTTGAATCAAAGATTATTTTGGAGCTAAAATTCACAGATTAGACATGTTAATTTTAGTCAACCACTGTGCACATTTAAAACCTCTCTGAAGACCCATTTGTTTAAAACCTCCCCCCACCCCTCCCTCCCCCCATCCCCCCATTTCATTCATAAATTATTTCAGTTGAAATATGTGCTGTGTGTGTGTGTGTGTGGTGTGTGTGTGTGTGTGTGTGTGTGTTGTGTGTGTGTGTGTGTGTGTGTGTGTTTATGCTGGAGGTTTGCACTACATAAATAAATAAAACAAATATTATTATATAAAGTTGGAGAAAGATCAGTCAGAGAAAGCAAATAGTTCACACTGCAGTTGATGGCTGTTTGGCTTTATGTTTGATGTTTTTAAAGTGGCATCCCTAGTGTAGTATACAGGCACCATGTATTTTTGTCCATGGCTTACACAGTAGCATGAGCAGCTTATGCAACATTTTTGCTGATCATACCAAACCGCATTCTTTGCATGATGGTCATGCTTCAGATCCTTAGCTGAAGATCCTCCATGACACTCCTAAGTTTCAGGTGGCCGGATCTGTCTTGTTCAATCAGCTGTGCCTCCTTGATGATAATTTTCACACTTGTGACCATATTATAGGTGGCTCAGGCCACAGTGTCCTGTCTGTGAGCAGAAGATGACGGCTTGTCTTTTACACTGCAGCTTCCATACAATGTAGAGCCCATGTGACCCAAAAATTCAGAATTCAAGCAAGAGATTATTAAAATAATTACAGTGAACGGAGTGAAAGTTTATTTGCTTTCAGCTACTGAAGTGGCAGAAGATTTACGCAAACAGATATTAATTCTGTACTCTGCATTCTTGTCAAAGGATGGAAAGGTATGTTTTTTTGTACATCGTGTAGAATTTGTTTTGTGTGTCAGTGCTAGCATGCTACTGTGCATGTAACAAGTAACTCAGCTGGTAGTATGAAATTGCTTTGATATTACTAATACACTTAATACTAATATTAAAATTAAGAGGGCTTGTTTAGTTTAATTGTTTGTTTGTTTTTATAAATTTGAATATACCTTTTGTTATTGTTTGTGGTGGTGGTGGGGATGACTACCAGTCCTAATCAAACATGAAAACACATCTTAAGAACAACATGTGACATAACTGAGGGCCAAAAAGAGTTAAACAAATTCTGCTAACTCTTATCCAGCATTTTTTCTAACATCATTTTTGGAATTTGCCTTGGATACAGGAGGGTGAGCATATATTTGATCATGCATATTGTGAAGCTTATAAACAGGAGGGACAGAGCCTGTTTTGCCCAAAACTCACCTGGGTTGAGGAGAGTCGCAATGGATAAGAGTGGAAGGGTGTATTGATCATTGTGATCCCCATTAAAAGGCCCAGAATAATAACAGTAATAGCTTTGGTACCAAATGGCAAGTATTCTCCTCAAATTGCAAGATGTTGCTGTGAAAAAAAAGTTCAGCACACTCTCATATTCAATAGAAAGGGAGTGCAGGGCACGAGAAACCATCAGTGCAACAGAAACTGTGCTTGCTGGTGTGAACCTTTCTACAAAAGGCTTGATCAAACACTGGGGTACATGTAAAATCAAAATCTCGTATGGTCAGTGACAACTCATCTGCCCACAAGTCCAGTCAGGTCCAAGCTAGAATATTTTGCACAGGAAAATGTTGAGACTTTGCCGTACCCCATGTACTCCCCTGATTTT
Source organism: Alviniconcha marisindica (assembly GCA_018857735.1). Taxonomy (NCBI): domain Eukaryota; kingdom Metazoa; phylum Mollusca; class Gastropoda; family Provannidae; genus Alviniconcha; species Alviniconcha marisindica. Next base: position 753,305 of record JABMCL010003092.1, on the reverse strand, counting down.
GCTCCATGTGATTTTTTCTTGTTCCCACATTGGAAAAAATGCCTTGCTGGAAGATTGTTCAACAATCGCTCAGCCTTTTTCCTGCAAAAGAGCATATTTGCAGTGGATAGAATGACTAAAGTAGAGTAGTAAGTAAGTAACTGGGTCTTTTACACCCAGTCAACCATTATGGTTATATCAGGGCAACTAAAGTAGAGTACAAGGGGAGTACTTTGAACAGTTCCACTAGGACATAAATCTTATAAAAGTTATTGTGAAATATTTAATTAATCTCATCATATTTAAAAAGACCCTCATACTGTAGTGAACATATTTGTTCAGGCCATGAACTGTGTGGAACTTTGATAGTGAAATACTACTTTTCTCTAATTTAGTGACCATTTTCTGTTTTTGAGCATTATTATTAAACAGAGTACAAAGAGAGATGTGCACTGATAATGGCATATGTACCCAGGCACATAACAAGAGGGTGGGGGGGGGGGGGGGGGGGGGGGGGGAATCTGGCTGTGCAAAGTGACAGACCAGGTACCAGAGACCTTGCCCTTTACTCAGCCTTAGTAACTGTCAAACTTTGTGTGATTGTGGCATTTACTGAACTTTTCCTGGTTATATGTCACGTTTCTGTGACCTGAACCACATCCCATGGTTACTGGTGCATCAGATAGTTGCCTCAATTTGAAGTTTCATACTTTATAATAATGATCATTTCTAAAGCGCAAATCCTTAAAAAGCCCTGAGCGCTTTACAAAGAACATGATGGGGGCGGGGTGTTTAAAAAAAAAAAACTTTGATAAGTTTTTATTTGATTGGGTTTAAATATTTTATGATTGTTAAAAGTAAATGGACTAGATGATGTGTATAATAATGACAAATCTTACCACAAAATATGCTTGTCTCAAGTAAAAAAAGAACTGTCCAGATTTGGTCTGCCCACAAACCTTTGCTGACATTTTGGATACAACAAAGTCTCATGCTTTGATATAAATCAAGGAGGTCCTGATGTGGGAAAAAACTGGGGGAGAAAAAAAATGTATTGCCATATTTGAAGGTATGCCAAAAAGGTCAAACTTCAGATATTTTCTCAGGAACTGGTTCTGATTCAATCAAGTCTATACTTTGCATGCTTAGTTTGTTAAATGTACACAGCAAACTGCTTTTCATCAGTTTAGTATGTATTTTAGGGACACAGTTTATGAATTCATCAATAACCTTCAGTTTTCTCAGATGTGTTGGTGACATTTTTTGAGATTTTGTGTGATGATTATCTCCTTTGAACAATCTCAATAAAGACAGATTGTTCAAAGGAAAGAATAAGCTGAGTGTTCCCATTTTTTAAAGGCCTTTGGCATGATTGTTTGTTTTTCTTGTGTTACTGTACATATTCCCTCCCCCCCCTCCCCGCTCCCCACCACTCTTCTTGTTTTATAAAAAGACCATGACTGCTGGTTCTGCTGAGATTGTTCAAAGATGGCAGCAAGTTGTTTTGCCATATTTATATTTTGAATGGAAGCTATTTGAACATTTGTTTTTCTTGTTTAGTAGTGTTTTGAAGAAGAAGAAGAACAACAACAACAGCAAAAGGCCCAATTAATGGGATTTAAATTTTTTCAAGGAAAACAGGAAATTGTGTTTTCTTTTTTTAATACAAGTTGACTTTATGCTCTGCTTTACAAAGACTTTGTCCATTTTTCATGGATATGACTTTGTGTGCAGAAAGTGGACTACAAAGGAATAGCCAGCAGTGCAGAGTTTCAGCGCTACATTCGTCTTGCTCAGGAACTCCAGCGCGTCAACATTGCAGAATGTGACAGAAATGAAAAGCTGGCTATTTTCATCAATATCTATAATGCTCTTGTTATCCATGCCAACATAGAGCGGGGACCTCCAGTTAACCTCTGGCAGCGGTACAAGGTAATCATGGTTTAAAAGACTGCTTTGAAAAAATAAATCTTGTCATGAAATATGTTTGGCTCATGTCAAAAATAACTGTCCAGAATCAGTCTGCCCACAAACCTTTGATGACATTTTGGATACAACAAAGTCGTGTGTTTTGAGGAAATACTGATGTGGGAAACAACTGTAAAGTTGACAGATTAGCTGTTTTCTGTGCTTCACCCATACAGCTCAACAGCAGCAACCACCAATGATACCAGCTGCCACAATGTGAGAGTTACAGTTGCAAGGTGTTGTTGCTGCAAAGTGCATGCTTGCGTGTGCAAAAACAGATCTGCAGCTGTAAATGGACACATTGCAGCAGCAAACTAAGTTTTGCAGCTTTGAAAATGGGAGGTAGTTTTGCACCAAGAAATTCAACTTTGCAGCAGCATGCTACCTCATGTTTTGCAGTAATAATATTTTCTGCTGCAAGAGAGGAGGCGGTGATGGTCCATGCTGCTAAAATGGCAGTGGTAAATTTGCTTTGAGTTTCAGAACTTTTAGTACTAGAGAAACAGGAGGCACCTTTGCTGCTGTAAAGTAGCACATGTTTTCAACTGTAAGTCTTGAATTAATCAGTATTGTGTCATTGACGTTATGCATCCCTATATTTGACACATTTCTGAAACTCGAACATAATAATTTAATAGATAATTTGTCAAAAGTTGTTTGTAAAACATCACCCAAACATAACAAGTCTGTAAGTGATAATGATTTGACTAAGTGTTTTGTGTACTATAGAAAGCTATGGCAATTAATTTAATTCTGATTTAATACTTGCTCAGTCTTGTTACTTTTCCACTAACTGCCATAATTTGGTTGTGTTTGTCCCCATTTGTATGGCGGTAGGATGAAACCATGTGATTAAAAAGAGACAATAAAATGAAATTCAATGTGAATAATGTACTGGTTGTTGGGTCTTTCAGAATGATGCTGACATATATGGGAGCATGATCGTGATATATATAGACTTAATATAGACCTAATGTAGTGGTCTGTATTTTCAGTTTTTCAACACAGTAAGGTACATTATTGGTGGCCACGAGTACTCCCTGCAAGACATAGAAAATGGGGTGCTGCGAGCCAATCGGAAGGGGGTGGGCATGCTGACCAGACCTTTCTCTAAGTCTGACCCTCGTCTGAAAGTTGCCTTGACAACACACGAACCCCTCATCCACTTTGGCCTGGTGTGTGGTGCCAAGAGCTGCCCTCCCATCAAAACCTACACTGCTGATGTGAGTCACAGCAATACACAGACCACCCAGAGTGGTCATAAGGGATGTCTAATGTGAAAAACTAGGGCTCTGTTCTGTCCCTTATGACAGACAGTTTTGCTGTGCTGTCTGTTGAGAACATGCCATTTTGCTTTCTTTTCCGTAGCCAGCCAAGCTCCAAGCCTCTTTTTCCTCAGTAAATAATTGTAGATCAGATGACTGAGCTACAAGGCAAGTGAGAGTTTGGTTCAGTTCACTAGCACTGTTCATCCAACAGGGGGCAGTAGATGATTTTGGAAAGAGAAAGGTAGATAGAGTAAGTCTATGCAAGCAGAGCTGGGTAGCACAAGTGAGTGTCAGCGAGGTAAAGTGTTGGATGGGTAAAGAGAGTTTTAAGATCTACAATATCAAAAAGAATAGCAAAAAGACTTCACTTTAATTATAGCTGAGCTACAGAATGATTCGTGCACCATAATACGTCTCGGCTATGTTGCAGTTCTGCTGAAAACAACTTTTGTAACAGCTTTTGAGACTTGCTGAGACGTTGTGTACCTGCAGTTTGTTTTGTAAGTTTCCTTCAAATGTTACTGATCATAGGTCTGTAGATTGTATGCAGTATGTATTCACACTGAGACATTGGTTCACTGTTCATGGTACATATGTTTCATGAGGATAGGGGAAAAAAATGAGTGGATATATGAAACTGGTAGGCAGAAATAAGGAAGCCAGCATTCCAGACAGTTTGCTATGCACATGAAGCTATTAATATCTCGCCAAACTTGAGTGACAGATGCAGTTAGCCAATCAGGACACACAGACAGGACACACCTTTCATTCTCACTTTCAGTACTCTAACAACTCAGAATCATTAGCTTTTTGTCACTGATGGAACATGATGTGATGGAACATTTCATAAAAAACCAAGGGTGTTACAGTTCTTAAATGATGCAATGAATAGTAAGCAATTGAAAGGTGTGTCAATTTACTGACCCAGTGACAAAAAGTTACCTGGCTTTTGTGAGGGCACCAATCTGCTTCAGAAAACTGATCACAATATTGACTGTCAGAGATCTGCTAGTTTTTGCATTGGCTACTGTAAACATAAACTCTGGGTAAATGAGTGTGGCCTATCATTGTATACAGTTGCACGAGTAAGTAGCTATAAAGTTTGTTGTCTAACAGAAAACTGCTCTCTGTCTTTGGTGCCATCTCATTTTTGTTGGACCATATGACAGATTGTTGGAGTATATGTCAGAGCTTTGCATGTAACTGTTCCATTGGCCAGTGCTGAATGGGGCAAGAAAAGTGATTTTCCCTGCTGGTAACTTGGGCCAATGAACACTGAATACTGTAGTTATTATAAGAATTTGCTGTGCCTTCTTTCCCTTATTATTGATTATTGTCGTTATCAGTAATGTAAGGATTATTTGTTAGCATTGTGTGTGTGTGTGTGTGTGTGTGTGTGTGTGTGTGTGTGTGTGTGTGTGTGTGTGTGTGTGCAGCCAAAATTGTCCCCAGATTGTTTATCACTAGTCAATGATAAGCTATGTTTAGGCTTCTACTCTTCTCACCATCCACCTTCTTGATGTTCTTGTTGAGTCTGCTTTTATTTTGTTTGGATGCGTCATTCCAAAAGTTAAAACACTGTCAATAGTAGTTGTGTAAGACATTTGTAAAATATCGACATATGATGATCACCTGAGTTACCGATAGAATCCTAACCATCTCAGCTAAAACTCAATTTCCAATATTGATGATGTAACAAAATCCTTTTCCTCCCCCCCCCCCCATCTGCCTCCCAACAGTTTTCCAAACTAGTTCACAGTGTTTCTTTTGCTTTTCATCTCCCTTTACTGATAAACTTTTCGGTTCTTCTTCCCTGATAAGTATGGCGATCAGCACACACGGCACGTTTGACCCATGCCAGCCTCCTGACTGTGATAGCCGAGTTTAGGCAGAGGCACTTGCAGTGGCCTGGCCTTCTCTTAATTCCGGTGATTGCTTTTACTTCTCAGTTCTCCTTTCCTTTCCACCTGAACTTTGACTGGACTTGTACAGTTGCAGTGTGTCGTGGGGAGGAGTGCAGAGTGACAGATGAGATGACACCAAATATTGTCAGCTGTGTAGCTGTACGGTCTTTGATGACACTGAGTTTGCAAGTAGATCTAGAGTTGACTGATGTGGCAGCCACAGTGAGCCATTACTTGTTCAATCAGTGTGCAGTCATTTTGCATACGGTGACGCATCAATGTGCCCAAAATGTGTAAAGCACCCCAAAAATACAATATTTATGCAAACCTTTGCAATGAGCATGACCCCTGAGCACTGAAAAACTGAGAAAGGAATACTGTGTATACTTTTCACCTTCCAGGTCTTGTGCATGATCTTTGACACTTTGGCTGACTGGTTAATACAGCAAGAATTATTTGTGTAGACTAGTGCAGCATCACATGGCGCCATTGTCTAGGATAGGATAGCACACGTGAAAAGGAGCAGCTAGTTTTTAGCTGTTTGAACAAAAAGCAAAATAGTTTGCTCATGTATGCAAATGACACCCATGACAAAACTGACAGAAAAATACATTTCTTGACTCCTGCATGGGTTTCATTTATGTGACAATCCTGTTAATGTAGTTCTTTAGTGATTTTACATCAAAGGGACAGAATGATGAGCAAGGCTCCAACAAGTACATCACTGAGTGGGTTGGACTATCTCTCCCTTGGGAACATGTTAATATTCTGATCTAATTTGTGCTTGCTAGGGAACCTTTGATAGCTGATTTCTCAGCAGAGGTGGCCATCCTACTGCGAGAGGGCTTGGGAGGGTGTGTGTGTGTGTGTGAGAGAGAGAGAGAGAGAGAGAGAGAGAGAGAGAGAGAGAGAGAGAGAGAGAGAGTTAATATTGACCTGATATTGAACAAGTAGTGGAAAAACTGCTGAAAGAGAGTGATTAATATTTTCCTGATATTGAACAGGCAGTGGAAGAACAGCTGAAGTTGGCAGCAGAAGCATTCTTGGATGGACCAGATGGGTGTGACCTTGACTTGAACAAGAGGACCATCTACCTCTCTATGATCCTCAAATGGTACCAGGAGGACTTCGGCAACAACAGTGAAGAGGTTAGTTAAGCTGACATTACAAAAATCCCTGTGACTATTGTGACATACCCGGGGCATGAGTGAACAACTGCTGGTGAGGTTGACAAAATAGAACAGATCTAGGGAAATGTACTCACCAATGCGACAAAACACAAGGAAACAGTAGTACACAAGCGCTTTCAGCAAAAAGTGTCTGCTTCGGGTGTAAGAAGATAGATAGCCAACAAAAAGAAGAAGGAAGCAAAGGAGGGGACAGACAAGGAGCTGATGTAAAAAAATGTTAAGAATGAATATGTACATTAAAAACAACATCATCAAAATGACACACACGCACGCATGCATGCGCGCACGCACGCGCACACACACACACACACACATTGTGCTTTACCATCCACACAAACTCCCAGTTTGCCAGATTCTTTGGTTAAACTGGCATATTCTTCAAAACAGCACTACAGTTGGCACAATCTTTTGTGAGAGGCCTTTGGTGGCTTTCAAGAAAGATTGGAACCTGAATGAGATTCTCGTACACTCCAACCTCTGCAGTCATGCAAACTCCACACCAGGCATGTTTCCCAGTTCCATTGATAGGTGTGCTGACACCTCACGGCTGTTCCCTAGACTTCAAATCCGGCGCTTTAGCTGCTCACTGGCTGAGCTATTTTTAGCTCCCCACGCACATCTGCTCTGTCAGTGGAATCTAGGTCAGTACTAGCCGGCTGCCCTCTCGCTTTCCACTTGGCTGGATTGCCACATCAGGCATATGTGTAGTGTTGTTTACACACTCTGGGGGGGCTTCTGGAGAGTCGGGCCCAATTTTAAGAGAAGGTTTTCTGTAGTGAATATATTGATGTTGTGATGTATGCAAGTTGTTTTGCTGAGAAAGGTCTATGCACCTCACAATGTTGGTGTCTTTCAAACCTTTTATGTGTGTACCAACTACTCTCTACAGTCCAATAGTTTGCATGAAATGGCTCTGTTGCCAAAATGGAGTATTATTTACACCCCACCTTGGGAGTGTCTGGAGAGTGGAGCCCTATTTTAAGTGAAGATTTCCTGTAGTGGATATATTAATGTTGTAATGTATGCATGTTGTTTTCCTGAGAAAAGTCTATGCACCTCACAATGTTGTTGTGTACTTCATACTTTTTTGTGTGGTACACAGTTTGTTGTTTTGCACTAAATGGATTCGTTGCTGAATGAAAACTAAAACTATTGTACCAAGCATGTTTGGTGTCCATGTAAACTTCAAAATAAGAGTTTTACAATGGTCTGCTGTCCAACTCTGTGGTAAAATGTCGCTGGGGAGGGGGTAAAAGATAGTTGTATAATTTACTGCTGGCAGCTGCAGCAGCATGTCCACACCAGGACCGCTCAGCTATCCATATCTCAAGTGGGGCCACCTGCACAGCTGACCTAGATTCTGGGGTATTGGCTCTGACCAACGCCCAAAATAGACCAGCCTTGTTCCAACTAAACAGGCCTCTGGGAACAGCCGTGACCTGCATTAGAGGTCCTGATGGTCACATGTCCATCAAAAGGACTTTCACATGTCAAAGCAACAACCTGGTATATGCCGTCACCTGTCAGTCTTGCAATCTGATCTATGTTGGTGAGACTTCCAGGTCCCTTGCGGGTTCGTTTCTTGGAGCTGACATCCACCACAACTGCAGCAAGCCTGTAACCCAGCACTTTAACTCTGCCGGTCATACCATTGCGGTCATACCATTGCGGTCATACCATTGCGGATGCCAAGTTAAAGGGTTGTGGTAATTGCCTGGGGACTCCTCGGCAAAAATACATGGAGTCTCACATCATCTAGAGACTGTGCACCATGTCCCCTGTGGACTGAATGAAAAATGTTAAAACTTCCTGTAACCCTCCAAATTTGCATGTTGTTGCTCTGCAGGTTGAATGTGTGTGTGTGTGTCTCAGTATTTATTCATAATTATGTGGGCAGATCATGCTCCTAATTTTTGTCATTTTGATGACGCTGTTTTTAATGTACATATTCATTCTTAACGTTCATTTGACATCAGCACCTTGTCTGTCCTCTTCTTTGCTTCCTTCTTATTTTTGTTGTGTATCTACTTACACTCGAAGAAGACAATCTTTGTCAAAAACACTTGTGTACTATTGTTTTCTTGTGTTTCGTTGCATTGGTAACTACATTTCCTTAGATCTGTTCTATTGTGATGTACATTTTTGTTTGCTTGCTTGGATGTAAACAGTTGCAGCTGATACCAATTACTCTTTCATTTTAACTTTCTGAGTCTGAGACTGATACCACTGTGTGGGTTTCTGCAGTATGCAGCTAGACCTAAACTAGCATCTTTCACTTGGCTATTGGACAAAGAAAAAGGCTTGATATTTTAAAAAATTACTTTTTTTCTCGTTTCCCCCTCACATGTGTATACTTATATATATATATATATATTCTTTTGGGCTTTTTTGTCTGGCTTGTGTTGTGTAAATACATCTACTTCCTGTGTTGTGACTTCACTTGGTCTACACCCTCCAGATGGAGCCTCACATGAAGAGGCAGACTGGCTTTCTTCAAGGTCAGGCTCACAGGAAGGGTTTGGTTGGTGACTGTTGTTTATTTTCTGATGAATCGGGTCAAACTAGGAAAATGTATGTATGTTGATGCTTCAGTGTTTGCCACCACATTCATACTTTCTAATGTTTTGTAGAGCCTGTGATGTGATTAAATGACCAAACTTTGAATAACTAATAATGTATTGTGGTTTTATTGCAGGCGGTTGTTTGGGTCTGTGATCACATGCAGGATGGAGACAAGAAGAAGCAGCTCAAACAACTTATTGCAGATAAGAAGTTCAAGGTCAACTACATGAAGTATGACTGGTCTGTTAACTCCAAATAGAGAACTAATCAGGCTTGTTGCTGTGTTCTTAGGTTTTTGGTGGATGTTAATGTGTATATAAATGCATAATGCTCTAGAAGAACTCTAGAAGAAAGCTTTTATGACATTCTGCAAGTGGCAATGACAACACACTTGTACTTTTCCACCTAATACTTTCTTTTATTTTTTTTATTTTTTATCAAAGTAACAATGTCACAGCACAATTATTGGTGTATTACAGTATTACACTGATGTGTGTCCATGTGTCCAGATGATGTCTGAAACTTGCAAGATTTTGCAACAAATTTGGTGTGGTGGTGCACCATCAGGAGCTGGAGTGTCCTGTGAGAAAATCGATTTGCTATCTTTATGGTCAAAGTCACAGTGAGGGCTTACTGTCAAAATATTAATGTTTCAACTATATCTTCTGAATGGATGAGCCTTTTGCAACCAAACTTAGTTTGATGGTACATTATCAAAAACGGAGGTGCCTGGTTAAAAGACTGGATCACTGTGTTTAAGGTCAGGGTCATTTCAAAGTGTCAGTGAGTGTTTGGATATCTTCTGAACTAATGATCATTTGCAACCAAACTTAGTTTGATAGTACATTAAGTAACATAAGCTAAAGTGTCCAGTTAGAGTCAAGTTAAAAGACAAGATTGCTATATTTAAAGCAAAAGTTCAGAATGTCAATGAATGTTTATCAGGATGATACCTACTGAACTACTGAACCTTTTGTAACCATACTTGGTATGGTTATGGCAACCATACTTGGTTATTAGCCATGGGCATGTGATTAGCCGGGGGCCAGGCAACAGATAACTGTTTTATTTTCCACAGTCTCATATAATCAGAATGTGACTTACTGCTGTATCTTTGGAAGCAGTGATTCTTTTGTAAACAAACTTAATTTTAGTGCACACCATTTAAGCTGAAGTATCTTGTGAAAGAAACGGATTGCTGTGCTCAAGGTTAAGATCACAGCATTTATATAATAAGATAGGCTTATGCAGAGGCAACTTGGATATTTTATTAGGCATATTTACACTTTTCTTCCCCCTACACAGTGATAACATGCTTGATATATATGGGTCTGATGTCAGTCCTATCTTTTATTTATGTGTATTAATTACCTTTCACCCTATGTGTTTTCTTTTGTTATAACATGACTGTTTTGGTGGGAATGTGCAAATGAGAATACATGGTATATTGATGCATCCCTTGTGCATTAATCTTGTCACTTGGCAATAAAGATGTGTTATTTTGTTTTTTTGGTATTGTTTATGGCACGTGTGGTGTTAATAACGCACACAACGTGATATTAGCAATTTTACATTATAGCCAATGTTGTTGAATACTGACTGACTTGATGTCTACAGTGTTCTGCTTTTCCACACTCAGGCTATGTTTTACTCATGTGAATAGTTATTGGTTGACATCACAAGTCAAAATGCATTTTAGCCAGAACTTCAGTGTACATATAAATGCTTTCTGTGTGACATTGTCATTTTTTGCTAATACAAAAAGTGCCTGAAGTTTTAGGGTTGCAATGTACATAAATTATATGGGCCAGTCCACTGTAAAGCACTAAAACTGTCACCATGTGTGTGATGCGTCCTTGTTGTGGTACATTACAGAGGTGAGCCCCTTTTTTAAAACTTCCTCCAAAACCAAGCACTTTTGGTCTTAAAAAGGGGTGGTTCTTGGTTGAGGGGGTAGGAAGAAGGGGGGAAGGGGCATTTACATGAAAATGATTAGGAGGGGAAAATTTGGAAGAAAAAGTGAACTTAAAAGAGAAGCAGTCTTTTGTCAGAGGTTCCACTGTAGTGATGTTTTGATCCTCCTGTTACTGTTAGCTGGCATCACTGTGACCTATAAACTGCAATCAGCTGAAACATGGTCAGGTGAAGTACTGTACATGTTTATTTCACCTAATAAAACACTTTCTTAAAAAAGAAAAACAAAAATACTTGAGAAGAAATGAAAGCTTTCAGAAAATTATACTTCAGTCAGAATAGAATATAATTTTTTTTTTTCTTCTTCTTAAAGTAGATTGTTTTCTTTTGTTGTTATATATTATATTCACAGAATTATAGTATAAATGCAGCGTTGCTCAGAGGATTAAGTTAATTCTAGCAAGTGTAAATCCTTGTACATTAACAACCAGCTACACTATTGCAAATCTAGATTTGTATCTTCTTCTTTTTATAAATATGTTTTTATTGGCTCTTGCTGACATTGATCTTGATGCCATTTGTGAATCCATACATTCCCATATATTCTGCACTTCTTTTATTGAAAAGTGGATTGCTTTTCTTTGGGTTGGTGATGGATACGCAGGTATGCATGGGTAACTGCCACATAACCAGTAAATTTATACTGTTTGAGTTCAGCAGTGCAATTAGACCTAGAAGGTCTGCTGCTTTGGGTTGAGTTTTTGCTATGAAAATTGGCTTCATGTAACTGAATCTGTTACTTTGGGTTGAGTTTGCTATGAGAATTGGCTTTGTGTAACTGAATCTGTTACTTTGGATTGAGTTTGCCATCAAAATTGGCTTTGTGGAATTGAATCAGGCAACATCCCAACACAGCTGTGATAACATAATGGGCATTGATCTGTCATTCCATTCATGCTGCCTCTTTTCTATCAATATTCAGGATTTCTGTGAGACTGTGATTTTACTCTCTCTCTCTCTACTGGTAAAAAGGTTGTTGGTCTGAAACAGCAGTCAGCTTTTGTGTCCAAATGTCTCTTGTTCTGAAATGTTTTTATCTGATCAAGGTACACCTCTATATGGTTCTTAAACAATGGACTAGGTGATGCATATTACACTGTTTTTGACTGCAGCATATAATTCATGGACATAATTGAGTTATTGTTGTAAAAGTTGACAAATAATTTAATGTTAGACTTTTCTAGGACATTGTTTAAGCAATAATTTTGACTTTTTGCATGATTTTAACCTCTTTTGAGCGTAACCAATTATGTCATTTCTGATGACCCTCAAGGATATGGGGATGTCAACAAGTAAACAGAATTGTTATTGTGCCCCTCAGCAAATTACTGTATGGCTGAATTCAAACCATCACAAATTAGACAGTTGTGAGCACCTATGAAAAAAGAATCAAAATATTTACTGCTTTAATTTTACTTCATGGTCAGAATTAATTTGTGCAAAAGAGATATTTATCAGGAGGAAAAAGAACAACTCACAATTAACAGAAGAGAATTCTACTCAACATTAAAAAATTACTGCTAATTAAGGACCGCATCCATTTATTGGATCCTGCCTATTGAATAAATATGCTTGATGTCATAAAACTGGTGTTTTTTCAGGTTTCTTTCCATTATTTTTACTTTCAGTTCCAGGAAAGTTCTACACAGTGTGCATGTGTTTGTGTGTGTGTGTGTGTGTGTGTGTGCATGCATGTGGGTTTTTAATCAGTGTTTTGGAAAAAGATACTCTCTCTTTGCTCATCTGAATGTTTGTTCTTCATGTTGCCTAGATGATTGCTGTCATTTCTCCATCTGCCTAAATACATATACAATTTTATTTTTTTAAAGTTAAAAAACAGTAGTATCATAAGTTCATGTCCACTGATGGTTAACCACTCTGCAGCACTTGACACTGAAGCACCTGTAATATATTTTTCCTATACTTCCATACATGTTTCACACCATTATATATGTAAGAGGATTTGTTACTGTCTACATACAGTAGAACCTCTCTTTCAATACATCCAAGCACGCAGAAGAAGTGGTAAATGGGGTGGAGTGTGTTGTGGAATTCCTTGACATGGAAATATGAAAGGAAAAGGGGTGGTGTGTGGTGAGGGGTTCAATTAACATGAAATACAAAGACACAAGGGGTTGTGTGTGGTCAGTATATATGCACCTGTGAATCCTAGCAAAAATGCGACAGCTACCATGCATGTTTGGGTAACTTCCACGTTTTTAGGAACTTCCCATTTTAGTGTGCTAAAGTGTTGCTGCTTAGGAAGCTTTTCTGTCTCATGAAACAGTGTTTTTCTAATTTTATGGCTGTGCTACTCGTCAGACACACCTGCCCACACCAGTCTGGAATCAGTAGTTCAGCCGTGCTTTAATGTCATCAAAATCACAGATCCTGAAGGCTATTGCGTGGAAAACATCTGCAAAGTTCTGCAAAGTCAATCTTAGATGGGACATAACAACAACACCTTCCTGATGCTAATGTCATTCCCAACAGTAAGTGAATCCCAAAATGGATGTTGTTGAATAAAATCAATATGTTAATTAATAGTTTAATATTAAAAAAGAGAAAATTACCCAGTGATCAGCTGTTGCCCACCACAACACGACAATGACAAAGGCAACCTATAATGTGTTCTGTCAATGCAGCTAGACATCTCACAGCATACATGCTGCACAAGAAGTACGCCTTGCACAGACAGGCTAACTGTAGCTTTCTTGGGTTGACAATCCACAGTGTCCAGAAACATGTACTTTGGAAAAATTACAAGCTGGAAAGAAGCCCACAGCTAAGATTTAATTATAACCGAGTGCATCCTCAGCCTAACCTGTTTTCCGGGCCCTTCTAACCTTTCTTTCTTTCTCTTTTTTTATTGGGTGAAAGTTTTATGACCCTGATATGCACCGTTTGTTAAAACCAGCACACTTGGCAGCATGGACGTAAAGCAAAACATTTACTTACTTACAGCATGCATCCTCTCTCCCCCAGTATTTCTGTACAGAAGCAGCTGGTTTGTTTCTCACTGCTGCCTGCCAAATGCACATGTTGTGATTTTGTTGGAGAACCTGTAAGTAGTTATTTTCCTATGGCTTGTTATTCTATTGCTTCTTATTGATGTATGTTGCCATGTCTGAAATGTACTTCGATTTTGGCTGAAACACAAGGGAAATTTCAGTGTGATTGCCTCCTGGTTAATGTCCTAACATCAGTGTACATTGTATGTGCATTCAAATTTCAAGCATTTATGCCACAAAGTGACCAGTGCTTCCAACCTGCATCCCTTGCTTCCCACGCTTCCCTACAAAATAGTAATAACAATAATTAAAGTATTCATAAAGTGCAAAATCTTGTCTCTATAGACTAAGTACGTGCACATGCACACACGCATGCAGGCACTTACACATGAGCATTCTGACTACAAAATTTACACACAAAATGGGCAGCAAACAGAGACTTGAGATGCATGAAGCCAGCAGCATGGAATAGAAAACATGGCAAGTCTATGGTTTTGGGAAAATAAATGTTTTGAGGTTTGACTTGAATGAGTCCAAAGAGGGTTTCTGTCAGAGAGGAAGGGGAAGGTCATATTGCATGCAGAGGGACCAATGACAGAAAAGATGCGGGAACCAACAGCAGAGAGTCTGATATGAGGAATCTGGTGATTGAGAGTATCAGAAGCAGAGCAGAGAGTACAGGAGGGTGTGTGAAGTTCAAGACAGTCACAGAGATGGGACAGAACAGTACACATGATGTATTTATAGCAAAGAGTGTTTATCTTGTACTGAATTCTTTGTTGGATTGGGAGCCAGTGGAGAGATTGAAACAGAGGAATGATGTGGTCAGTAATGTTTTTTTCAGCATGAGGCAAGCCGCAGAACCTGTTCTTCCTTTAGTGAACACTTTTTTCGACACTTTTTACAAGGTTTTATTACATTTAGTTTTGACACAACTTAAAAGAACTGCTTGTCATGTGCATCCATTCTGTTTATTTCTCTTGCTCATTTTTTGTACTTGACCACTAATTTTACTCTGTATTTACTAATTTTCATTCCTTGGAGTTGCCACCTGCATAGGCAGTAGAGCTCTACATAGTGAGTCAAGAATCATGAATATTTATTTCCTTTGTAAACACAGGATTTTTTTAATTATTGTGGTCACGATGCAAAATAGACAAAGACGTTTCTCATAAAAATTGAACTGCACGGACTTTTTATACACACACACGCACGCATGCACACACACAACTTCCCATTTCATTCATCTTTATAAAATAAAATCCAAACCTGAACAATGTACGAAAGTGGATTTACAAAATTTGGGAAAATATTTTGATGGGATGCTATGGCATGCAAGCTGTATTCACTGAGGTGAGGAATTGTACATGGTTGTCTCCCATAAAATAATGTTGGCTCAAATTCAGCCCCACTAACTGCAGCAGTGGTCAGCACAACTTGCATAAATAAAATATATGCAAATGTGCTCCAGGGTGGGTGCCTGTCAGCTCAGATATATCCTCTTTTAAAAAAAAAAATCTTAGCATGATGTATAAGCTCGGCTTACTTTAGCTGGGCTCCAGCTAAGAAACTAAAACCGATCTAACATTCCATCTGGGTTGTGAACTAAAAAATGTAACTACTGTCCTAAATAGCACATGCCTAAGAAATGTTGACTACAGCCTTAAACAACACACAGACACATGCACAGAATTAATAAATGTTGACTACAGCCATAAACAACACACATGTACATGCACACAGAGAAGGTAAAATCTTGTCTTTCACAGAATGAAAATTTTACAAAGGTATCAGAATTTATTGTATAGTTACAAGTCAGCATTAATACATGGGTAAATCCTTAAATATTCTAAAACATATTGCAATAAAATTAATCTTGCATAGTAAATAAATTCTACTGAGCCACTTTAGTTTAGCAATGCTGAAATAATGCACCCAAAAATGCTTTAAAATAAACAAAGTAACTTTTTGAACCAGCAAAGCAAAAAGTGTCACAAATCTGAAACAAAATGAGACCTGAGCGCTCATGCAGAATCAACACACAAGGGAGTTAATTAGTGCTCAAAATACATAAAGTACAACAATAAAGACCTGAGTCAGCTATGGTAACTCTCACCTGGCATGCGTGTAAATACAAGGTACATAAACTTCACCAGGGGTGCATCCCTGGCATGCATGTAAATACAAGGTTGAGGATGTACCTCTGGTGGAGTTTATGTACCTTGTATTTACACGCATGCCATGTGAGAGTTACCGTAGGGGACTCAGGTCTTTGTTGATGTGCTTGGGTTACATATTTCAAGTGCTAATGAACTCCTTTGTGTGTTGATTCTAAACAAAAAATGTGTTGCTCTTTTTTGTTTTACTTGCACCTAGTGCATTCTTTCTAACTTCATATCATATTGCGTACACCAAATACTTAATGAGCATTATGTGCATGCTGCCAATTATTAATAAACAGCACACAACTAATAAGCCTTTGACTATATCCAACATGTTGGGGTGGTGGCTAGCCCCAAACCTAAATGTACCACATATTCTCAAACGGCTGTCTGTATTGTGTTGCACTCAGGCATGACAGACTGTTCTGAATTTTACCTATGATTCTGATACAAAGTTATAATACATGATATCTTACATCACGTAAGATATCATGTATATTTACAAAAGGCCAGCAATGACCCAGTAAAGAATGAATAACAATTTACCTCTGTAAATCATGCTTTAACTATTCTGTAAGTGTTCATCATCAAAGTGATTGATAGACACTTCACTTCTTTTTTTTACTGAACAGATTTCATAGTGTTGATTTCAGCCCCACCCCTGTTCAGAAGTTTTCACTGATGCCTTGCCATCAACTGGTGCCGATGCCAAACACTGTTCTCTGAACAAAAGGTTACCTGAAGATTTCTTCTGGTCTTTGGGCTTCAATAACTTACATAAACAATTAAACATCAAAGCTTTCATAATTTAAAACAAAAACAAAATGGCATAGAACTAAAGTGGCTCAGTATATTTAAGTCAGTGTCTGTATTGGAAGCCAAACATTCTTATCACATCTAAAATTAATGGAAATGAGAAATCATTCTCTTAAAGATAAGATTTATATAAACAACCCAATACCACACATGTCAAAGAATACATGAAGATTTAATAACAATGTTCATGTGTCGGAACAAACAAGCCAAACCATCCCTTGTACAGGCAACAACTTGGAAACTGCACCCACACCATACTGTTGCATCCACCTGCATTCAGACAGGCTCCCAAATCAGAGCTCTCAAGAGTTACTTCCTCTCTGACTAAACTCCAGCTGCCATTCCATTCACATCATCATGCACTGGACATACTCCTGTCACTGTGACTTGTTGTGCCATCGTTGTAAAGTGTTTTGAGCCCTCTTTCAGGGGGAAAGGGTGTTCAACCAGTCCTCTTTATTATTATTACTATGTTTCCTGGACAAGTAAGTGAGTAAATTTATGCCTTGTATAACGTATACAGTTACGATGCATATCTTCAGGCCTTGGCTAGCTTACCACACACAAAAATAGTAGCAGAGTTGAGGGAGTGGAGTCACCACTAACTGCAGTAAACAGCAGTTGTCTTTCAAAGTGCATGATACCAACTAGCTTTTTAGTGCTAAAAGGGTTATGTAGAAGGAAGCAAGGAAACTGCAACAAAACAGTACAGATGTACGTCTAATTATACGTGAGTTTTCAATTTATGTTTCCATTGTATAGTTTATGTAACAAAGTAGTTGGATTTTAATGTCCTGTCGACCACACAGGGTCACCTCAGAACAGTCAAACTCAGGTCATAAGCAAATACACATTTCTAAACTCTTCTCACATATATATCAACCCTCTGTCAAGACAATCTACAAAACCAATCACTTCGCAAACACAAACCATACATACACAAACATCAGACACAAATTTTTGAAGAGTTAGTCCCTTCAGTATTACCCCTGTTAAAATAGCACATACGGCTAGGACATGCTGGTATTGTCGACCATTCGGTCTAATTTATCAATACCAGGTAAAGAAAAGTATAAAAAAGGAATGGACACACACAATATAAAATTAAAAAATGTTATATAAATGCATAATGGCAAATACCAGTGCCATATGGCAGCAAGCTGCACATACCACCTACCAGCTATCATCTCCTAGCTGCTCAACAAGAGCCATACAAAAAAAGCCTGTCCTTAACAAAAAATATTTGAGAGTTTTCTGGAAAAAAAGTCAGGAGAATGGACCATTAGCAAAACAAAAAAAGACAAGACAGAAAGAGCAAGAGGACTAGGCAGAAAAAACAAGAGAGGAGATAGGAAAGGGGAATCAAATGACAGCCCTGAGATTCCAGACAGGAGAGAGACATCACACATCCCTAGCCTCCCTTCAGGGGCCATGTAACAAAAGGTAAACAAGAAGAAAACATCAGTTTAGTGACAGATTGTCTTTGCCAACTATATACAGTTCACAGAAGTCAAGATTAATTTGAGGTTTAATACTTTTGCGATAAATGTTTCTAAAGACCCACAAAGTTAATAAGGTACTTTTTGTGGTCTGCCCATATCTATTGTAGAATAGGTAACTTCCAGACATAAAAGGGGGAGAAATTGAGGTTTTTAAACATTTTAAATTTTATTTTAACTGAGACAGAGTTGTGCCCTCTGATCGCCTGATGGGGAGGAAAAAACATTGCACTTACTCCTTTGCTGTACACTTACAAAAATGGTGGTGGGTGGTGAAAACACAGACATTTTTGAAATTATCCATCTTGCAAGTGTTTGTATGTAAGTGTGTGTGTGCATGCACGCACGCATGTGTATGCTTGTGTGCCGTGGCATGCACATATGCATGTGTCAGTCTGTGTGTTAGCACATGCCAGTGTGTGTGTGTGTTGATGTTTTGGACTCTGTATACTTGTAGAAACATTACTAGTGTAGGGGTAGGCTATATCGTGTTCTGTGTATAAAAAAAATCCCCCCACCCCCCAAAAAAAATCAAGACATATTATTTATAATGATGTAGTGTCATTCTGAGATTCAGGACCCCCCCCCGCCCCCCAACATTATTCTTGTGGCACAGATCTGAGGGCCTCTTCTATGGTACTGTAAAACAATAATGTGGATAACTCCACACTGACACCACCATTATGCCAGTGCCCCTGAATAGTGTCACCTAGTCATGAATCAGAGGATCCAAAACAAAAGACAAGGAAAAACAAAACAAAAAACCTGCAGAAATATTTTATAACAGAAAACAATCACAGATCATAATGGCAATGACTATCATCACTGTGTACATTCTTCTTTTTGGTCGTTGACATAAAAAGCTAAAAGAAGAAACAGACACATTTGGTAATCACCAACATCACTGGTTAAGTATTAATGAAGGTGGATGAGGCTGGTCCAACTTGCAAGACTTTATAGGTATGCATGCTCTTAAGGTTTTAAATAAATGGTTCACTAATGTATGTGCCACTGGATTTAGTACTAACATCATCAAGCTTTATGTCACTATTTCAACCCCAACATGACCTGTTCAACAGTAATCAATAAACAAAACAGAATCTGTTTTCCTAAGCAGCAATAGAAATCCAAAACCAAAAAGAAGGTCTACTGCAGGAATCTGATTATTTCCATTAAAATTCCACTGCACTTACAGTCAAGGGACTGTATCACAGGTCCATCAGATAGGAAAATTGTGTCTGTTGTGTGAGTGGATGAGTGTGTGTGTGCACGTGTGCATAACAGTCTCAGTTCTACCTTTGTGTACAAGAAAGCAAAAGATCATAATAAAAATTAAAAAAAGAATGTATGTATAACACTCATGGAAAAGTGATGCATGCAAAATACTGTTCTTTTGATCAAAAGCCTGAGCATAGGTACAACCAATGGACACACTGTCAAAAATATTTCAGAGCAACTTACAACACAGATTACAAGTACACAGCAACAATGTTTCAGCAAGCAGAAAAATTGGCAAGTGTTGAAAAACAAGTTTTCAGCAGAGTTGCAATGTAACTGAGGTGGATTCAGATATTAGCACATTTTGCTTTCTGTAGATCATATAAACACCAGTTGAGGTGAACAATTTTTGTTCTCTATTTTGCTGTTGTTGTTTTTTGCCCTTATTCTCCCATCAAACATCCTCCACTTCACATGGCAAACACTTGCCTTGTCCTATAAATTCATCCTTATCACCAGGTCAGCTGTGAAGCACACACTCAAGCGCATTTACCACATGCTCTGCCTGGATTTTCTGAAGATCGTCTGTGTAATGATGAGTATTTCATGCATGACAGTAACTACAATAATTTGTAGGCCTTCTCTCCCAACATGGCTGCTGGATTGGAATCACATGAGAGTCAGTTGCAGATCAAGAAGAGCTGGAGACCGCTCCTCTTGTGGCCTGAGATCACCCACCACATCCTCACTCCTAAAAAAGAAACAAACACACATGCTTAGTGTGCTACTGATTACTATCATGGGCATCAAAGGATGTGTTGTTGTATGTAGGCAGCAAGCTGAATTTTAACAAAAACACTGACTTTATGCACAAAAGATGCCTTCAAAAACTAAGATCTCTTAATGTCAGTGCTGCTGTTTTACACACTTTCTACCGGAGTTGTATGCAATCAGTTTTAACACTTGTGTTTCTGTGCTGGTTTGGAGGCTTGAATATGAAAAAACAAAAATGTCCTGAATAAAGTAGTGAATGTGTGTGGCAAGGTTGTGTGTGAAAGACAAGAACACTTAAGTAAGTTGTATGAACGTCATGTGGTACGGAAGGCTAGGGTGACTGTGGATGACAACAGCCACATCCTTGCTAGATATTATGAGCTTCTTCCATCTGGTAGACGATTTTGCGTACCGAAATCTAATAGTCTGCAGTCAATAGCATTTGTGAACAGATGAATCCATTCAAATGTCAGAGCAGTGTGTGTGTGTGTAAATTACGTAAATTACTAGTTTGTTTATTATGTAACTTTTGTATTTTCAATTACTGTTCTTTGAGTTTTAAAATATACAATAAATTATGTGTTATTGTGTACTGTGATGTGGTTAATGTTCAGCCACGGTTTAATTTCCCTGATGAGATAATAAAGTAATCTTCAATCTTGAATGTTTCAGTTTGTTTCATGAACAAGGATTAAAATGCTACATTGTTACTTTGCTTACCACAAAAGAACATCAAATTCATGTATCCCAGTGAAACAAATCTCCTTAGATAAAGAAAAAATTACCCACCATAGCAAATATAAAACTACGTTCATGGTATATATATTCAATAACACTGCAACAAAAATATGTTTTGAAATAAGAGTGTGGTTGATACTGAACATAATGTACAAGCCACAAATGAAACTGTTACCTGATGTATGTTGCATTGTCACAGATAAAGATATTGGCTGCAGCTTTCAGCAGTTTCACTGCCAACCGGGTCTTCACAGCTGATACCCGCTCATCTGATTTGACTTTCATGCTGTAACAGACAAATAAATCAACCTGAAACCAACATATGTTTTAGGCAAATTGACCCAAAAATGCTTTTGAAGCAGACATTGCCTGTTTATGTATCAAAATTATGGATTTCAGTTGTCAATTTGTCCTGGCTTTGGCAGACACTTGCAGGTCTTAAACTGTTGATGGCGATTAAAAGCAACTGTTTAGCTCAGCAAAATATGCTTACAAGAATATAAGAACACATGGAGATTTACTTGCCAGTGACATTAAAATGTGTGCAGAAATTTGTCTTGGTGATGTTCCATTCATACTGAGCATTAATTAACAATTAGTACATAACCATGCAAGCCATCTATAAATAGTTATAAAACAATTTAAATTTAACAGATTTCCCTATTTTTCTGCTGCCAATCATAATGGAACTGGGTACTGCTGACAAGTGACATACATCTATGGTATGGCCAAATAACTATGCAAGCAGAGGCATATATTCAAAATGCCTTGAAACTACATGTGGACTGATAGAAAAGAAAGATGAAGTTGTCAAGCAGACACTGACAAAGAAAGAATCAGTCTCCCAACAGAAATCTTTTTCACAAGCTTCAGTATGCCATTTGTGTGTGTCTGTGAGGGAAAGGTCCTCAAACAAAACAGAAAAAGACATGAACAAATCTGAAACAAGAATGACTGCTAGCACTCTAAAACAAGATCCAAACACATAAAAGGTTCAAAAGAACATGATCTATTAGGACAAAACACAACATGCAAATTGTCAGGGTAATCCTCTTTATCAAGCTACAAACTGACACTTAAGCAACAGTTAAATGGTGAAAAATCATAAATGAGATGGAGAGCCAAGCCACTTCTGTTTAGGGTTGAGCTATGTTGTTTTTGTGTGTAAATCATGTTCTTTGGAACCTTTTCTGTGTTTGGATCTAAAAACAAACATCAAAAAGTACACAGATTCCTGCCAGCATAGCTGAGCAAGTGTTCATTTTTCAGAGTTAATTACTCTAATGTCCATTACGTTGATCACTTATATTGCACTATTCTCTGCCTTTGAGCAAACTCACTGCAATTGCATGTGATTCTACATGAGTGACTAGCTTTTTATAGCATGTTTTTGAATATCCACCAAAGTGGTGTACTGGTCGACATAAGCAAGTATTCACTTTGCAGAGTTTGATATGAAATGTATGTGTGTGTGTGTGCATGCGTGCGTGTATGCATGTGTCACTGTAATTACTACAGAAACCTTCACAGTCATTTTGAATAGAATCCAAGTACCATTGTGTCAGGTTACATCATTATCATGTGTTTTGTGCAACACTACAGACATCAACAGCTGTTTATTTCCCTAATATGTGTCTGTGTATTTTTTAATAAGCTACACCCTACCTTTCCTTATTTGGAAACACCTTTTTTGGAACATCACCCAACTGAAAATGTTTGACCTACTGATGTCCAAAGAGACTTATTGCTTCCTGGTTGAACTTGTCCAGTGACCTATTATAGACCAGAAAAATCCTGAGCCAATCCCTGTAGCTGTTATCAATTGTTACCAGTCCAGTTAATTATACCGTATGTGGGATCGGTCAGGTGTAGACTCCATATCTTCCAACAGATGATTCTCCTCCCAGTCACTGTCTCCACATTCCATTGGAGCTGCAAACAAGATTGGGCTATGTAACAATATAATTATCAAGTAATAAGAACAGCAAATGCACTTTGTAACCAAGTCACATATTTGACATGGAATAACAGAATTCACTGTTTTTAAAAATTTCCTATGATACTGAAAATAGTTGAGGTCATCAGAACTTGTATAAATATGTAAGGTTGCTGGAGGTAATTATCAAACAAATAGGCACATGATGGGAAAGCCATCGGCGGGAAGGGTCAATCTCACCAACACATTATCTGAGAAAACACCAAGGTTTGTTTGAAGGCTAGGAATGTGTCATTTGACTGTGTCAGTTAATCATGTAAAAGTGTGAAAGGGTTCACTTTAATAATCTCTCATGGTGTGGTACTGCACCTACAAAATGTAAGGTCAATTCTGCAGATCAGGGCCCATGCGCATGATGCACAAATTAAATTATAGGTGGATAGCCCGTAATCCCAATTTGCTGAACTAGAAAGAGTCATTAAGTCTGGCTCTCCTTCCACATGCAAGAGTTGTCAATAGCCACAGAAATAGCTAATGGCTTTGTTCATTTTCAGATCAGGAAAGTCCCTTGTTTTGCCAACAATGCAAAGCACACAACATCAAAAACTCCAAACTGATTGGACGTCGCAAGACAAGAGTTCATGCCCCGCAACAACATGCTTGGAAAAACAAAAAAACACTTCAGAGTTCAAAGTTTGAGGCAATTTGTAGCAGATGTCAGTGACCTAGTGACTCTGCCCATTCAAGATTTTCTTGTCTCCTCTGCCATCTGTGTTGACTGGGATGTGTCTGGATGCATGAATCCAATTTTGCTTGAATAATCTGTAGCTTTCATTGGTATGTGGGGCAGTGTTAGCTCGTACAAGTGTTTGTTTTCTCCTGCCTTTGTCAGTAATGACAGCATCTGAGCTGCCATTTTTATATGGGGTTTGGCTGCTTAAAAACACAGAAAAATGAGTTTATAACTTTAAACATGATTAGGATAGCCCTGTTTGTGCTTTATGCATGCTGATTTTTTTCAGTGTCATCACCATTAAGATGATAAACATGATTAGGGGAGTTATTTGCCCATCATGCATATGGGCTCAGAACTGAGTGCCTGTGTTCTCTCTCTAAAGACTGGAGCAGGTAAAAAGGAAGAAGAAAGATTTGCAGGCTTTGCGTAATGCGAGGAATACCAATATTTTTATATTCTCAGTTCATTCAACTTCTTTTTTCAAATCCATTTCAAACACAAAGTGATACGTACCATCACAGTTAATCAATTTTTTCCTTGTGATATAGTCAATAACATTTCACTCTGATGTGACCATGGCTGACTGGGCATGCCATTACACGTATGGCATGATTTATGCATATTTTTATACAGTTTGAATGCCACATATGTGTTTTTCAGATTGTGCCGCATAATGCATATATGCAAAGTCAAGGGGCTAGTTCCCTGACTTGCCACCCACACATGAATCCAAAAGGGACTACAGTCACAGCAGTGCCTGTGCCTTGCTGTGCTTGAAATGTCCTTCCTCCTTGCCCTAGCCTTCAGTAGCTAAAAGTAGCAACCTATTATGACACAGAACAGCAACACTGTTTTACTGTTGTTGTTTTTCTCTTCTGATCAGCATGAAAGAAACTGCCAGAGTTGAGTTAATGTAAAAGTGGCCGCAAGCTGCATTCTTTTTTTCATTTTTTCAAAAGTGGCAACAAGAGAAAACAAAAATTGCTGTTATGACAGACAGCTGAAATAGTGCCAGAGCAGATTCTCACACATGCACAGAGAGAGAGAGAGAGAGAGAGAGAGAGAGAGAAAGAGAGAGAGAGAGAGAGAGAGAGAGAGAGAATCAGCATGTATGACATTGCAGTTGTCCTATCAGCATTTTTTTAAATGCTGTTACTATTTGCTTGAAGCCGAGTTTCAGTTCCGTGCAGTGCTAAAGGCACTTCAGTCAATAGCAATTCATAAAGACTGGTAGATCTAGACTGAAGGACCTGGACAAATCCACTGATGGCAGATGATCGTTGGAACGGAGGGACCTTATGTAGGGGATTGCAGCAGGGTCATTTGGAGGGCATGTGGGGAGTGTTCGGGCTGGTCAAATTGCTGCTTTACATGTTTTACATAGATGCAAAAATGATTGATCCTGATGCATCTTTTTGACACATTTGCATATGCTGTGCATAAGTTAAAAACAAAAACAAACAAAAACGGAGCATGATCCCTGACAAAGTAACAAACTCGCTTAAGTTCAAGAATGAGCCAAAGATAAAGTTTCTGTTGCATAATGGCATAAATTTGGCCTTGAATACAATCAAACTAAAAACAACAACAAATTATCCATGTATGCAACATCCATGAAAAGTTTAACTAGACTGGGGAACAATTATCTTAAGTTTTGTTTTACTTCCCATATGCCTGTGACCTCAAAATAAGGTCAAGGTGATCCAGACATGGGTATCTTCTAAGATAAGATAAGATAAGACATCTTCTAAGCAGAGACTGGAATTTTGCAAATTTTTAAAGACCTCTAGGTAAAATTCAACATTAAACTTATTGTGAAGGTCAGAGAGCATCAAATTTTTGTTGTTGAATATATACTAAAGTTTTTAAAAAAGGACAAAAAAAGGCATAGCACACCAACCAGACCATGTAGCTAACAGTGTAACACTCATACAAAGGTTGAACCACACCAGATCAATGTTTGCTTTTTTTTCTTTTTTTTCAATGTGATGTGCCACACCACACAGTTCATTTCCTTTGTATTATATATTATTTCTTTTGCTGGATTACTCACAATGAGTTGATCTGCAGTGTTATTGTGCAGGTTTTCATACACAGGAATATTCCATTCCACCAAAACTTGTACTGAACTTAACTGAAAAGTGTCATTGCCTAACCTTTGCACAAATAACACCAAACCTGGGTATCAGGAATCATTCAGCAACAAAAATCTCAATATGTCACTCACTGGAACTTATGATTTTCATTTGATACACAAGGTCATTGGGTCCATGCCGACTGGGCCAAGCAAAATCACTGCCTTCTTCCAGTGTTTGTGTAGGCTTGACCTGCAGACTGTCCTTAGCAGTCCAACCCTGACCATACACGTAGAACAGTTTCTTCCCCTGTGCTTTGGATGGGCCCTTTGTAACGTAGAAAAACTTGAAGGAATCTTCTTTTGTTTTGTCTGCATCTGTATGAAAGAGTAACACAGAGCTAGAATTAACTGGCAAGACATTTGACAATACTGTCCACAGGAATTTTACTGTATACACAGGTAATAGTTCTTGTGGTGCCACACCACACAGTTCATTTCCTTTGTATTTGAATGTGTGTGGGTGCATGAGTGTTTGTGTGTGAGTGCAAGAGTATGGGTGTGTACATGTATGCTGAACTTTTACTTCACTCTGTCTTAGACATAGGACTATATCTTACATTGGAATGTTACTTACAAGTGTGTGCACACACATGCGTGTGCATCAGTGTGTGTGTGAGTGTGTGTGTGTGTGTGTGTGTGTGTGTGTGTATGCATACGTATACATGTGCATGTGTGTGTTGTGTGTTGTTGGTAGTATGGATGGGTGTATACCTTTAATTATGTTTTAGCTGACGAATGTCAGTGTTGTCATTTGCTTATGTGTGTATGCTTACCACTTTTCAAGACATCGTTTTGTTGTTAAACTTGGTGAATAAAGAATCTGAGGTATCGTAAGTATTTTTAACGTCCACCTTTTGCATTCTGACCACCTTTTGTGTTTTATGCACATTCCAGATCTTGGACCAGGACACACAGCAAGAAAAGCATGGTCAGTCTGTTCCTATCAAATCATATTCTTGAAACTCTAATGTGCCCCCCCCCCCCCCCCCCCCCCCCCACACACACACACACCTTTCTCCCTGCTATTTTGGCTGTCAGTAACTTTGATGTAACTTGATTTATGAACTGTATTCAATGGCCTTCTGATCTTTTCCCTGTGATAAACAGCATACACACCACCAAACATGCACACAAACATAGACATATACACATCACCTGCACCAAAACTGTTGAGGCGTGTGTGATAGAAGTAGTGTTTTTTCTGCTCCAAGTCTGTGCTGCCTTCATGTGGCATTTCTCTGCCTTTTATTGTGGGTGCATCCTGGTCTTTCCTGTATCGCACTGAGCCATGTTTTATGTCAACCAGCACTGGTGCATCAATAAGAAAAGCCTGCAAAGTTAGACAGAATACAAGTTTCTGATCAAAAACATAACCTACCATTACACCTTTTAGAATGTTTTTCATCTTATTCATCTGATTTAGGGAAACTGGTATTACATGAAAAAAGATCACACTATGTCACAATGTGTAAGATAATACTACAGGTACTAGGCATTTTAGTATTACTACGCACACACACACACACACACACACACACAGAGTTGAATATATGCTTAAGTCAAAAATGCATGAGTTGAACCATTTTTAATTTCCTGACCAAAGCTGCTCTTTGTATGACTAATTTTAAAACAGATAAGTCAAAAATGAGTAAGTCAAATCTTAACTAAGTTGAACATGTTTTATCCTTTTCCCATCTTGGATAAGTTGAAGCTAAGCATTTTAAGTCTATTTCATTGTTGAATGCACCCACATTCCTAACTTAGCTGCTGGCCACCTATAAGCTTTGCAACATAAACCTTCTACAAAGTTCTAGGCAGGTGCCAGTTGTATCAAAGCCCATCTATTTTAATAGACAGGCTTCAGTTGTATGTTATTGTTTTTGCCAGTGTTGGTAGGCAGCTTGGCTTTGGTTTATCATGCAAAACAGAGATCATGTATTATGCAACTACTGCTAGTTAGGGCATCCCATCAATATAGTATATATATATCTGGATTTCAAAAAAGCATTTGATTCAGTCCCTCATCAGAGGCTTCTAAGTAAATTAGCCACATATGGGATAACAGGGAATATTTTTAAATGGATAAAAGTTTTCCTAACTAACAGACATCAGAGAGAGAGAGAGGGTAAGGAACCATTACTCACCAGTGACCAAGGTTTTAAGCAGCATACCCCAGGGAAGTGTTTTGGTTACTATACTGTTTACAATTTTTATAAATGACTTGCCTGATTGTGTTCAAAGCTGTTGTAAAGTCTTTGCTGATGATACAAGAATTTATCATTCAACCAATAATGCTGGTAGAATACAGGAGGACATCATTAGTCTACAGAGATGGACAGATTTGTGGAATTTATATATATGTGCACGTCTACGATACTGGCAAAACCTGGTGAAATCAATGGGTAGGTCCCTTCAAGTGCAAATAGTATAATATCTGTCCGTCCTATCACTAGAAAGCAGTATGGATGCACAAAACAACTGATTTATGCACACCATCAAAGTATTTGTTTTGCAAAAATTTACTTGGGTTGTTTTTTAATATTTTTAAAAACCTGAAAATGTAAGTGAAAAATGGCGCTGAACATGGGGCATTTTTCAGTCATGTTCATCATCACAAAAAATAAAGTTTCAAAATGCCTAACAATAACAACAGGCATCTAAAATGGTATTTGAAAGGTCAATTTTCAGTGCCAAAGCATTATATGGGGAGAGAAAAGTGTTTTTGTTGTTGTTATACTCAAACGAATAAGTGATGATGTTCGTTGCGCATTGTTTCCACCAACACCGGTCGCTAACGCTGAAGTGTGTACTACTACTAATTGTTGACACAAATTTGGCAACCATGATTTCAAATTCTTTTATTCCATCTATTAAACTCAAGCATTCCTTGCGGAAATATGTTTCACCCAAGTAACCTTTCTCGTCAAATTTTGTGAGCACGGTTGGTTTCGTTTCCTGCAGTAACGAACATCAGGTCAACTCTAACAACCAGACAAAGGTGCTGACAGAACCCAACACACTTGGCTGACCTCACTCATGTTGTGATGCGTCAAGTTTGAGTCAAAACAACATGTGACATGACTAGAATTACCCATGATTCTTTAATATTTTCTTCGTTTCCGCTTCCGCCACGACAGAAATGAACATCAGGTGGTGGCACTGTGCCCGATTCTGGCCAGTGCCACAAGTTTTTCAGCCAGCTGGCTGCTTCCCTTAAGGACCAATACAAAGCTGGTGTTGTTTCTATTGCTTCCCTTAGGGACCAATACAAAGCTGACATTTAGACAAAGCTGGTGTTGTTTCTATTGCTTCCCTTAGGGACAAATACAAAGCTGACATTTAGGCAAAGCTGGTGTTGTTTCTATTGCTTCCCTTAGGGACAAATACAAAGTTGACACTTAGGCAAAGCTGGTGTTGTTTCTATTGCTTCCCTTAGGGACCAATACAAAGTTGACACTTAGGCAAAGCTGGTGTTGTTTCTAGTGCTTCCCTTAGGGACCAATACAACGTTGACACTTAGGCAAAGCTGGTGTTGTTTCTATTGCTTCCCTTAGGGACAAATACAAAGTTGTCACTTAGGCAAAGCTGGTGTTGTTTCTATTGCTTCCCTTAGGGACCAATACAAAGTTGACATTTAGACAAAGCTGGTGTTGTTTCTATTGCTTCCCTTAGGGACCAATACAAGCTTAACATTTAGACAAAGCTGGTGTTGTTTCTATTGCTTCCCTTAGGGTCCAATACAAGCTTAACATTTAGACAAAGCTGGTGTTGTTTCTATTGCTTTCCTTGGGGACCAATACAAGCTTAACATTTAGACAAAGCTGGTGTTGTTTCTATTGCTTCCCTTCGGGACCAATACAAGCTTAACATTTAGACAAAGCTGGTGTTGTTTCTATTGCTTCCCTTAGGGACCAAGGCAAAGCTGGTGGTGCTTCCACGTCACTTTCTGGTATGAATGGCTAGTTTCCTGGTTTGCTTTTTTCAGTGGCAACCTTTGAAATTGTTGCTTAGATGACATCTAAATCGTCAATACATTTGATATAAAAGTTTATTTAAAAAATCTGGTTTGCAAGCATGGTTGAAAATGTGCATGGTTTCCATGCTACTTACGTCATTTTTAAAACAAATTAAAAATTTAGCACATAGGTAAAAACAACCAGAAAATAGACTATGAAATGAAATTAAGTGAGGATAATTATGACAACATAGCGAAATGTGAAGAGGAGAAGGATCTAGGCATTATTTTTGATAAATATCTTTCATCTGATGCTCATATTCAAAATTCTGTTAACAAGGCTAACAGTATGGTTGGTATAATTAGAAGAACATTAGATGGAGAAATCTTTACTAATCTTTATAAATCTTTGGTAAGGCCACACCTAGAGTATGGTAATATAGTATGGTTTCCACAATTAAAAAGCTAGCTGCCATTGAGAAAGTTCCATGTTAAAAATCTTGATTATAAAGAAAGGCTGAGGCAATTAAAACTCCCGACTTTAAAGTATAGAAGATATAGAGGTGACCTTATCCAAGTATATAAATTATTAAAATAACGAAATTGATGATTTGAAATTTGAAGATTTTGATCTCTACCCTTACTAATTTACTAAACTTGATAGCACTAGAAATTCTGAGCACAAACTATATGTACATTTTACTAAAACTAAAACCAGGAAGTTTGCCTTTAGCAATAGATTTGCACCAACCTGGAATTCATTTTTACCATGTACTTAAAAACGCACCATCTATTAACCGGTTTAACAGTCTTCTTGACAAAGATCCAAATTTATTAGTTCATTTTTTTGGATTATGAGGAGTAATGCAATAGGAAAACTGAAGCATGCATAAGCAGACCAAAATTACAACAATAAGATGGGACGTAAAAAGGCTGTAAGGCCTACTGCCAAGTCCCTAAGTCAAAATCAAATATATATATATATATATCAATCGCATCCACTGTTTCCTGTCCCGGTGACATTGTCAAAATCAAGTTCAATGTTGCTTTACGTTCACAGAAACTATAAGGACTGTTACAGTGTTAGGCACAGGGAGCCCAGGAAGACCACCCCGACTTCCACACAGCTCTAGCTCTGAGCGTGACACTCACTGTCTTTTCTTTCTTGGAAAGTTGATCAGAATACAGGACACGGGGGTTGGCGGGCACACCAACAGTTGTTTTGCTGGCCCCCGACCCCATTGTTCAAGACGTTCCTTTCGACTTCGTCGTTTCCAGCCAGAATTATTATATTCTCGCTGACCACAAAACTGTGGGTCGTTAAAACGGTTTCACGATTTTAACGATTCAGGACTGGACTCCATGCGTCATAAATACCACTGACAACAAAAATGTACGCTGACAAATTTAACCAATCGCAATCGAGGCAGGTGTTGCAAGGGAAGTGACTCTATGCGCATGAGCCATTTCAGTCGGGCGTTGAATCGATTGATATAATTTCCGACGGCCTGGCCTGGTCTGGTTTTGTACACTGCAGAGACCACTATTGGTAATTTTTGCAACAGAGCAGGGAGAGTGCATTGGCGACATTTAGACCTTAGTAGGAGTAATTTGCACCGTTGTTTTTATTGTACAACTGCAAGCCATACTAAAGTCTGGCAGCCGATGTGTGGGATGCAGCCCCGTGTAGTCTGCCTGTTGCAAGGTAAGTGGGGATTTTTCTGAGATGCACATTTTTGTTTTAATCTGTTGGTGGTGGTTCAACATCACAGGTATGTTGCATACTTAAAGATATTATTTTTTTAGAGATTGTTTTGGTGCCGACGTTATTGTTTTGTGAATCCGATAACCTTTAACTGAGGAGGATACCAATTAACTGGATTTGCTCTGAATCGGCACCAAAAACTGCAAGCGTCAAGCAAATGCTGCAGGAGCTCGACTGGCCCTCCTTGGAACAACGCCGAAGAACAGCACAACTTGGCATGCTGTATAAAATCAGCAGTGGCCTCGCAGCAGTCAAGTGCCCACTCTTGAAGAAGCAGCCCCCGAGAGGCCGGCGTACTCACACCACAACTTTTGAGAGGATACCCTGTCGTGCTGACAACCGCCTCAACTCATTCTTCCCAAGGACAGTGAGGGACTGGAGGAACACACTTCCTCAAGAGACGGTCTCAGGCCCCTTCATTGGCGCCTTCATCTCGAGGGTGGCCAAACTCCAGTACACAACCACTTCCCTACACTGCCTGCCCCCAAACATTTTTTTAAAAGTGTGTGGCACTTTGAGGGCCTGGGCACAACATTAGGATGTGCTCTGGGCTGTGCTATAGGTCCTCAGCAATGGGGGCCCGAAAAAGCATTTTGCCTGCCAGGAGCTCCACATAGAGTGACACTCTGCTACTAGGCAACTGGTAGACCTATTTTTTTATTATTTGTTTTTTATAGTGTTGGGGTTAGGTATTGTATTTCCAGCCACACCCCCTTTTTCTCACACAACATAAATATCAGAAATAATCAGACATTGATCCTGGATATTATTAGAAGAAGAAGAAGAAGAATTACTATTGCTAAAATTTGATTGTACTAAAGTGTAACTGTGTAACAGATCATGGTCTTTGACTTTGTACATAACTTGCATAGTAACTTGCAGTTATGATCTTGTTTATTATTTTTATAATGAATTTGAGTAAACATTAAGATTAATTTAAGGACAGCACTTTGGCCAGATTGGTTGGGTTTGCAACTGAAAAAATAGTGACAATGGCAATGCTGATCAGTGGAAAGAAAGTAATACTACTCTGAGCCTAACGGACTCGTTTGAGTGTTTGATGATGATGATGTGGAGCTTCATGTCCTCAGATGTTGGTTGACATGTTAGGGACAAACTGACCAATTGCCTAAGCATGGTTCAATGTTGCTTTACATCCACAGAAACCATAAGGCTCATTTAGTCATTAGGATGGAAAGCCCAGGAAGGCCACCTTGACTTTCACACAGCTCCTGAATTCTTTGAGTGTCACAAGAACCCTGTTCTTATTAGATGTACCAACCAGTTCAGTCCAGTCAGTGCAGTCTTTCTTTACTATTTTATTAACTATAGTATTAGTAATTTTATATTTCAAATTCTGTATTATATGACCCATTCTCAAAACCTGAACTGGGCTCATGTTGCCCATGCTAAAAGTAAACCTATGATTATGCTGTGCATCTCAATTTTGTTTTATTGTGTTGTACATTCAATAAACAAATACATATGTGCATGTCTACAAATGTACAATACTGGCAAACAAAAGTGGGACATAGACATCCAAAAATAATCTGTCACCAAATTGTCAGAAACCCACATTTTTCTTGAGATAAATCATGCTTTTTTAATTTTCTTTTAGTTTGGTTAAAATATCTTGCTTAATTTTTTCATAACATGAAAGAGAATCAACATAGTTGTATTTCCTGATACATGTAAGTTTTGTGGTTTCCACTTTGCATCTTTATCTCCTTTAAAATTATGCTTTTTACTAGTTTATTATATGGACTTTAAAGTGCAACATCCAAAAATAACTTGTAAAGAAAAAAGTAAAATTCTCAATGAAAACCACCAAAAAACAGTAATGAGGCAAAATGGAAACTGTAACTTACATCAGACAAGAAAAAAGTCAATTAGAATTTAGTTATTAAAATAAAACACATTAAACAAAATTATATTTGTCACTTCTTATCATTCTTAAAGCATTGTTTTGGACTAATCTAACAAGCCATTGCCATCTTTGTTTGGCATTTAATGTTACAGGTTATTAAAAATGACATAAGTAACATGGAAACCATGCACATTTTCAACCATGCTTGCAAACCAAATTTTAAAAATAAACTTTTATATCAAATGTATTGACGATTTAGATATTATCTAAGGAACAATTTCAAAGGTAGATAGTGATACTGAAAAAGGCAAACCCGGAAACTAGCCATTCATACCAGAAAGTGACTTGGAAGCACCACCAGCTTTGTCTAAATGTGAAGTTTGTATTGATCCCCAGGGGAAGCAATAGAAACAACACCAGCTTTTGTCTAAATGTCAGCTTTAATAATAATAATAATGTACATTTATCATGCGCTCATCAACGCCCTGAGCGCTCACATGATACATATTAACCTAAATATGATATTCTACATACATACATGTAGAGTATAGTCCTACCAAAACAATTTACATAAAGTATTAAAAAAAAAAGAAAAAAAAAAGCACTACAAACACACGCATGCACTACAAACACACACAACACACACACACACACACACACACACACACACACACACTCACACACACACACACACACACACACACACACACACACACACACACACACACACTGACTGTAGAAGAAACTGGGTACTGATATTAGTTAGGATGGAAATACTGTGAGAAGAGAAAGGTTTTCAGTTTGGCTTTAAAAGATGACAGGGTTGAACAGTGTCTAAGGTCTTGTGGGAATGAATTCCAAATGTGGGGTACAAAGCAAGAGAAGGTGCGAAAGCCATGAGTCTTGCGTTTGTATTGTTGGATTTCCAGCATGCGGGTGTCAGAAGAAGAGCGTAGTGTACAGACGGAGTGTAGACATGCAGCAGTTCAGAGAGGTAAGCAGGACCAGAACCATTTATAGCACTGAAACACATACAAGTGACTTTATACTTAATACGTTCTGAAATGGGAAGCCAGTGCAGTTTTTCCAGTAGAGGTGTTGAGTGGTGGTAACGGGGTGCCAAGAGAACAAGTCTTGCAGCAAAGTTCTGAATTTTCTGTAGCGGTTGGATGACAGAATTAGGTGTACCCATGAGCTTTGTATTGGTCATTAAAGGAAGCAGCCAGCTGGCTGAAAAACGTGTGGCACTGGCCAGAATCGGGCACAGTGCCACCACCTGATGTTTGTTTCTGTCGTGGCGGAAGTGGAAATGAAGAAAATATCGAAGAATCATGGGTAATTCTAGTGACGTTGCATGTTGTTTTGACTCGAACTTGACGCATCACTACACCAATGAGGTCAGCCGAGTGTGTTGGGTTCTGTCAGCGCCTTTGTCTGGTTGTTAGAGTTGACCTGATGTTCGTTACTGCAGGAAACGAAACCGACCATGCTCACAAAATTTGA
This sequence comes from Alviniconcha marisindica, assembly GCA_018857735.1. Classification (NCBI taxonomy): domain Eukaryota; kingdom Metazoa; phylum Mollusca; class Gastropoda; family Provannidae; genus Alviniconcha; species Alviniconcha marisindica. Next base: position 718,343 of record JABMCL010003092.1, on the reverse strand, counting down.
TGAGAAAGGTTACTTGCATGAAGCATATTTATGCAAGCAATGCTTGAGTTTAATAGGTGGTATAAAAGAATTTGAAATCATGGTTGCCAAATTTGTGTCAGCAATTACTTTTAGTAGTAGTACACACTTCAGCGTTAGCAACCGGTGTCGGTGGAAATGATGCGCAATGAACATCATTGCTTATTCATTCAAGTATAACAACAACAAAAACACCTTTCTCTACCCATATAATGCTTTGGCACTGAAAATTGACCTTTCAAGTACCATTTTAGATGCCTATTGTTATTGTTAGGCATTTTGAAACTTTATTTTTTGTGATGATGAACCTGACTGAAAAATGCCCCACATCCGGCGCCATTTTTCACTTACATTTTCAGGTTTTAAAAAATATTAAAAAACAACCAAAGTAAATTTTTGCACGACAGATACCTTGCATAAATCAGTTGTTTTGTGCATCCATACTGCTTTCTAGTGATAGGATGGACAGATAGTTTACTATTTGCACTTGAAGGGACCTACCTATCGATTTCACCAGGTTTTGCCAGTATCATAGACGTGCACATATGATAACCTTGTGTTTGTTACTTGAGTGAAAGTGCGGTTTATTTGTGTGAATGAACTGAAAGTTATGTAAACACTCCATGTGAAAACGTGATGCTGGCATCGATGTTTAAACGAACTTAAAGTGACGTGCCACTACTGAGTTCTACCAAAAGCTAAATTGTTTTATGGATGAATAATACTTTTATTCTTCATCCTATTAAAAAAAAATGTGGAAACTTTTTATGTGTTATTTATATTATGGAGTACTGAATATTGGCGATCAATCGTGACGTGTCCCGTCATCGGTCAGAATATTTTTTTAAAAGCTCGACTCGGCTCATAAATGAATAAATTGCTGTAACAAGTCCATCAATGTGGGAGTCTTTACAGCAGGAATAGTCTGCATCGTTTATTTCAACTGTTTTGTGGTTTATTTAGCTTTACTCTCCATGTTTATATTTCAATGACAGTGTCTTGTCATTTCATCATGCCCAATCAGATTTGAAACCTAAACGAACTACTGAATGCAGCAGTATGTTCCAATCCTAGTTATGTAGTACCAGGTGACCCGGAAGTAGTCAGTTTTGTTTTGATGTAAAAAATGGTGAAAACCAGGCATGGTTAGCGATTTACTTTTCTTGTCATCAACAAATCATGTCCAAACATTACATCACGTCCAATCACATTTACAACACTTTTACACAAGGTTCACACTATTTAGTGATGAAAACATGGCTAATTTTCATGTATGGAATGGTTGATGTGGCCACAATGTAGTCCATGTAGAAGGAAGATAGTTTTGGTTGCACGCTGTTCAAATTTGAACACGAGTTCAGAGTGACAAAAAGCGAATTCCTGTCATAATCATGACCGAGCACATGATCAACCAAATTAGGACTGCGATTTCATCATAATGCTTCTTTAATTAAAAATGCTTATTGTAATTGTGAAACACCAATCTTGTTTCAGCTTTTCAAACAGAATTTGGTGACTGTTTTTAGAAATGGAATAAAAATTAAAAATAAAAGATGTATAATAGTAATACAGTAATAGTTTTTAACACCCTGCTATATCTGTCATGCTTGTATGATACTGCAGTGTCTGTTATGTCAAGAAGTTTTGACTGCATCAAAGTGGAAATAAATCAGATGTAAAAAATGTATCACATAATATAATATATATATATATATATATATATATATATACATACATTTTTGACATTTTTGTTCAGACGTGATAATGACAATTTTTTTCTTAATCTCTGATATTATTGAATTTTCTGCATTTTGTGTTCTGGTTGTTCTACTGCATATGAAATAAACAGTATTTGCACCATGTATAAGCTGTGTTTGTTAATTACCGATAATATTTTGTTTAATGTAAAGCACAAATAATTAAAGGACTTTTGTTGGACATGTAACTGATGACATGACATTTTCATTCAAAATCAATGAAAAAATTCATTTATAAGTCTTATTTCAGCTGGTGACAGCAACACACATCTTTCAATTAATGTATATTTAACTACATACGCTGATTATGTTAATGCTGTGTTTGACTACTTTTCATGTCATCAGTCACATCCGATCAAGGTAGGCAGTTTCAATAAAATCGCCTTCGACATCAACAATTAGCCACAAACTATCTTCTAGCTCTTATCTTATATTTAGAAAATATAAAAGTTAGACAACCCACTAATACTAAGATTTCCATTTATGTATGCTGTTGATTTATTCCCTCTTGTGTCATACTTCACAGATGACATTCTGAGAATGGGTCATCTCTCTCTCTCTCTCTCTCTGTGGGTCATTCTCCTGAAAACTGGTCAAAATTGTGACATAGAGGGTAAAAATTCAAAGTATACATTTTTTTAATGTTATTATTTGGAAATGAAAGCTTGACATCTCCTGTGTACATAAATATAAGACATAAAATGGCAGGGTGACAGGAACTTGGTTAATTGTGCATTATGTTATGTCATAGGTCAGTGTCTCGCGTGTTACAGAAGACACCAGAAATGCATGAATAGAGTCAGCTCAGTGGCCAGTTTGACACTTGCCTTTTTTTTTTATTATACAATATTTCCTAATTAATAAAGGAATATCTGTTACTTCTGACATTTAAAAAAATAAATAGTGCTGCCTCTTTAACGATTTTGGTTTAAAATGTCTTCTTCGAAGTACAGACATGCACGAAATAGATTACACATTTCTTTTCCTTAGTTTCTTTTTCTTTTTCCCCCCAAAAGCAATTTGGAGGGGGGGGAAATGCATTGCACTAACTTAGTCTGAACCATATATATAAATATACATGTCAGAGGGATATTTGTTTCTTGCTTTCTACAGTTAATAACCAATCACAATTAGTAATCTGTCTCACATGTTATGTGGACATCATCACAAGTACAAAAGGATATAAGAATAACACCCTTGAACCATTGACCAAAAAACTTAATAAACAAGTATATTCATTACAAAAACAATGTTCATTCCACATTTTCTTGATTGGAACCGGTACTAACCCCTGCTTTAGATAGTGGGATAGCCAAGAGTGGTAGCAATCTAGTCCACAGTCCCCCAAGCCATATTCTCTGTGTCACGCCCTGTGGAAAAGCAAGAAAATCTTTTCACAGTGTCTTACCCTGTCTTGTGATAATGTATCATCAAACTAATTTGGATTGCAAAAGTTTCAGTATTTCTGAAGATCTAGTGGAAACGATTGTGGCTTTGACCTTGAACATAGCAGAATTATATTTTTGAATGGTACTCTGGCTGATGATGATGCATCACCATACTAAGTTTGACCAATCAGAGATATTGTCCAGGCAAACATTCACTGAAGTTCAGAACCTTCACTGTGACCTTGACCTTGAATACAGCAAAGCAACCTTTTCACAAGACACTCCAGCTTATGAACATGCACTGTCAAACTATGTTGGTCGCCCCCAAAATCAGCAGTTCAGAACATATAATAGAAATAGTCATATTTGATTGTATGAACCGAAATTCATTTACTGTGACCTTGACCTTGAAGATAGAAACCCATTTTTCACATATGATGCTCTGGCTTATAATGATGTCTCAGCATACCGGGTTTGGTTACAAATGGTTCAGTGATGCATAAGATATCAACCAAACTAACATTAACTGAAACTTTTAACCTTGGCTGTGACATTGACCTTGAACACAGCAATCCAACATTTTCACTGGACACCTCTTTGCTTATGATGATCTACACTCAAATTGAGTTTGGTTGTAAAAGACTCACTGGTTTAGAAGTAATAAAAGATACAGTAAAAACTGTCATATTTTGATTATATAAGCCCACACTGTGACCTTGACCTTGAAGATAGAATCCCATTTTTTCTGCATGACATTCCAGCTCATTGTGGTGCACCACAGTACCAAGTTTGGATACAAAAGGTTGCAAACAAACACTCAGCCGAGTGGGAACAAATATGTGTCACGAGCGTTACATCCCTCACCCCTGAAGACACCACAGTGCATTCCCTTTTCTAGTAAAATAATACACCACACACAGCGCAAAAAGAAGTCAAACATTGCTGCCGCAAGTCAGCTGATGTGGACTGGTACGTTAGGGTAGGTGGAAAGTCAATGGTACAAGCAGCAATAATTCTTTTGTGTGCTCGCACGTTACACCATTGTAAGACACCACGTCAACCACCCCTGAAGAAATGACTGTAATTTATTTCGTATCTACTCTCATGTCATCAAACAAGCATTAAAAATAAGGTGAAATGTGGTTAGCTACCAAGCTGATGAAAAAAGAAAGTTCTTTAGTTTCCGTTATGAACAAGTCACAAATCGTGATACACACTCAGAAGACACCATCGGTAACGTGTGAGACACTGATTATCTTTCCTTTGTTTGGAGCTGTTAATAGCAAGCAACACACAATAAATACCATTTGTATGTAAGAACTGGCCTTTCTCATGAAACCTGTTTTTATTCCATCCTGAACGATTCCAAGGAAATATCTGCGATCAGCTAACCTTCCCAAAGCCAAGTCACGAATGGCGGCCATGAAAATGTCGCAAGAAATAAAACAGCGCAAGAAATAATGATGCAGTTACCCATTGTGGCATTTCCCTTATTTTTTTAAACACACTACATCAGAAATATAGCGGTAAGTTTCATGTTTTAGTTTAATTTTTATTTCATCTGGAAAGCGGCGCCCTCTTTGGTCCAGTTTTCAGGAGAATGACCCATATATATATATATATATTATGTAGATAGATATTATCACTATTGCTAGTACTGTAGTAGTAAAGAAAGAATTCACTGAACTGGTTGGCACAGCTGTAATGAGAACAGCGTTCTTGTGTCACTGATAATGTTAGCTTTTTGTTACTTGTTAGCAACTACAGGTACAACATTTCTTAGTTTGTTACTCTTCCTGTGCTTTTAATGCTGTAAACAGTATACTATAACTATAATTAATCTGTAATTAATGTAATCCATACATGTTCAACCTGATGGACCAAACACCCTTGAGATTTGAGAAGGTTGGTTCATTTAAGTTTAAAAGTGGCATTTGCTGATCTGTGAGCATAATGAAACTATTATTGCGAGAAATTTGTTAGTGCAGGGCTGCAGAAATGCACTCTCCCTGTCGTCTGAAGCCTCTGGGCAAGCCAAGACCAAAAGCCACTTGTACAGAAGTACTACTAGTACTGCCTGTTGGGCAAATCATAATTTTGCCTTCTGCACTGCTTATATATCTATATATATATATATCAAACCTTTTGATCATCAGAGAAGGAATCAGAGCAACTGTTGTCATCTGCAGTACAGTGTCATCTGACTTGTCATTCCTCTAACTTGGCTAAAAGTAAAACCAGAGCCTCCACTAGACTGTTGAGACTAACGGTATGGGCGATACTGACTACCGGCAATACATTTTTTTTTTTAAATTGGTACCAACCGGTACAGTCAGCCGGTACAGTCAACATTACCTAGGCCTAATATTACAATGTGCCCGTGAGTTTGATCACATTTCTTTATTTCAGTTTGTGTATGCACCACTGACGTTTGATCTAGATATAGTTTCCAAATCCAACTAACGACGTTCACGTTCCTTAGTGCCGATGTCAGCAAAACAATCGATCTTGTAGCCTACTGACAACTCCCGTTTACAGACTGTAATTAAACCCACTTTTGTTGCCAATTTTGACTTCATACGATAATATAGCTGGTGGTTTTGATGGTTTTCTCAGCAGTTTCAATGGTTTCTTCATTTGAAGTGGACGATGATACACACGTTTTGGTCAGGGTGGGTGAGAGAAACAAAACAAGAACAAAACAAACAATAACTGTATGCTTCGCTGCGCCATATTGACGCAGTTCAAGACTTCTTTTTTTTTTAAATTGCGTACAGCATATTATAATATATATATATATAATGTAAACACATATGTAAAAAAAAAATCAAGGAAAAAGAAAACATTTGAATTTTTATATGCATTACACACCACAATCTAAAAAATATATCTGTGCATTTCAGAACTGTGCAAAATATACATAATAGTACCTGTAATGCGATCCCTGAATACCAAAAAGTAATAGTTCCTTTTGGCTGGTGGAGCTTCATATTGATATTGATGAGCCCAGTAATAGGCTAGTACAAAATTAACAACAACAACAAAAACCCTCTGCAGGCCTGCTTGTACAGTTGTAGAAATTGCATAGTTTGTAATTACAGTAAAAAATGTTTGATTGAATTTGAAAATTATGTGTTGATACTGATAAAATAATTAAACCTTAAAAGGCTTAATAAGTAATATCTATCTATCTATATATAAAACTATTTTTTTTATTGTACTATATATTTTAAGTTGGAGACTGCATGTGATTGGCATCTAGACTAAAACTTGACATACAACACAGCTGTCACAGATACTTGATAGTGATTCAGCGATAGCTTGCATATGTTGAGCAATGATAAGAAGTCAGCAGCTGTTGTGATCACAACCTGAGCAAAATGAAAAAAAATGCATTCTGAGTGTACTCTGCAGTGCTTTTTTTTTTTTAGTTGGTTGTTAATCTGTGGTGGTTTACTGATAAGATGTAATGGAAAAGATTAGGTATTAATCTCACTTGTTGTTGATGCATTTTGGTGACAAATGATTGGTTGAATCTTGAATCACAGTTACTAGATACAGTTACAACTTTGTAAAGTTTGTTAAATAGGTGATTGGCTGAAGTGTGGATTATTTATACTAATTATAGTTACAACTTTGTAAAGTTTGTTAAATAGGTGATTGGCTGAAGTGTGGATTATTTATACTAATTATAGTTACAACTTTGTAAAGTTTGTTAAATAGGTGATTGGCTGAAGTGTGGATTATTTATACTAATTATAGTTACAACTTTGTAAAGTTTGTTAAATAGGTGATTGGCTGAAGTGTGGATTATTTATACTAATTATAGTTACAACTTTGTAAAGTTTGTTAGATAGGTGATTGGCTGAAGTGTGGATTATTTTAAGTTCACAACACACAATTATGCCCTATAGCTGTCCAGACAAGCAGTGTAAAAATACAGTGCTCCCTGCATTGATTCCTGAATACCCAGAAGTAATATTTCCTTTTGGCTGGTGGAGTTTTGTATTCAGAAGTGCAGTGATAGGCTAGTAGTAGACTAGTACAAAATTTTAATTTGTTTTACTGCAAAAGGCATTTATACTTGATACAATGATAGTTATGCTTGGCTTGCTTTGGAAATAGTAGAAACAGCCAGAGAAGGCTACAATGTACAAGACATACATGCAGTAATATAATTATAAAACTAAAAGGTTGTTTTGATGCTGTACAAGAACCTAAATATATAATCATAGTGTATTCCTTGCAACCCCCCCCCCCCCCCCCCCCCCCCCCCCCCCCAACACACACACACACACTATTGCTCGGAGTCTAAGTGCATTTTTGTATCTGAACATTTTTAATTTTTTGTTAGTTTTATATATATATATTTATTTGAATGCCTGTTCTGAGTCATTTGTGTGTTTTGATTTAGCTGATCAGTTTTAGTAAATCTATAATTGTAAATCAATGATAATATAAAGACTAAAGTATTCATTCTTGGCAAAAAGTTGCATGCATTTGTTGGATCCAAGCATCAGTAACTACCATTTTATGATGTAGGCTTATAAGTTATATTTCCTTGCCTGTGTTGAATTGCCTTGAACTGTTGAAGCCTGATGACCTTTGGGGTCACTTCTTTCCCCATCTTTGTGAGGGGTGGCCGGAGGGCAAGCCTGCTTGGCTGTATGATAGACCAAGGATAGTGTTTTCTTACTGATGCTAGTTGAAGAGTTACTTTTCTTTGCAAAATACTTCAAAATATGGGTTGAAATTCAACAGTTTCAAAAGAATTTCTTTTTAACAAAATGTCAAATTACTCAAAACTGACAAACAGCACATTCTTTCAGTTCTGCTTGATAATGGCTCGCTTCATTCACATTTTAGAGCTGATGAATCTACCACTTACTTGATGGCTTTTCTTCACTACTGTTAATATTATACTAATAGTATTGGGCTTAAATAAAATATCCATTTAATTTGACTGTAGTGTTAAGTGCAGCTCGAAGCCTCACTTTCTGGCACCCTTCCTCCAAACTCTGCCACAGTTGGTTACACCATTGGAGGGGCACTTCCCATCTCCATGCATCTGTACATCATTGCTGTCAGTGCCCTGGGGAAGGTTTGGGTAAGACTGTGGAAGCATAGCATTGAAGCATGAATGTAAACATGAGGTGTGTCTGCCCTGGATAAATAATTAGGTTTGTCTTGATTCAAACAATTTTGGTGTTATTTGTGCCTGTCTAACTGTAGTGTAAGCAATGTGGGTAGTTATAAAAGAATGGCCCAATATAATTTGAGTTGTGTGTTACAAACATATTGCCATCTGAATGCCAGTAAATTGGTGAGAAATTTCAGAGACCTGTGGCAGTAATGGCAGTGGTCGGAGGAAGGCTGTAATACTAATAAGGCATTGCTTGGGTTTTGAGTTTGGTGCTGGTGGTCACTGATACGGAAACACATCTGACCTAGGCATCCAACATAATAATGTTATTATTAATGATAAAAATGGTGCTTCCAGTAGCTACTCCCAGGACAAGATTTTTTTTAAACCCCTTTTCCTCTCTGTTTCAGTGTTTGGCTTTAGGGGACAAAAAGTCTGATTCAGCCCCAGGAGGGACTGTTGCTCTGGATAGGTTCTTTATGGCAGGCATAGACTTTTCCCCTCTTTCTTCTTCAGTTTTGTGTGTGAGTAGTTCAGAAGTACTCTATTTTAACTTAAGGTATTCCAGTGCCTCAAGTGGCTCAACAGTTAATTAGTAATTTGCCGCCTTTTTTTCTTCTTCTTCAACACTTTTTCTTGGATCTGTATTATTAAATTGCCCTGATTGCCCATAATGGTTGACTGGGCATAAAACACCAATTGCCCTGATTGCCCATAATGGTTGACTGGACATAAAACACCAAGTTGCTTACTATTATTATGCGTGTGTGTGTGTGTGTGTGTGTGTGTGTGTGTGTGTGACTCAGGGTTCGCACGGTCTTTGAAGGTCTTTGAAAGTTTGGGGAAAATGGGACACGCTTTTCAAGGCCTTGAAAGTCTGTGAAAACTGAGTGGAATCTGTGGAAGTTTGTGAATTTGTGGTCTTCAGAGTGCTAGGGAAAAACTATCAGCTTATCAGTCAGAAACTGCATTTTCCAAGACTGAACAGTAGTTTAAAAAAAAAAAAAAATGCTGTGCGAAATCACAAAGAACGCACTTCCTATCAGTTTTGACTGATAGAATGCAAGGCCATTGGCTATAGTAAGGGTTGCACCCCTTTACGTGATGATTGGAAGAGTTGAGTACATGCGTTTTGCTTTTCCGCACCGTATTGCAAAGGTTTGTAAAAAGTTTGTGAATTTTGAAAGGATTTTTCTGTATGAACCCTGTGTGTGTGTGTGTGTGTGTGTGTGTGTGTATGTGTGTGTGTGTGTGTGCGCGCGCGTGCATGCATGCCTGTGTTGTGTGTGTCCATGTTGAAATACACTGCAGGTTTATCGTGTAAGAACTTTGTAACTAATTAAAATTTAACATTTGATAAATTGAAAACATACTATTAGTATTACTAAACCCAAAATGTATGTGACTACTTGCATATGCAATGTTACTGTGTTCTAGACTTCAGAGATGGGAAAAGAAAACTTGGCCAGTGCATATTAAGCTGTGGCCAGAATCCATTCTGGCTGTGTGCAATGGGGTGCTGATTGTTTTTGTTTTTTTAAATTAGGGAATTGATTTGCCTCTGCCTTGTCATGTTGATTATTATTCATAATGTGTTACACTGACATGGTGCACTTCTGTGTAGCCCTGGTAATCTGCGCCCCCCCCCCCCCTCCCCACCCCTCTCCTCCTGCACATGTCACATCTTTAAAGGAGCCATATCTCCACATGTTTTTTGTCCACCGGGCAGAAGAGATCAAAATAATAACTATGAAATTTCATATAAGATGCTCTGTTAATTTTCTTTTGAGTGATCATGATGGTTAGTGGGACCCTTTATACAAAGCAGACTTTGGGGAGTGATGATAGCACAGTGGTCAGGGCTCCCATTAGCGAGTATTGTAAGGGGCTTCCAGTGCTACCACTTTTAGAGGGTCCCTGGGCAGTTTTAAAGGGTCAAGTCTAATGTGAAACAGCAGCTGTGCAGAAGTGTTCTGCTTTGTGTATGATGCCCTTTGTACTTTTTACAAGGCAGTTCTGGGTTCAGTTCTATCAGACGATGTCACTTTCAGTTGCACACTTTCAGGTATGCTGGCTCATTATAGCAGTAACAGGTTTATTCAAAGGCCTATTCTCATAGTTCTCCATGTCAGTATTACTCTCGTGGTGGTTGGCAGCCCTGCCAGCTCTGTAGGTGTGTTTTATAGCATCCATCTGTCAGTATCAAAAGGATTTTTAAGCAGCATAGTTTTAGTAATAGTAAGTAAGCAAAACATGTGGCACTTTCAAACACAAGACCATTTCAAAATATTTGCCTGAAACAAGTTAGAGGTAACACTCTCAATCTGTGGAACAGATCAAAACCAGACAGAGAATTAAAAGAGAAAGCTTTCATCTTTGCAAATTACAAATGGAGAGCAGAGTAACACAAATAGCTAAGGCTGATTCTGTAATTAAGGGTGAGTATTGTCTTAACATCACTTAAAACTTGAGTTGGCTCCCTTTGTTTCTATGGTACCATTTTGAACAAAATTTGCTATAGCAACTCCACTGATTTTTTTTTGACAGCTGAAAATTCACAAGAAATTATTCACATGTTAGAAGCCTTCACACTGACAGCCTGTACACAGATCTCTATTTAATCCTGAGCTTCGTTTGTATGACTTTAATTTTTTTTATAGCTTTCAGAAGTAAAAGACCAAAATGTCTCACAGTGTAGGGTATATACAACACTGACTGACATGTCAGCCATGGCTTCAGCTCTCCTTTCTCTTCAAAAAGGTTGTGATTTGTGGACACAGTCTTGTGACTTTGTCCATCACTTCCTACTGAAACATTGAATCATTCTGGTGGTGACAGTGACAGTGTAGCAATAGGTTTATAATCTCACTCTTCCCCCACCTCCATACCCCCTTTCCCCCCTTCTCCCTGTCCCTAATAAGCCTTATGGTTTCTGTGGATGTTAAGCACCATGTTTACTTACTGTGAGCCAGTTTGGCCTAGTGGCATGGTGTTCGGCTGGTAAGCAGAGGGACCTTGGCTTGAATCTGCTTTGGCTTTCAGTAGTTGTGGTCTGTGGACACTGTTGTGACTTTGTCCCTCACAATTAATGAAGTATTAAAATGGCTCTCATCACTGCCCATCTTAATGCAGGAGTCATTCTGGTGGTGACAGTGTTGGGTAGCTATCTAATCTCCCTCTTCCCCAACCTCCATACCCCCTTCCCCCCATCCCTAATAAGCCTTGTGGTTGCTGTGGATGTTAAGCGCCATCTTTACTTACTTTGTTTCTTGTCTTGGTGTTAGGTGTGTGTTACTGTTAGTGTCTGAGCACTGATGTTAAAGTAACCTTTGTAGTCCTCTGTACCTCATGAAGTTTGGGAGATTGTGTACTTGTCATTAACAAAGTCAGTGTCAGGTAGCTGTTGGTTCTGAGACAGAAGATGTGGTAGGAACAGTGTACAGGACCACATTTTCAGTCAGTCAGGAACAGGATTCCTTTGGACTGAGAGAAAAAGACGTAACCTGGCATTTTTTTAGTGTGTCCCGTGGGACCCTCTAGACCTACGTTTAGTGTGTCCTTTTCAGTTCTAGTGCATAAGGGATGCATATTTGTGCATTAATTGCAGCCCCGGTGGTAGAGTGCCACAACTGTGGTTGAAAGGTTGTGTGTTTGAGTCTCCACCGGAATGGTAGGAGAATTTTCTCCTTCAGAGTCAGCTTTCTGTGCTGACTCTTATTTTGGTATCTGTTCCACCCCTGTGTTACTGCAGTAGCATATGAAAAAGATCCAGGTCATTTTGCCCAAAAAGCAGGTGGCTGGTTACAGCTAAACAACACACCCTGTATGTATGTAGCTTCAGATAATTGACACTGTAAACTGGTGCATGGTTGTATGGTGTACACAGAACATGCACCAAGATGGCAGCAGTTTCAGTTGGCATCAGCCATGTAAAAGCCAAATAGAGCTGTATCACACCACTTCAATAAATATTCCAAAATGCTATGAAAGGCTACAGTCACTCATTTAGAATCACATGCAACATGAGCGCAGTGAGTGTGCTTGAGAGCAGAGAATGGTACTCTCTCTCTCTCTCTCTCTCTCTCTCTCTCTCTCTCTCTCTCTCTCTCTCTCTCTCTCTCTCTATATATATATATATATATATAAAGCAATCAACTGTGTTGCATACAGCTGGCTGAAGGCTACCCAAGGCCTCTTTAATTTTGTTCCTTAGGCATCTTATGCACAGACTTCTCATACCAACCTTCAAAGAGGTTGTGGCCTACAGAAGTCAAGCCCTGACACTTGATGGTGCATCCAACAAATTGTCACTCAGGGAACATTGAGAATTAAGTATACAATACATGATATACAATCAAAATTAAAACAAAACCTTTGGTTTTGATCATTTAGTTTGATCTTTTCTCTCACCTGCTGGACAAAACATGTTTTCAGAAGGCTGGTTCCTTTACTGTAAGAGTAAGAGTAAGAGTAAGACATGTCTTATACATTATAAGAGAGTTACACATTTTTTCTTTTCTTTTATAAAGCAGTATATTATCCGTAACTGCAGGCATTAAGTATAGATACATGTAACTATAAGTTGAACAAAAAGAAGTTTACTTAGTCTTTAGAAATCGCCCTGATATAACCATACCAGTTGACTGGGCGTAAAACACCAACTTACTTACTAGTCTTTAGAAATATTATAAAGAATTAATTCTTGTGATAACAAATTCCATGAAAATTTGCATGCATGCACACACGCACGCATGCATGAACACACACACACACACTGACATTAACAATTGAAAAAGTATTTGGTGTAAACTCAACACACAAAGTAAGACACTGGTAAAATTTTTGTTAGAATGAAAACTTTGTGGTAATACCAGAAAAAGAACAATTAAAAATGTTTTAAACAAGTCAAAAATGATGTCATGGATAGTTGTCTCCGTCAGCACAGAATAATTTTTAAAATGACCAGGTTTAGTACTGTGTGTGGATGAACAGCAGGCTGTCTTGCGTGTAGTTCTTGCTTACACAAATGGTTCTGGACAGTACCAGAACTTATTCTTCTCAGTTCAGGGATGGTGCTGGCAGTGACTGTTGCTGGCTGAAATCTGTTCTGCAGGTATGACAGTGATGTAAGGATCCTGCTGCCAGGCCATTGGTCACTACTTTGGAGCACCCGCTGCAGAGTAAGTCTGAAACAGGTCCAGTCGTCTAGCAGTGATGCAGCCACAACTTAATAGTCTGTTAAAATTGTCACTCAGATTGTCTTGCTGTTGCAGACACAGGTACAGGGATACAAGGATATTTATTAGCCAGTAACATTTAAATGTACACAAAAATTTATCTTGGTGATGTTCCAATCATACAGTGCATTAACAAACAGACAAAACATTACAGTTAGCCATGTGTAAAAGTTATAAATAAAGTTAAATTCAACAATGTAACAATCTCATGCAATGTAAACTACTATTACTACTACTACTACTCACACACATATGACATTGCATAAAATTTTCAGTTCATGCAGGTGGGTGTGAGTAAACCTGCACATCCAACTTATGAACCATGCACTCTAAAACAAGCCACCCCTAAGTCACAGCTAATCACAGTCATGTAAAAACTTAATTTCATAGTATGTGCATTTTGGAGCATCACAAAAGGCCAGCTGTGATTAAAATGGAACAGTTATGACTCTAGTAGAATAGACCTTGGAGAATATCTAATAATAAATTCAATACACACTAAAACTCAAAATGGAACATTTGCATCTGTTGTGCATGTGTGTGTGTGTGCGTGCATGTGTGTGTGTGTGTGCATTCATGTTGTATGTGTTGAATTTTGACAGTATGTACTTGTAAAGAACATGTAAGCAATTAGGGCGTGTGCGGGTTAGGCACTCTAAGTATTCATTATTATTATATGTATTGCCAACACATGCACGCACACTCTTCTCCACCACTTACTGTTACAACTATTAACATGTAATTGTAATTATCAATAATTTCTATAAAATTATAACAAGCTTTAAAAGAAACCCGTAAAACTAAAATTAAATAACTGAACACACTTTCCTACCCACATCCACACACAACGTGCATACTCATACTACTTCAACTAAAAGAAAACATTTAAGATTGCAATCATATTAAATAACATGTTTCTGTGTTGCACTGACAGATGCACACACACACACACACATGCATGCATGCACATGCACACACTCATACCCCCCCCCCCCCCTCACACACACACAAACATTGCATCAGTGACAGATCAAGATCACAGTGACAGGTTCAGACAGCCATGTCAGGGCTGAGAGCACCAATGGCGTGCCATTTCAACATGCCAACAGCTTGAAACCTAATTTTGCAGCATGCAAGGAATCCTTCCAGAAGCTTTCTTTGGAATGAAATGTATGGCAAAGGCAAGACAAATTGTCATTGAACACTTTTAATGCCATTATTGTGATCAGCATGAGAATTCTGAGAAACTTTCAGCACAAGCAATAATTTCACACTCTCAGACTTTAAAGATCAGTGAACAGTGATCAGGCACTCAAGGAAGAATTGACAAAATGTACAGCTTGCTGTAACTGTCAAGTGTCAGAAGTGCACCAATGTCAAATTAAATGACAACTGTAAAATAAAAAATACTGTAAAACTGCTGAGTTATTTTTTGTGTTGACAGATGAGTTTACTAGAGGTCTCTTGAAAGTCTTGTTTAATAAATGTGATAAAGAATAAAACTGTGATGATGTGGATTTGTTTTAAACTTTTAGTTCTGCTGAGACTATGCCAGGTCATCATGCATTGTCCAGCGGCCAGATTGGAGTTCTTAATCATTGTCCTGTCCTCGTGCTGCATCAGTGGCCATGGTTCCATTCCCTTGGGTGGTGAGTCTGTCTAAAAGATCTTCTGTCTTAGTAATTCTTATGTGTCAGCCATGTGCTGAATCATCAGGCAAGTCCTGTATCAAATGGATGGTAAATCATTATCCTGTTGCTATCATTATCCAAGTCACTGCTCTTTTTTTGTGTGGTTCTAAGCACATTTGTGTTAACAATTCTGGCACTATATTAGCAGTCTGTGTCTAGTATGCTCTATAATGGACCAAGTTCTTTTTCTTTAGTTTAAACAACATGTCCATCTAGTTTGTGCACATCACTGGTCCTGTTCTCTTTCCTCTGAAGGGTGAGTTGATGATTATCTGTCATTCCATGCTTATTTAATGTCATTGTGCTGCATCATTTGTTCAGTAGACGAAATTTCATTTTCGTGACGGTACACTCAAGGGACTGAAGTGATTCACCACTTCAAAAGCAGTGTGTCATAGCAGTACAGACAAAGTTGAAAACTGAGTAAAAAAAATCCCTTACCTCCCTTGCAGATACTTCAATATTTAGTGATGTGTCCCTTCATTTTTAGAACTTGCTAACATTGCCTTAGTAGGGACTTGCTGGTACAGGGACCACATGAAAACTTCTGGCAACGAAATCCAGGAAGTAGTGAAATCCAGGAAGTATTGGAGATCAGGAACTGCACTGATGTGGCAAATGTTCTTTCTCGCAGCATTTTTTGGCACATATCACACATTTTTGATTGGATTTCGGTCTGGACTCTGTGGTGGCTAGACAGAACAGTGGAATGTCATTCCTTTGCTTCCAGTTTTCAGTGACAGCAGATCTGCGAATCAAGGCATTGTCATCTTGAAAGTACCATTGTTCTCTGCCAGAATAACTGGGTTTGCATCCTTGATTGTCTATTTAGCACTGTTCATATTTCCTGCTGCAAACACCATACATCCCCAGACCATCAGTTTGAGTGTGCTTTTTGGACCAACATGGAGGGTACCTAAACATTGACTTGTTCATTTTTCAGACAGTTTTCTTCACACCATGGTTCCATTTCAGACAGTTTTCTTCACACCTTTATAAATGCAACCATTATGTTGATCACTGTGGTTGTTTTGGGGGGCTAAATATCACCTTGGATAGTCCATTGGATTTTGCCTCTGCAGTACTGAAGATGCTTTTTCTGTTGTTGATAATGATTTCTTTAAATCCCAGGTTTTTTTGGGTGACAGTATGCATGATATCCCAGTTCATGAAGTTGTTGCTGAATTGTCTTTTCACTAACTTCCACAGATACTGGTTCGTGAAACTCGTTGCAGATTTTATGTGAGGTTCCCCTTCTTTTCTTTAAATAAAGTTTTTGAATAAGCCCTGTGAAAATTTTGGGCTGTCCAGATCTTGATCTATTTTTAACCAAATCAGTTTCCCAATGTTTGTACACTTTTCCAGTGGTAGATCAGTTCATTGGAGGTCCTATGATCTACACCTACAGTCCATGATCAGTCAAGTTGTTTACCTTTGTTTTTTGCTGTGAGTTCTTTTTTGTGCTTTCACCATCTTTGTTTAATGCGTGACTGGAGGGAGCAGATGACAGTTTTAACTGATTTGTTTCAGTTTTTGTAAGGGAGGTAACTAAGATCCTAATTGTTATTATATTTATACTATTATTATTATAATCTCCTAACTTCCTACTGGCAGCGAAAAACAGCCACATCTATTAAAGAAAGAAAGCTACCATTATGCATAATAATTATGAATGTGGGGAATCACTTTTGTCCCTTTAGTGTACACATTTTCTGTTTGTTTACATTCTCCAGCAGAAGGGTGCTGCAGAAGTACAAATAAAGATTCCCTGAGCTAAAGTCTATTAACAGTTATCTCTTTTAAGCCTTGACTAGCTC
Source organism: Alviniconcha marisindica (assembly GCA_018857735.1). Taxonomy (NCBI): domain Eukaryota; kingdom Metazoa; phylum Mollusca; class Gastropoda; family Provannidae; genus Alviniconcha; species Alviniconcha marisindica. The sequence goes on along the minus strand of JABMCL010003092.1, from coordinate 701,292 downwards.
AGAATATTGCTTTGCATGCTCCTGCCACCAGGAATTCTTCCTCACTAATCTACCTGCTTTATTCATTTAATTTCAAAGCCTCTGACAACCTTAATTTTGCCCTAGATGTTGTTAACAGTGAGACCATTTCCTATGTTGGCCTGTGGAATGAAATAGGTCACCTTGCTTGTCATTGAACATGATTGATGCAGGTTCTCATGTTGATGGCCTATTACATATATATATATATATATATATATATATATATATATATATATGTATATGCATATCTCTCTCTCTCTCTCGCGCGTGTGTGTTGAGTGTGCGTGCGTGCGTGTGTGTGTGCGTGCGTGAGTGTGTGAGTGTGTGCATGTACGTGTGTGTGGGCGTGCGTGCGTGTATGCGTGCGTGCGTGCGTGCGCGCGTGCGCGTGCGTGCGTGCGTGCTTGTGTGTGTGCGTGTGTGTGTGTGTGTGAGAGAGAGAGAGAGAGAGAGAGAGAGAGAGAGAGAGAGAGTGTGTGTGTGTGTGTGTGTGTGTGTGTGTGTGTGTGTGTACGCGCGCATGTATGTTGCAGATGGCTGGGCTGGTATTGCTTATACTGTAACAGCTAATACTTGTGTAGTCACTGAAGCGGATAATTAAGATTGATTGTTTGCAAAAAGTTTATATTTTGACTGTCATTGTGTTTTGCTGCCGTTCATTGCTCTTCTAGTAAGGCTGAATATCGTGTAAAACGTTTTGTATAATTATTGATTGCTTACGCGTGTCATATTGTTCATTACTTAACTTCGGTAATTAAGTGTTGTTTTGTTATTTTTATTTTTATTTTTTAAACTTTACTCCACAGTGTACATAATTTAGGTTTCACTATTTTTTTTTCTTTGTTACTATGCCTATATCTATAAACACCTGGCCATCTAAGGATGGACTAAGAATAGGGTACTTAAACATTAATCATGCCATTAACAAACTTACTGATATCTCCTCAATTCTGTTCAATTCTGGAAGAAACTTTCATGTATTTTGTTTTGCAGAATCCCGATTATCAAATCATGTATCTGATTCTGACGTATCAATGCCTGGTTACAACGTTATGCGCCTAGACCCCAAAACCCATAAAGACACAGGTCTGTTGTTATACTTTTCCCACTCAGTTAACCTAAAGCGTGCCTCGCATCTAGAACAACACAATACTGAATCTATCTGGATAGAAGTATGTCTAAAGCGAAGTAAACCAATTCTCGTGGGATTCACATACAGGAACCCTTCCGAACGTACTGACTGGTTTGATAGATTCACTTTAATGATGGATGCCGTTTGTCTAGAAGCAAAAGAAATAATATTACTAGGAGACTTTAACATCAATCTTTTAAAGCCACATATTAAATGGAAACAACTGTATGAAAACTTTAACTTACATCAGCTAATAGATAAACCAACTCGAATTACTACGAATTCTGAAACTTTGATAGATCATATTTATGTTACTACCAAACAAAATATTGCCGAAGTATGTTCCCCTGTGTGTGGTTGTAGTGACCATTTACCTATTTGCATTACATGGTTTAAAAAAGGTGTAAAAATTCCTAAAGCTGCACATAAAGAAATACAGTACCGATGTTTTACTCATTTTGACAAAGATGCTTTTTTGCTTGACTTGGTTCACTCTCAACTCTCACAAGTATACCAGTATACAGACCCCGATGAAGCTCTTGAGTTTTGGTACAAAACATTTAGTTCTGTTTATAATAAGCATGCGCCTTTTATGACCAAGCGTGTTAAGTACACAAGGAAACCTCCATGGTTGTCAAAGGAGATAGAAGAGGCCATGCATCAAAGAGATAGGCTACTGAAAGCAAGGAAACACGAAGAATTCAAAAAGCAGAGGAACAAAGTGACATCTTTAATACGTGCTTCCAAAAAACATACTTTCAAAATTTAGTCGCCTCAAAAAATGATTCTCGCTCTATTTGGAAGGCCATTAACACTCTAACAAATAAAGATGCATCAAAACCTCAAGTCACAGTCAAAGAATTACCCCCCGATAAGCTAAACAGTCATTTTGCAAATGTATCTGACACAGTCATTACCAACGATCAATCAAAACTGAATGATTTAAGTTTTTTAAAACGCTTTTGCGAATCAAAAATATCAAATTCTACTTTAACGATTCCACCAATTGCAATATATGAAGTGTTCAATGCCCTATTACAACTGAAACAGACAGGAACCCGAGGCCTGGATGACCTAGACGGCAAAATTATTAAAATGTCTGCACACGTCATAACTGAGACTGTTACCTACATATATAATCTTTGCATAGACAAAAACTATTTTCCAAAAGCATTCAAACAAGCTAAGGTTATACCCATTTACAAATCAGGAGATAACAAAGACCCTTCAAACTATAGACCTATCTCAATTCTGTCTGTTCTTTCAAAACCTCTAGAAAAACATATTAACAAACACCTTTTATCCTATCTTAAAACAAATGAACTTATACACCCCAACCAATCTGGATTTAGGGAACACCATTCATGCCATACCGCACTTACAACATTAGTAGATACTTTTTATAAGAACATAAACAACAATGAATTTACAGGAGTATTTTTTGTGGATTTTGCAAAGGCATTTGATGTCATTGATCATGATCTACTTTTGAGGAAATTAGCTCTTTATGGATTATCCAATGACACCTTGCACTTAATTTCTTCATTTCTGTCAAATCGAGAACAGCTTGTTTGTATAAACACAATTAAATCCGATTTTCTTCCCGTAAAATACGGTATTCCACAAGGTTCAGTGTTAGGCCCACTTCTCTTTTCTCTCTACATAAACGACTTACCCTTATTCATAAAAGCTTTATGTGAACTATTTGCTGATGACACCACTATCCATTCTAGTCACTCAAACCTAAATAATCTTTTGCTTAGCTTACAAGAAAGTATAAATAATCTTCTTCAATGGACTGAACTAAATCATATGTCGCTAAACTCGTACAAAACCAAATACATGACCATAACAACAAGACAAAAACGCCAGAAACATATTTTCTCGCATGCCACTTTATATTGGAAATGAGAAAATTGTTGAAGTAGCAACACATAAAGTTTTAGGAGTAACTATTGATAATAATTTGTCTTGGACAAATCATGTAAATGAACTAACCAAACGTGTTTCTCAAAAGCTATATCAACTCGCAAAAATTAAACACTTTCTAAATGCTCATGCTCGAAAAATATTTTTTCATGCACATATCCAACCAATCATTGACTATGCTTCAACACTCTGGGACTCTGCTAGTGCAAACACATTAAAACCTCTTGTTAGTATTCACAAGCGAGCCCTTAAATTAACCCTTCTAAAATCCACATCTTTGACAGCTCACGACTATAAACTTTTAGATGTTCTTCCGCTAAAATTAAAATTAGAATTTAATAAAGGCATTATTATGCATAAAACAGTATCTGGTTATGCACCATCAAATCTAAAATTAAACTTTCATTCAAATCAGAACAGACATTCACACAAACTTGTAGTACCCGTCCTAGATTAGATTTATTTAAATGTAGCTTGATGTATTCCGGGGAAACCTATGGAACAATTTACCATTATCAACTAAAATTTTGTCAGATCACAAAGCATTTAAAAAAACATTTAAACAGTACTTAATGGAAAAAATCACAACAAACGTTGATTAAGGATATGTGCACTATTTCTTTGATTTTGAACATGATTTGAACATTTATATTGTCAGTATTTGTGATGTTAGATATGTATATTATGCATACATGCATGCTCTTCATTTTACTCTCTGTCTGTCTGTCAGTCTGTCTGTTTTCTGTCTGCTGTCTGTCTCTGTCTCTCTCTGTCTCTCTCTGTCTCTCTGTCTCTGTCTCTGTCTCTGTCTCTCTCTCTCTCTCTCTCTCTCTCTCTCTCTCTCTCTCTCTCTCTCTCTCTCTCTCTCTCTCTCTCTCTCTCCTCTCTCTCAAGTTGATATGAATTTTGGAGTTTATAATTATTTTGTTTTGTTGTTGTTGTTTTTGTTTTTGCCGAGGGCTGGATGAAAAAAAGTATATTGTACTTATTCCTTTACCCTCGTAAATAAAAAATTCGTTCGTTCGTTCGTTCTCTCTCTCTCTCTCTCTCTCTCTCATGAAATCCAAAACTTGTGTTTTTGTATCAGTACCATAACATAGGGATTCTAACTTTTTGAATTCAGTTCAGTTCAGTGTTATAGTGTCCGTAACACTTATTTTTTTCACATTTTTTTTTTCTTCACATTTTTTATTACATCTTTGTTACAAAGATACATACATGTGGCATTTGAGGACATGCAGCATTGGTGCATTCAACATTTCATAAGTGATACAGTAACACTTTGTCTCATGAAGGGCAGTTCCATCAGACAGGCTCATAAAAAAACAAAAAATGAAAAACAATAGTAAGAATAGAAAAAATTACAAACACACAGGTAAACAATTTACAGCTCTGCTCACATGATGTAGTTATAACCTATGGCAGCAACCAACCATTACATGGAAAGGCAACAAGCTGCCAGTGTGATGTGAGCTATGAAGTATAATTTGATCAAATCAGCACACACATGCATGTACACAAGTCTAACATTAGCTTCATATAATCATGCATGCATGCACACACACATGCACATTTAATTAATAAATCTGAGTATAAATTATATTAAATAAGTATAACTGAGTATAAATTATACAAGTATGTACATAAGAATGTGTTACTGCAGAAAATGCCACCACCAGATCAACACATAATCAGTAAATTTGCTTGTGATTTTGTAAATTGTCTTTTTACAGTGTACTTATTACTACATTAAGCACACACACTCTTGAATGTTTTCTTTGGAACTTACCTTAAAATAAAATAAAAGTTTTTGTTCAATAGTATTGTCAATTATATGTGAATGTATAGATATAGGTAGGCTTATTGCTCACTTTTTTGAGGTGGTTGTGTTTGCTGCTGCCTGTGCTGTGCCCCAAACTGAGCCACATTGTTATTAATTTACTTGTGAATGGGTGACTTGTGGGCATGACCTAAAAGTGAGTTACAACCCTCTGCAGTTGACTGGCATTAATGATTAAATATCAAGAATCAATCAATTGTGTGCGTCATTGTTGTCTGACATTAAGATATCAGGAATCGATCATTTCAATGTGCATCTGTGTTGTCTGTGAGTAAATTCATCTAGCATTAACTTGATTAAGATATTCAGAATCAGTCAATTGTTCATGCATCTGTGTTGTTTGTGAGTAAATTCATCTGACATTAAGATATCAGGAATCAGTCATTTGAATGTGCATCTGTGTTGTCTGTGAGTAAATTCATCTGGCATTAAGATCTCAAGAATCAGTCAGTTGTACGTGCATTTGTGTTGTCTGTGAGTAAGTTTGTCTGGCATTAATATATATGGAATCAATCATTTGAATGTGCATCTGTGTTGTCTGTGAGTAAATTCATCTGGCATTGTGGCTGTGGGCTGCATCACCGCTGCAGTCTTTACTCCTCTGGCTTTGAGGGGTATGCTTCTACGTGCCCCTCCCACTGCTGTTTTACTCACGCTTCTGGATGGTCAGACTAACTCTGCCTTTGGGTGGTAAGATAATCTGTCATCTTCTGTTTGCTTCTTATGATGCATCAGTGGTCTGTTTGGGGCTTTCTGTTCTCTTCATGAGAATAAGTAAAGGATTAAAATGATTGATTTTCTTTTTTTACAAATCATGCAAAGCCTGTCATGGTTTTGAATGCTGCTGAAACCTAAGGGCATTTTCTTTTCTTTAATATTGTCCACTTTCAAGTGAGTACTGTGGCTGTGCCTATTTTTGTTTCTTGCAGCCCACATTCAGTCACTGTGTTGTGACTGTTACAGAAGTCAGAGGGACTGGCGAGGAAGGCAGAGGCTACAGTTATGTGTATGTGGGAGAGACTCTGCAGTTGAACTGCACCCTCAGTGACTCCACCACCTGGCAGGCACAGGACCTGGAGATTGTCCTGGACAATGATTTCTGTGTAAGCTTTTCAGTGACCTTGCCATTTCTGACCTTCTTACTGTGATTTCAGTAGTGCTGCTTGGTAGAACCAATTACTAGGGTAGTAGCATGTAGTTGTACAAAAGTTATGCCAGTATTATAATAGTAATATTATATCTGTTATTTGCATAATGAAAAGATGTACATAAGGATGTGTATTATATATGTTAAATTACGTGCGGCTTCATCAAGTTGTGTAAGCTCAGCAGTACTTACTGTTGTTTGCGTGCGTGTGTGTGTGTGTGTGTGTGTGTGTGTGTGTGCGTGTGTGTGTGTGCGTGCATGCATGCGAATGTGTGTCACTGTGTGGATCAGCCTATTTTTGATCATTCTGAATACAGCACTGGCATTTTTCAGATTTATTTTTCTTATTCAAACTCAGAGTGTGGTGAGATTTTGCACATGGGAGTGGATAAGAGTTCAGTTGGTGCCTCTACCAGTTTCAGTCATTTTTCTCTTTTGTTAAAAACTTTAAACTTCCACTTGTGTGCAGCTTTCTTATACTAGTTAGTAATGGTGTTGACATACAGTGAATATGCACACAGCAAGAACCAATCAATGCAGTGAAGAAATAAAAAGTGTGGGTGCGTACATCAATAGTGAAAGAATGAAAGAAAGAGAATAATGACTTGAACACAACAAGTCTGTTGAAAGGTCCACTATCCAGGCAATGAAAAGCAGGAATGTGAAACAAAGGTCAGTCTGTGGTGGTGGAGTTGTGGCAGCATGCTCAGATACAAGTCTAACATTAGCTACATATATAATCACCAGCTGTCATAAATCTGCTTATTAACATGCAGATTATTCAAATATTTACACTGATCAGTTTTAAACAACATCTAGCCAAGAGTCCCGAGCTAGAGCATACAACAACTTAATAATAATAATGACAATAATGTACATGTATCATGCGCTCATCAACGCCTTGAGTGCTCACATGATACATCTTAACCTAAACATGATATTCTATACACATGTAGAGCAACTTCTTTGACAGGTATAGTGGCTCAGTTTTGGCAGGTGTTGTGGCTCAGTTTTGACAGGGCTCAGTTTTAACAGGTGTTGTGGCTCAGTTTTGACAGGTGTTGTGGCTCAGTTTTGACAGATGTTGTGGCTCAGTTTTGACAGGTGTTGTGGCTCAGTTTTGACAGGGCTCAGTTTTAACAGGCATTGTGGCTCAGTTTTAACAGGCATTGTGGCTCAGTTTTGACAGGTGTTGTGGCTCAGTTTTGACAGGTATTGTGGCTCAGATTTGGCAGGTGTTGTGGCTCAGTTTTGACAGGGCTCAGTTTTAACAGGCATTGTGGCTCAGTTTTGACAGGTGTTGTAGCTCAGTTTTGGCAGGTGTTGTGGCTCAGTTTTAACAGGTGTTGTGGCTGTTTTGACAGGGCTCAGTTTTAACAGGCGCTGTGGTTGTTTTGACAGGGCTCAGTTTTGACAGGCATTGTGCTCAATTTTGACAGGTGTTGTGACTCAGTTTGGACAGGGCTCAGTTTTGACAGGTGTGGCTCAGTTTTGACAGGTGTTGTGGCTCAGTTTTGACAGGTCAAATCAAGTCAAGCCAAGTCAAAAAACTTTAATCATCCCTCACAGGGCAATTCAGGTGTGTTATGGCTCAGTTTTGACAGGCATTGTGGCTCAGTTTTGACAGGCATTGTGGGTAAGCTATATTGACGGGCATTGTGGCTCCATTTGGAGTGGTGTTGTGCCTCAATTTTGACAGATGTTGTGGCACAGTTTTGACAGTTCTTTTTTTTATTTTTTAACTGGCTTTGTGGCTCAGTTCTGACAGCAGTGTTATGAACATGATTTGATCCTGATTATTAACTTTTTCAGGAAGATAATGTGTGCAACATATCTAAAGATCAAGTACACATCATTAACAACCGCACACTACAGATGAAACGGCTGGTGACTGGTGTACAGGATGCAGGGGAGTACATCTGTTGGGTTGTTACTCCACAGATGGAGTATAAGAATGTCAGCTCGCTGATGGTTTTTGTGCAGTGTAAGTTTTGACCTTGCTGGTATTTGTGTCCTTTTATTGTGTTTTATTCATTTACTGCTCAAGCCAGTGTACTGGTCCGGCAGAAGTTAGAATTGAACCCTAGTCTGTTCTGCATCTGTTGGCATCATGGAAAATGGATAGTTTTGTGTCATACTGAGAATGATTCTGAGAATTGCTTTTGATCAGGAAGCTGTTGATCAAGAAGTAAAGACAGTGTGGTGGCAAAACAACCGCTCCACTATTTATAGCCAAGCTGATTTTGGTGAGTGAAGTAATGATGAAAACTTTGATGTCAGCTTTCTCTCAGACACTGCAAGGCCGTGAAAATGTTGCTTGGTTGTATTTTGTAGTCTTTATTGAGCTTTACCTGTTCATACTAATTTTGAAGACCTTGACCTTTCAAGGTGACACTGATAGCCCTGTACATTTGAATAGTAACACTGCAGGCTGTGTTTTCTTGGTAAGTTGTTAGCCAGACAAGTTGACACTTTATATGAGTGTTACACACTTTGACAAAATTGTGCATGAATTGCTTTTTACAAGTTTGCTATTTGAATTGGCATAAAATTTAAAGCCAGTTACTGTTTCACTCATGAGTTTACTGAGTTTGCTGTGTAGTTTGGGGAGATACTTTAAGTCCTACTTTTTACTGTCTATTTCACTGATTAACAATCCTACTATTTTCTGAGATTCATCTTCCTGCAGCTGCTGCTGCACATGCTTGCGTGTATGTGTGTATGTGTGTGTATATGTGTGTGTGAGCGCATGCTTCTGTCTGAGTGCATGTGGGATGTGTGTGTCTCTGTGTGTTGTATTAGTATTGTTATCGTGTATGGTTGTGTATTATTTTAAGGGCATGTATGAATGTGTTTGTGTGCTAGTTTGATATTTCCCTGAAGGGAGGCTGGGGATGTCTGATGTCTTTTCCATGTCTGGAATCTCAGGACTGTCATTTGATTCCTTTTTCAAATCTCCTCTGTTGTTCTTCTGCCTAGTCCTCTTGCTCTTTCTGTCTGTCATTTTTCTGCTAGCTTAATGGACCATTCTCCAGACTTTTTTCTTCAGAAAATTGTCAAACATTTTTCGTTAAGCCTAACACTAACACTTTTTTGTATGGCTTTTGCTGAGCAGCTAGGAGATTATAGTTGGTAGGTGATATGTGCAGTGTGCTGCTATGTGGCACTGGTGTCTGCCATAGTGCTTTTATACAGTGTTTTTGAAATTTTTAATTGTTTCTGTTCATTCCTTTTTTAAATATTTTACTTTAATCTGGTATCAGTAAACTAAATGGAATCATCAACAATACCAGCATGTCCCAGCCTTATGAAGTTGTGTGTTCTTTTAACAGGGGTAATATTGAAAGGACTAACTCTTCGAAAATTGTGTTTGTTGTTTGCGTATGTATGTTTTGTTTTATGTTTGTGTATGGATTGGTTTTGTGGACTGATTTCAAAAAAGGGTTTATATATTGGGGTTAGCATTAATGGGTAATTTCTGATATTTACCAGTTAAGATCAGGATATATCAGGGGAAAATCAGCAGTAGGTCAGATGTACCAGCTGTTATTTTGTTTTACCAGTTCTAAAATATAAATATGTATATTTTTTTAAAGAACAAAATAAATAAATGCAGCTCAGTGTGTGTGTATGTGTGTGTGTGTGTGTGTGCATGTGTGATGTTTTCTAGACAGGTAAGGGAGCAGAGTGTTTTCTAGTCATATAGATGGGCTGTGTATGTCTGGGTACAGTAATTGTCTGACTGGTTTCCATGAACCACTTTAGCTGCCTTACAAACATCACACCGGTTTGAAAAATGTCTTGTGGGGTCACTTTATGTATGAATGGTTTTTAAGTTGTATTTATTTAAGCTTTTGGGACCATTTTTGTACTTTGACTTTTTGAGCATGTTCATTGAAAACCGCCTAACTTTGTTTTAATTATGTGTTTTACTTTCAGACCAACTGCAAGAAGTCACCAACATTTTGTGTCATGCATACAACTGGGATGCAAGTCTCACATGCAGTTGGAACTATGGTGTTGAATACATTGATAATCAAATACCAGTGCCACAGTCACCTGATGCCATTATCAGTTCGGACATTACAGTTCATGTGTCTTTGCTCACCAGACAGTGAGTATTTTGTTCTCTCCATGGACTGATTAACAGTTGATCTAGAGTATGCATGTTGATTCTGCTTGTGTCAGTCTCCTTTCTAGAGTGACTTAGAGTCAGAGCATTTGACTGATACAAACAATAAATGAATCTGAGCATTGATACAGTCTCAGAGTCAGAGCATTTGGCTTTGATACAATCTCAGATTCGGAGCATTTGGCTTTGATACAGTCTCTGAGTTGGAGCATTTTACTTTAATACAATCTCTGAGTCTGAGCATTTGGCTTTGATACAATCTCAGAGTTGGAGCATTTGATACCCTCTCAGAGTCAGAGCATTTGGCTTTGATACAAACAATCTACACTTGTTCCTCTATGTGCTACCGTTGATTAGATGTAGCACAACATCAGTCTGTGGACTGATTGATTCATGATATTTATATTTTAATGCCCAGTCAACTACATGGGTCATATCAGGACTAAACACAAGTCATCATATTGAAAGTAAAAGTCGGATTCACTGTTCATATCAAATGCTACTTCATGTTTGAAGATTATTTGGAAAATAATTATGAAGTTGAATGAACCAGAAATGTAAACTGTAGAATTCCTGGCACTAAGTAAAGCATGCATTCTAACCTATTCCAGGCCTTGTAATCAGGAATGTTCAATAGCCTTGGTTTCGCAGCAGAGGGAACTTTAACATTGCTTCTGCAGTGCCCCACAATAGTGTCTTCTGTCAGTTCAATCCTGATCACAACTCTGCACACCAGAAGCACTTCTTTGGGAAATCAAGTCCACGAAAAAGCCCCAACAGGGAAAAGAATTTGGACAGTCTTTCCCTAATATTTCATTCATCAACATACTTTTTCACATTAAAATTACTAAGAACTTGAGAGGAAATTGTGCTTTATAATTATAGCTATATTATATGAATATTATAATCTATAAATAAACAAAACAACAATAACAATATACTTTATTAATCCCAGTGGGAAATTAAACATACGCATCATTGTTTTGAAGTCAATTCAGCTAAAATGTTAGAAGAAATGTGTACAGGATTTGAAAGAGGAACAGTTTTTGTCTTGTCTGATAGCAAGGGGACAAGAGTTCCATGTGGTAGAACCAAGGTGATGTTCAGTTGGATTGCTTTGAGGCAGATGCAGTAGACAGGCAGCATGCAGATATCTTTCAGTGAAAGATTCTGATTGGAAAATGACCATGCATTTTAAACAAAGAAGATATGTTTTGTAATATTCTGCCATAGTGTTACTTATACAAGTCAAAAAGTGATCAGGTGAACAAAAAAGGAGAGAGCACAACACAATTTAAAACTCATTGTGTTATCATCTTTCGAAGAAAAAAGCATGGGGAAAATGTCTTAAACTTTTCACTCCCTTCACTTTCATCATTTTCACCATTTTTAGGATTACAGTACTTAACTTGAAATAGAATCACACAGAAATACCAGAAGCATACAAATATAATTGCTATGCTACAAACTGTTTCTTCAGTGACACATGTTGTGCTTGTTGTCCTCACCCCTACCACCACAACCACTACCACATCACATTTTCTCCCCATCACCACCCCTTGGTGTACTGGGTTCATTTACCTCCTAAACACTTTCTTGTGGATAGTCACTGTCACTACCACTGACAATCAGTTGGGTCAAATTCAGCATCCCCCTCCTCTCTGAACAGGTTTTCTTTGTTGTTTCAACTCCATCACCAGGAATATCTGTAATAAAATTAATCACTTCATGGGTAGTGAAGTGCTGCACTGCCATCTTTGTGCGGAGATCTGACACAGTGAAAACTCGGCAATTTTTTCAACTTAATAAACTTTCAGAACTCCAAAACATCACAAAAACAGTGCCCTTTGCAAGCAAACTTCCACATCACTAGTTGCATCTCTGATCATGTGATTTGGATCCCCTGTTGCTCAAACTGGTTTGTGAATCTGTGCCGGAATGCGTGGTTGAGAGTGAAAGGCTTAAAGGGAAGTAAATACTGGCAAAATGAAGCTGATTTCTGTGAATACATGGCTTCGTGTTTTGATTGTGTTTTACTGTTATGACCATTCCAAATCTAATTTTTAAAAACAAGGTCTGAAAATTATTTTAACACTGACTTTATAGTCTGTATCTACATGAAGACTGTAAAGACCTGTAAATGAAACAAATTGAAAGTGTACATTTGACAGAATCCACTAATGGTCTGCATGTTATGTTATGACCTCCTCCCCCCTCTTCCCCCTAAAAAACAACAACAAACAAAGAACAATACAACACACACAACACGCACATGCACACACACACACACACACACACACAAAACAAACAACAGACCACCACCACCAACAACAACAACAACAAACAAACAAACAAGCAAGCAAAAAACAAAAAACAAAAACCACAACAGAAAACAAGCGAATGGAAGACACTTGAGAATAGAGTGTGGTTGTCATTAAAGGTTTGCTTGATGACAGTAAACTAAGTTTTTTTGTTTTTTGTTTTTTGCATGCATATGGTAACACATTTTATAAAAGGGTTTATTTTCTCAAAAGCAGTGTTCATTTCCCATCAACACATAAAAATATGGCTTTGTCAAATTTTCTCTTTGATGTTTGCAGCTGTGTAAACCAATATGCTTGATGGCCAGAATATTCACAATAGGTTGCCATTGTTTATGAAAGTGCTGAGTGATAGTGCTTTGCATTGAGGCTTGTGGGGTTTTGCATGCACAACAATCACTTGCCGTAGTAGTAGTAATAATACATTTTATTTGTATTGTGCCTGTCACAGTTGTAAAAACAAGCTCCAAACAGTACGGCATTGCATCAGTCTCATAATACTTAGCTAAGAAATATATGCATAAGAAACAGGATCTAGGTAATACAATTGTATGTGACTACATTATGAATGATTGACAAAAATAAAATAGTGTACTTTCATAAAATTGCATAATTACATGTTTAAATCAGAATGCAGCTGCATTTTACAAGACAGTAATTTAAACAAAAGGAATAGGAACAATAGTAAATGGGCAGTCACTAGGACAGCAGACTCATAATAACTGATGTCATTTTGATTAAATAAAAATAAAAAGTACACTAGCAATTAAGCAGTTAAACATTTTCTCACTCCTGGAAAGTCATTCAAGTTTTCAAGTTATATGTCACTTGAGCAACATGACATGGCAATAAACTGACTAATGTTATTAAGATAAATTTGTTAAAAGAGTAAAGCTAACTAACAAATAATGTGTGCCAGCAAGATGTCCAGGGCAAGTTTGGATGGGCAAGTTTTTCAGATGCCTAGTTAAGACAGTTAAATAAAACAGCAGGTGAACAGTTACTTGTGCACTCATCACTCCAACAGTCACTCATCAACACTACCAGATGCATCTATACTACCAGTTATGGTTTTATTGCTTCTTGTTGACACAAATTATCTGGGAAATTAGTGACTAAAAACATTTCCCCTTTCAGTCAAAAGATTTACAACATTAAAAAAAAATCATGTGGTAAGTTTTGAAAAATGCAACCCGACCACTTGAATCAGCAACCTTTGTGTACACACAGGCAAGGCAGTGACACTGCACTTGCATCATTTGTAATAGTAATGACTAGTGTAACAACAACAAAATCTGAAACAAGAATGACTGCTAGATTCAAAAACCAGATCCAAACACATAAACAGTTAAAAAGAACACTATTTATTAGGATAAAACACAACATGCAAATTTTTGGGGTAATCCCCTTTTTCAAGCTACAAAAGGACACTTAAACAGCTGTTAAACGGTGATCAGTGAGATGTAGGACTAGGACACTTATCTGCTTTGGGTTGAGCTGTGTTGTTTTCCTGTGACCAGTATAGTTTTATTCACTGCAGACCTTTTGTAAGACAGGGAAAATAGTGCTGTTCGCCTGATTATGTTTTGACCCAAATAAATATATATGTCTCACTTTGTAGGCGAAATAGGTAGTATGTGTGCTAAAAAAAAGAGAAAGAAACAAAGCAGTGAAGTAGCATCCACATGGTAGTGAAGGGTAGGCAACATGTTTTGCTACTTAATATAATTTTTATTCCATTGGGTGATTGATGTAAATGGTGTGACTTTGTGCAGAGGAATCAGCGATCCATGTCCTCATGAAGTATCTCCTTTGAAGGCCTCACAGTGTGTATGGGACAGAGATCACTTCCGTGCAGCTTCACGCTATTTAGTGAATGTTACCATCAGAAATGAGATAACACATGAGAACAAGGGGAAAATGTTCCCCATTACAACATCAGAGATTGGTAAGTTTGACTGGTTGTACGTAAGTATAATAAGGAATCATAGCCATGGATGGTGGCCATGCAGCTTGCTGCCAATGGCTGCTGCTTCATGTGCAAAAGTACCACCCTGCTGTTGACACTGACCAGACTGAAGTACACCTTTTCTTCTATAACTGCTTCACGACTTAAAGCCAGAAAGGGCATGCATGCATGTGTGCACACACAGTCAGTGCCCAGTTATCTAAAAGTTCATTGGATGAATGTGTTTCTCAATAGTGTGGGGGTAAAATAATCAAAATAGTATGCATTTTAACTCTTACTCCTTGAAAGTTTACATGAAAGCAGTATTTGTATGATTTTGGGTCTGTTGTATAGTGCCTCAACAATTATATGAGCTCTTAGTGCTGTACAGATCAACAAATGCAATAAAACACAGATCAGTATGTTACTTAAATTAGCCTAAAACAACAATTTAAAAAGATAAATTCTATCTATACATATTTCGATTCACGCATATTCAAGATTCATTTAAAAAAATTGCATTTAGAATAAAAATACAAATTTAGACATTAAAACAATCTGCAAGTAATGCATTTCACACACACACACACACACACACACACACACGCACACACACATGGTCTGTTGTGTCAAATGCTGCCGAAAGGTTGAGCAGTGACAAGATAGACACGTGACCATCATCAGATGCCTGAAGGAGGTCATTAACCACATGCAATAGAGCTGTTTCTGTACTTTGACACTTCCGGTAGGCCAACTGGAATGGCTCAAGGAGGTTGTGAGTCTCAAGGTGGGTCATCAGTTGAGTGAGAACAACATGCTCAAGAACCTTTGACAAAAACGGCAAATTTGACACCAGACGATAGTTTTTCAGAAGTTCAGGGTCTAGATTAGACTTCTTCAACAATGGTTTCACGAGGGCGTACTTGAAACATTGTGGGACAACACCAGAAATCAAAGAGGTGTTGATGGTATCTGTTATAACAGGAATCAGTTTATCCAAGCAGTCAAAAAAGAGGGGGGAGGGGATTGGGTCAAGATCACAGGGTTTCTTTGGCATCTTAAGAATTATTTGCTTAATGTGTTCTGAACTGACGGCATGGAAAGTTTCAAGCGGAATACCAGAAAAAAATGACAGAGTCTGCACGACTGGGCGTTGAGTCCAGATTACTCTGGATCGTCTCTATCTTTTTGGTAAAAAATTCGTTGAACTTACTGGGAAGATTTACGGGGGAAATATTGCCTGGAAGGACAGTGTTCATGGATGTGCCCATCATCTGACTGCTCAGACGAAACAGTTCCTTGGAAGAATCAGCACTGACAATTTTTTCACACAAGAACTGTTTCTTTGCGTTTCTGATCAGTCGATTTACAACATTGCGACAGTGAGCGTGTATCTGACGGTGAACTTCAGGACTGGTCTTATGCCACTGTTGCACAGTCATCCAAGGTGCGGACATACGGTCTGTCACTCGCCGTGTGACAAGCGGCGCATGTTTGTCCAGAAGTTCACGGAGACACACATTGTAAGCACTGACTGTGTCAGCGGCGCCAGAGACAGCTGGAAACGCTGACAAAACATCGGTCTTAAAGTTATCAGTGTTCAAAGCTCTCACATTTCGCAGTCTCACTTCCTTTGTTGTCTTCCCTGGCTTTCTGAAACGCAACACAAAAGAAATCGCAAAGTGGTCTGAAATGAGTTTATCAACAACGCAAAGCTCCTCAGTGTCCACATCCCTGTTGGTGATGAGCCAGTCTAGTGTGTGTCCACGACGGTGAGTGGGGACATTGACAAGTTTGCTGTAAGCTGAGATTGTGCAGCAATTTTTTCAGGTCAGCAACAGAAACATCAGAGTCAGAGTCAGAATGAACATTTATGTCACCAAGAACAAAAAAGTCTGTCACACGAGACGTACGACTCAAGTAGATTTGGGAACTCGTCCAGGAACATCTTGTTGGACAACTTATTCTTTCTGCTAGGAGGTGGGTGGTAAACACAGAGGAACATCATGGACTGGTCTTGAGAGCAGAGGTGCGTTTCACACACCTCAAACGATTTGAAAGCCAAGTCCTTTGTTGACACTTCAACACAATCCACCCAACTTTTTCTGAACAACACAGCAAGTCCACCCCCTGTGCCATTAGCCCTAGGTACAGACTTCAAAGTGAAACCAGGTGGTGTTACTGCAGGCATTTCACACTCGTTGCCTATAGGCCTAAGCCACGTTTCTGTCAGGAAGACCAGATCATAACTGCCCTGTGTGATCAGGTTGCACACATCGCAAAGCAAGAAAGTAGAGTCAATTTTATCTTTCATGTCCCTGGATCATGATCTACAAAATGGTGCCTATTAGGAACTGTCTTTGAATGTTCATGAAGTGGGTTTCGACATGGATGAAATGAAGTGTGTAATACAGTTGTTTGACAGTTAGTGTTTTAACTTTTAGCCTTTTCAGGTTCAGCATGTTGTAATTAATACTGCAGTGGAGGATGTGGATGGCAGCTGGTTTTGCCATGGAGGTGTTTTGATTTGAGAACAGACCATGCTTGCAGTTGCTGTCATAATATTTCCTGGTGTTAACAGCACCCTCTGAGGCTCATCTTTGAAGCAGCTCAAGCTTAGCTGTTCAGTCAGTCTTTCCTTTGGGCATGTAGCACTCCAAGCTCTGAGTTGGAGCCAGTCAGGGCAAACAATATACCTTCTGACTTTGATGGCATTCCAGCCTCTGATTTTCTGAACCACAGTTTGAAATGCTAACCCTACATCTTGGTGGCCAATTTGCCATTGTTGTCTTTGTGCTTTTGTAGTTTGCAATGTCCATGGAAAGGAGGGAGAGGGATTAAAGCAGGGAGGGTTATTTTCTGCAAATTGCTAGCGTTTTGTATCTAAGGAAGAATACAAGTCTGTATGTTGTCCAAACACAGACTTAATTGTGTCTGTTTGTTGTCCAAACACAGACTTGTATGTTAAAAATGTGACCATGCAATGCTGTCATGAGGTATACTCAAGGAAGGTGGCCATTATTGTGTAAGTGAACAAGACTCAGGATTTGAGAGTGTGTGTGTCCATGCATTTGTACATGTTTGCGTGTACATTTCAGTGAAACCAGCACCAGTCGACAACATTTGGGCACAAGAAAAGAACAGCACATGTGTAACACTAGCGTGGAACCATTCCCGTGTGCATCGTGACAAGTTCTTCAGACTCAATTACACTAGAGCACAAGAGGATTCAAACATGGTGAGAAAATGATGAACCCACATCTGGGTGACTTAGAAGTTTGATGTCAGTTTGTTGATCGCTTTAGCATAGTGCTATTCTCTGCTCTCGAATCTTGTGGCATGTGACTGAATGAGTGACTGTAACCTTTTTATAATGCGTTTTGAATATCCAATGAAGTGGTGTACTTACAGGGCTCTTTGGGTGTTACATGGCTGGTGCCATGTGAAACTGTTGCTGTGTGCACCGTAAATGCATGTGCCAGTTTACAGTGTCACTTCATTTAAAGCCACATACGGGTACAAAAATATGAGGATATTTATTTGTCAGTGACATTTTAATGTACACAAAAGTTTGTTTCGGTGACATTCCATTCATACAGCACATTAACAAATATACAAATTATAATTAGCCATGTATAAAAGTTATAATTAATAAAGTTAAATTCAACAGTGTAACAATCTCATTCATGCAGTGTAAGCTACCACACACACACACGCATGCATGCACACACATATGCACGCAGCATGCACGCACACATGCATGCACACACACACACGCACTCTTATAAAATTATAACGAATTGTAAAAGAAACCAGTAAAGACTAAAATAACTTCCTTATATATGTATATATAAGGTATACATGTGTTTGTATATAAGATGTACATATTGCAAACACGCTTACACTTTCCTACCCACATCCACACATAAGCGTGCATGCTCATGCTACTTCAGCTAAAAGAAAACAGTTAAGATTGCTATCATATCAAATAACATTTCTATGTCACACCAACAGACGCAATCATGAACACACAGACACCCACATGCATGCACGCACAAGCACACACACACACACTCATGCACACACACACACACACACACACACACACACACACACACACACACACACACCACACACACACACACACACACACACACACACACACACACACGCACACACACACACTACATCAGTGACAAACCTAGATCACAGTCATGGGTTCAGGCAGCCATGTTGCAGTTGAGAGCACCAATGGCAGGTGGAAGAAGCTGCTGCTCGGGCGGTTGGTACATGCCCTCAGCGCCATGTACCTCCTCTCACACGGCAACAGCTGGAACAGGTCATGCGCCTGGATCTGGTGACAGACCGCTTAGTGAATATCTCCTCTGGAGGAGGCAGCTTTTGCTGTTGTGCCAGCAGAATGACCAGGATCTGTTACGTGTTAGTGTGGTAACACATTGCTGGAACGGATACCGAAATAAGAGTCAGCACAGAAAGTTGACCATGGAGAATAAAACTTGCCTGCCGCTCATGCCGGGGCTTGAACCTGTGACCTTTCGATCATGAGTCCAGTGCTCTACCCACTGAACCATCCCAACTCCCCCACTTCATGATTTTGATTTGTCTGTTACAGTGTTAGTCATGTGACTTGAAACACTGATTTAAAATACAGTATTAGTAGGTGTCCCTGTGAATTGCCTTCAGTTTGAGGCAGCTTTTAATCAAATGAATCACTGTGCTTATTTTATTCATCAGTATATTACATTTTTTTGCTGTGGAGTATGCTAGACTGTTGAGACTATCATACCGATAGTCTCAACAGTCTAGCATACTCCACAGCAAAAAAAGCAGCAGTACCAACAATGAAAGATAATTCTGGTACTAACCCTCAGTCAGCCTTTACAGTCAACATTAATTAGGCCTAATAATGTGCCTGGGTTTCTGCTATTCCCTCTTCCCAGCAGAGGTCACGCTTCTTCCTCTTTTTAAAATAAAATTTCTGTTTATCATTCCGGTCTATACCCTGTCCCTCCACAGTCTGCTAAATGAAGGTCACGCTGAGACACCAAACTTTGCAATGTCAACGTCATCTACATGTCTGTGCCATGGAAAATTGATCATACAAGCATTGTTGTACTCCTTTATCTTCTGTTTGGGTGTTAATGTACAAAAATGAAGGTCACGCTGAGACACCAAACTTTGCAGTGTCAACGTCATCTTCATGTCTGTGCCATGGAAAATTGATCATACAAGCATTGTTGTACTCCTTTATCTTCTGTCGCTTAATAGCTGGTGGTTTGATAGTTTTCTCAGCCGTTTCAGTGGTTTCTGTGTTTTGAAGCAGATGATGATACAGACAATTCAGTTGGCGCTGGGTGAGAGAAAAAAATGACCACATGCTTTGTTGCACCATATGGATGCAGTTAGATCTAGAATAAAAACAGACTTGGAGAAATCATA
Source organism: Alviniconcha marisindica (assembly GCA_018857735.1). Classification (NCBI taxonomy): domain Eukaryota; kingdom Metazoa; phylum Mollusca; class Gastropoda; family Provannidae; genus Alviniconcha; species Alviniconcha marisindica. The sequence continues at coordinate 681,362 of JABMCL010003092.1, read as the reverse complement.
CAGCTAAGCTGATTTATCCAAACAGAAATGAAACAGTCTGGTATATTGCAGTCAGCACTCACACTTTGGGACCAGTCCATGGGGGGGGGGGGGGGGGGGGGCTGTAAAGTTTGTAGTTTTCGCTTCTAGCATGTGATGCATATGGTGTCTGATGTGACAGTGAGCATTTATTGTTTTGCTTGCTTATCAACACTGGAAGCGATCTTTTTAGCCAGAGCTTCTGCTTGCTTCTGGACCCAGGTGAGAGTCACACAAAGCGCTGAGTTTCAGTTGGTATGTGGTACCTGCAACTTTATTTTTCACCAGTACAAGGGGAACATTTACCCGTAAAAACCAGCGTATGTCAGTCTAGCAGAGGCTCTGAATTGTAACTAAACTGTGTGAACATGTGTTGTTGTTTTGGCGGAAAGGAAGATTCCATGCCTAAACAACTGTTTCCTGTGATTTGTGTTTACAGACTGCCACCATTTGTCTTTGTGTGTCGTTCTGCTTGACCATGTGTCTTTCACTTTTCAGTGGCTGTTTTTTAACACTGCTAGCATGGAATATGTGTGCTGTGGACTTCTGCCATACACCACCAACACCTTTTCTGTTGAGTGTCATGCTGGAAAAATTAATGCTCCAAAAGGCTTTTGGAGTGATGCAAAGAGTGTCAACATCAGTACCGCTGAAGCAGGTGAGATGGTCAGGAATAGCTCATCTTTACTTGTACCTGTGGTAACCTAACTAGAAAGCATGCGTGTGAGTGATCCACATGAATGTGTGGCTATATTGGCTTCCTGATTTGTTTATGCCCATAATTACTTTGGTGCAGGAAATTAATTGGGGGCAGGGTAGATTGCCTATTGACTTGTTGAAAGAAACAGTCTGCCTTTTCTGATCAGTTCATGTTTAGATGCATGGTTGTGATGTTTTGATCAAACCCACAGTCATTTCAGGGTCTCATCAACGTGGAACTAAGAAAATGTACTTGTCAATCACAAAATGGCAAACAAAGAGTGGTGAGAGACAACAACAGTGTTGAGAAAAAGAGGAGGGAGAAGAAGGAACTTGAAATAGATGTGACTGCTTTTTACAACTGTCTAAAGTTGTTTACCACATCCAGCTTCTAATAAATGATGCAGTGAATAGTAAATGATGGCTGCACTTTGTTCTAAAGCTGTCCGTTTACTGAATCATTAACACAGCTTACCTGGTTTTGCAAACACCATCCAACAATCTTCTTCATGAAATTGATCATGATGATGACTGTCACAACTTGTCAGCTTGTTGACATGATGCTGTTTGGCAGACGCTAATAACAGTAAGTGGTCACTATAGCCCTTTACTGGGATAGCTAGTTAGCCAGTAGCACATGACAGCTGTGCACAGGTGCCAGAAACCTATGAATGGCATCTTCTGTGTCAGCACACATGGCCTCTCAATCAGTGCACATGATTGTAACAGTGAGGGGCTGTGAAGTTTGTTTTTTAACCAGCAGCACAGAAACTGGTTCTGTCCTTGTTGAAGTGGTAGCTGGTGCAGTGGCAGGGTAAGTAAAACTGAATATTCTTTCACACACGTGGGCACTGCCTCACTTTTGTCAGACCATATGTCAGTGGGTGAGCTTTCTTTCTCCTGACAACACATTAATTACCTTTTCATGTAAGTTTTGTTGCCATGACTACTTTACTACATCTTCCTATTAGTTCTCAAAGTTAAAAACAACAACAACTTCTTACTGTTCCAGAGCCCAAGTCCAGTTTTAAGGTTGAAAATGGAAGTTACATACTTGAGCCGTGCAACAGAGAGGGGAAGACAAATGTCACCATTTTTTGGAAGGTGAGATTTGTTTAAGCTATACATCATCAGTGAGAACACATCCATGTTTCAATGATTGGCATTGAGCCACATGTGCCCTGGTCAGAATATCTTCCTTGTAAGTTTCGTGCCTTTTGACTTATGAGAAAATGATTGGACCACATCTGAATGAGGCCCAGAGTACCTGCAGAATGAACAAATTAATGAGGGAGTTAATAAACACTTGAAAGACATTGTACAAACAGAACAACAAAGACCTGAGTTGCCTATTGTAACTTTTTCCTGGCATAAAATATATCAGTAAATACAAGGTAGATAAACTGTTCTGTTTCAGATTGTGACAATTCACTCTGACTCTGAGGTAACATGTAAATGTGTGCATTTGTGTGTTTATATATATAGTAGAGCCAGTTTTGAGATCAAAGGACTGTGTGGTCTTGAATGACAATTGGTTTTGTCTTATGCTTGTACATGCCTGTTGCTGAGTGTGCCTGAAATGAAGGGTATATATGCCGCTGGGGGGCACCCTTTTCAGGATATACCTCTGGTGGAGTTTATGGTATTTACCCACACACCAGGTGAAAGTTACTGTAGATGATTTGGGTCTTTGCTGTTGTGTTTGTGTGACATGTTTCAAGCGCTACTTAACTCTCTTGTTGTTGTTTTTATTCAGCACAGGTGCTCTGGGCCTTGTTTTGTTTCAGACTGTGAGAATTCACTCTGGGGCTATCATGTAAATGTGTGTATTTGTGTGTTTATATGTTGAGCCAGTTTTGAGACCAAAGGACTGTCTCTGGTCGTGAATAAAATTAGTTCTGTCTTATCAGTTATACTTGTACATGCCTGTGTCGCTGAGCATGCCTGAAATAAAATGAATATATAATATGTCACTGGGGGACATCTTTTGTGAGCCAGTTTGGCCTAGTGGTAAGGTGTTAGGCTGGTAAGCAGATGGACCTTGGTTCAAATCTGCTTCGGCTCTCCTTTCTCTTCAAAAGTTGTGGTCTATGGACACTGTCTTGTGACTTTTGTCCCTCACAATTATAAAACATTAAAATGGCTCTCATCACTGCCCACCTTAATGCATAAGTCATTCTGGTGGTGACAGTGTAGCAATAAGTATATAATCTCCCTCTCCCCCCACCTCCATACCTCCTTCCATACCCCTGATAAGGCTCATGGTTTCTGTGGACGTTAAGCACCATGTTTACTTACTTACATCTTTCGGGGGAATATACTTCTGGTGGAGTTTATGTACGTTGTATTTACTTACATGCCAGTCAAGAGTTAATGTAGACAACTCATTTAATTGTTGTATTTGTGTGATGTCTGTTGTGCGCTAATTAATTCCCTTGTTTGTTGATGCTGAATCATGTTTGGTTTCAGTTACTCTTGGTCATAGCTAGAAATATCAGCTTGTGTGATGAAGACAATTTGAACTGTTGCCCGAGAATGTCCTTGCAGCTGAGTGAGAATACATGTCCACATACAGTAGACAAGAGTTTGTAGCGGGAGCTGAAACCCCATGTATGATGTTCACAGAAATGAAATCTTACTGTGCTTTGACTTGTTTGTTTGTTTGCTTGTTTAGATTGAACCCATTAGCTCATTAATCTTACCATGTGTCACTGCTGCAGGCGGTACCCCCACCTGATCGTAATGGTCAAATCATTGGCTACCGATTGATCTACAATGGAACAACAGTAGATGTTAATTCATCATCTCCTACATCAGCTGTGGTGCAGGATGTTGCCTGTGGCAGCAGCCTTTTGGTGAGGATTTTCTCCAGGACCAAAGTGGGGGCTTCTGCAGCTAACTCCAGACTGTTGATCATCACAGGTTAGTGTCATATTGGTGTGGTGTACAGTAGAACCCTAGAAAATCGACCACCTCTTGATGGAGTTGGTTGAAATAGAGGGATGGTCTGTGGTGCAGGGTTTGTTGACTTTGATTCATTTATGCTGCACTCTGTATATGATGTTTGTATCAGTGTTAGTTTGCACTGACAGCAATAAAGATGTATATGCATTATGTTTTTCTGAGTGCAGTTTCAGTTCTTCTATGTTTGAATCTCTCTGGTGATGCTATTTTAATCTGAATCCTGCTCACCCAGACAAAGTCTGCTCTTGCCAGCAGCCCCACAGCTTGTGCCTGGCCCTCTGGCCCTGTCTGGCACTGGAGAGCACCATGGACTGGGCAGTGTTGAAGTTTCATTTTGATTTCTGTTATCATCTCTACCTTTCATTCCTTCTGTCATTTATGCTATTTGTTGTTTGTGGAACCAGCTGGGTGCATGCATACTTGGCTTCATTGATAAGTTCAGTTACCAGTGGAGAGGTGGAGAGATGGGCAATAGTCATGCAAGCACAGCAAGAACCAACACCAGCTTGTGGTTTGAATGGCTGCATGTTTAGTAGAAAGACTGTCTTTTAATCTCAACGTTCAAAAAGAGTTCAAAAATACTTCATAATCATGGTGACTGTGGATGGTGAAAGTAAGACTGCACAGATAATTATGTGAAAACTCACTGCCAGAAAAGTAAGATTCCCTCTGGGTCATTGATTATGTTCATTGGCTGTGAAAACCATATGGTAATAATAAATAATAATTCTTTTAAAGCGCTATTCTTTAACCAGAGTTAAACTCACTGTGCTGTACAAACATCTTATCAAAAAAAAAATTAAAAAAATTAACATACATTTCAGCAAACAAAACCTTAATTATTGTAGCTTTAATTACCATTATCGCCTATCAAACAACACACACACACACGCACACACACACACGCATGCACGCACGCACACACACACACACACACAATGACACGCACACACCAGTCTTCGCTTGTCCACTCATACAACAATTAACAAAATATTAATGATCTCAAAGAACTTCACCAATTTGAATGTCTTTTCACCCACCCAACCCGTGCCTCCTTCTCTTGCCTAGATCTCTCATGTTCTCTCCCTCCCCTCTTCACTCCCCCCTCTCCGTATCCTTATGCATCCATCTACATTCAACTGCCACACACAGACACACCTTTCTTCAGATTCTACAGGAAGGCCTGGGCAAACAAGAAGGTTTTTAGCTGCGATTTGAATTGAGACAGTGTTGGTACATTTCTTAGAGTGGCCGGCAGAGAATTCCAGAGAGATGGTGCCATGAAACTGAAAGAACGTTGTCCAAATGATTTGAGATTTTGCTTTGGAATTTTTAGCAGCTTTTCATTAGAAGATCAGAGAGAGAGCGAGATGGTTCATAAGTGTAGGTAGGACCAGCCTCTTTTTAGTGCTGGGTAACATGGTAGTCGCGAGGCAAATATTGCTCATTTTCAACTTGTCGTATCTGCCTTGTTTTGTGCAGTTTGTCAATAAAAACTACTGTCAGGCAAAAAACGATCTTTTTACGACCTGTTGATGCCATTATTTTGTGCATGAATGATGTATTGTGAGTTTGGAAGAAGTTTTAATGAACACACCAAGCGGTCGGAAACCGAGCGTGGTTCTGACGTCGAAAGTCAGATGAGCGAGGTCGGAAAACGGTTGCGTTCAGAAAACCGTTGGGAACTTTTACAAGAAAAACGTACACATACGAAGGTAATATTTTTAGGAAGAGGAATTCACGTAGATTTATCCGTTATAAAATTCGTTAAAATTCTTCGTTTTCGACTGCAGCAAAAATTGAGTTGAAAAATACGTTAATTTTTACCGTACATTTACACCAAGAAAGTTTGAATGCACCATATTCAATTTGGTATCACTGGAAAGACGAATTTTCGCTCTTTAAAACAGTGTATCGTTTGATCCGGAAGCGAGTTCTTGTAGGAGTTCCCATGCAATGGAAAGTGGAGACCCTGTAGATTTTGTCGTCTGCTTGAGTTGCGCGATCGCTAAAGTCTGCGACTACGCGAGCGGCGCAAAAGATGCTCACCCAGGAGGAATTGGAAAGAAACTGTGGTATGTTTTTTATTTTAGCGATAACTAAGTGAGTTTCCAACCCAACCATAACTGTATTTTTGTGCTGTTTACATCTCTTTGAATGCAATTGAAGCAAATTCGTTGTGGTCTGGTTGCAGTTTGAACAGCATTACAGAGTTATCTCCTCGTTATTTCCTCTGAAATGCAAACTGCTGTAAAAGTAGTCATTTCTTTACCCGTAAATCCGAATTGACAAAAAACTGATGTATGGTGTATGTTCTCAACAGTGAATTTTTTTTTAAAGGAAATTTAGCAAGTGAATGATTTTTTTAATATATTCGTTTTTCTTGTCAGGGACAATAACTCTGATTTAGCTAGCAGACGATGCAATCACGAACCAATGTTTTTTTTACAGTAGATCTGCTCATCTAGACAAAACAAAATAAAAGCGAGCCACCAGCCAAAATTAATGGTATATTGAGAGTTTGGAATTGTATTTGCTTTCTGATGAATTAATTTCTTCTTTTTCCCCCATCTTTCTCTTCCACCTTTTGTGCACATGGAAGACCTGGCACACTGGCTCAAAATTACATGATTCTTTCAATCTTTGTATATAATAATAATAATAATTACAAGGGGGGATTTAAAAAAAGAGAAGTAATAATGACAAGTTTTTTTGTTTTTTGTTTAACATTTTACAAGCATGATTGACAATACAGACTATGGTAACAAGACAGAAGTAACTAAGTCAATAAAAAAGACTGAACAGGAAACAAAATGAAAGAAATAATCACACACACACACACACACACACACACACACACACACACACACACACACACACACACACACACTTCAAGAGACACATCAAATGTGGGGGTGGGAGGGGGTGGGGGAAATAAAATAACTCACAGAGCAAGATTAAATACAGTTTTAAGCATGTCAATTTTTAAATGTCATTGAAGTGGGACTCCAATTTTTGTTAGTTTCCTTAATAATCCAGGTCTTTTATCTAAGGTAGGGAAGTTTTTTGTTTTTAAATATTGTCAAATAATGGCTAGAGCGACTCCAGTTGGGGTTTTGCTTCTGGGATTGTTTCAGTAGCTGAGACTGGTAGGAGTAGTCAAATACCTGAAAATTAGTTCTTGTCTGCTTCCTTACTGCATGATTCACACAAAGTCAAGTAAGTGTTATTTACCACTAAACTTCAGAATTTGATGATTTAATCGGTGAGTATTAAGTGTTAGTGTGCTGTTTATGTTGAAATAAATCTTTTTTACCTGTTTGTTTATATATTTCTTTGTTAATGATTTCAGAGGATGATCAGTTTCATCATCTTGAAGAGAGAATTGGTCCTAGAAAGCGAGGCAGGCCCCAACATCTACCAAGAGGCCACATTTGGACTGCAGTTTTTAACTTCATTTCCTCATTCAAACAAGTCTACAGATATCTAAAATTTGCAAAAATTTCCTTATGCTGTGCATTTTCCATCTCTGATCAATGCTGAATCTGCAGATACCAGAACCATGGCTGTATCTCTTTCCATCCCAGAGTTTGATTTGCTTTAATGCTATTACCATCAAAGATTCATGGGATATTTGCACCCTTTTTTCTCATGGAAACTTGCCTCTGTAGGTAAAATTTAGCTTGCACTTCTTTAGACTTGTGAATTTGTATTGTCTAATTAATGCTGAATCAATTGATACCAGAATTATGGTTGTACCTCTTTCCATTCCCATGTTATGTTTGATCTTGTCACAGTACCGTCAAAGATTGTCAGAATTAGTGATTTTTCCATTTTTGGCACTCTGCATCTCCAATATTTGAGTAAGGATGACTACTGAAAAAATTGTGTTTAGTCTATGTAGTGCAGACACTGTGTAAAACAAGTTGGGTGGATGTGTGACCAATAGTTTTTATGCTAGAGCCATACAAAAATGGCATGTTGTAAACTGTGCGTAAAACGCCTAAAATGGTGACTATTTGAAGGGTGATATCGCAAAAAAATATTATAGATAAAAATATGAAATTTGGCTTGTGTACTTGCCTTGTGACCCTCTTTAACATCACATATTAATGGATTGCATTGCTTGCTTTTCAAAATTTGGCTGGACCTACCTAATAAGTGCATAGAGATGAAGGAGGTAAAGACCTGTCAAAATGGCGGTAAGCAAGAGTTGCAGTTTTGTACTGACAGTGGAATTTTACTGGTAACCAGTGAAGCTCCTTGAGAAGCAATGTTACATGATCTTGTCTTCTCATGATGGTCATGCATCCAAAAGATTACAACACTGAGCTTGATCAAATGCATTGAAAAGATGTGTTCAAGGAAACAATTTTTTTCCATCTCATAAGTACACAAAAACTTAAAAACTGTAAAGACATTTAAGTTGCTGATATTGGAGAAATAACAGTGCTGGTCATGTTGGCTGGGTAATCTCTTGTTAGGGGCTGTTCAGGAACATATCAAATTAAATTGGAAACTTCAAGGAAAGTTGGCCACATGTTGATAGTTGAATAGTTGATAAAAATCTGGATTCTATTGAGTATTGTTCAACAGTTGCTGTTTTATTGATTCATGAACAATTCTCCCAGTCAGCAGTGATCAGTGTTCGGCCGCTTGTCTGCCCACCATCTGTGGCAGTAAGTTGACATTGGAGTTTTTGTGGTTGCTGTCAAGGTGAAATATTTTACACTTTGCATTTCAGTTGATAAAAACAACCTTTTAAAACTTACCATGTGTCAGTGAAAGTGTCACTTCTAGACCAGATTGGTGACAGGTACTGAACTGACTGCTGCCAACATTCCAACAGTTTCTCCTTAACATTCACCCTCCTGAAGTTTGTGCCAGTATGTCTGGTGCTCTGGTGGAGCTTTTGGCAACCTCCATGATTGTTATGTACTGTGACAAAATCATCAACTATATGCTGTTTGTGATTGGGACATTATTCAAGGGGGATAATTGATGTGTATCTCAGCTCAGCATTTTTCTCCTGCAGCATTTTTCAACTCTTTGGATGATAATAACAATAATAATAATGTACATTTATCATGCGCTCATCAATGCCCTGAGCACTCACATAATACATATTAACCTAAATGCAGTATTCTATACACACGTAGAGCACAGCCCTACCAAAACAGTTTACATAAGGTATTATATGGAAACACACACACACACACAATAACTATAGGAGAAATTGGGTATTGATATTAGTTGGTGTTGAAATATTGTGAGAAGAGGAAGGTTTTCAGGTTGGCTTTTCAGCTTTACCTGTTTATGCCAGTTTGGTGATCTTGAGCACGCACTGTGTTTCAGACGCAAAAGATCCAGTGTCAGACTTTGCAGTGGAGGTGTCAGCTGATCAAGGCCTTCGAGCTGTGTGGAACTCATCCACTGACAAGGGTGTGCTGTACAGCAGCAATGAGGGGACTGGTGGCCATTGGAAGAGAGGCAGTGGTGACAGTGTCACTGTTTTCTGGTGTCTGAGGGATAAGACAGCTGGGAACCGAGTGTGCAAGGTTTGTAGTTTATGCAGGTGCCTTTTGTTGTCCCAGCATTTGATCTTGTTTTACTGCCTTTGTTGTGACTGCATTTGGTCTTGTTTTACAGCCTTTTGTTGTGACAGTGTTTGGTCATGTTTTACTGCCATCTGTTCTGACAGCATTTGGTCATGTTGTACTGCCATTTATTATGACAACATTCGGTCATGTTTTACTGCCGTTTGTTGTGACAACATTTTGCTTTGTTTTACTGCCTTTTGTTGTGACAACATTTGGTCATGTTTTACTGCCTTTTGTTGTGACAACATTTGGTCATGTTTTACTGCCTTTTGTTGTGACAACATTTGGTCATGTTTTACTGCCGTTTGTTGTGACAACATTTGGCCTTTTTTTTTACAGCCTTTTGTTATCATAGCATTAAACAGATTTACTGTGCTTTGTTGTGATGGTTTGCACACAAATAAAACTGCCATTTAGTGATAGTGTCAGACATTGAGGACACAAAACTGAATGTAGACAAAGGTTGCAGTCGCAAAAACATTTTCTTATTTCTTCTTTTGCTAGTATTGGGCTGATATCCTCTCACCATTATGTGCCGGTGGTCACTGATAAGCTACACAGGTAGCGAAATATGTGTCTGACCAAGGCAGCCAACATAATAATGGTCCCGATCAGGATCAGATTTTTGATAACCCCTCTGCTCTCTGCTTGGCATTGTTGGCCAAAAAATGGATTCAGCTCCTGGGGGGACTGATGCACCCAATAGGCTCTTTTGAAGGGAGTAGCACTCTCTCTGTGTGTCTTTTTTCTTCTTCTTCTTTTTTATTCTCCTGCTTCTCAGATTACTCTGTTTAAGGACTTCCAGATCTGAATATAACACCTTGACAATTAGTTGCTTGTTTTGTTTCTACACTTCAACCTAAAACTCCTTTCTTGTGTGAGAAGAATACTTGGGCATAGCAAACCTCTTTGTTCCATGTTTTTTTTTGTGTCACTAGTTTTTGTGTTAATATGCATCACTGTAATTGTTGCCTAATTACTATTCAAAAGCAGCCAGGTAGGACTTTTTATTTCACCTTAATGTGACCAGGATTGTGTGTAAGTCAGTGTGATGTGTTCTGCCTTGACGTGACCAGGATTGTGTGTAAGTCAGTGTGATGTGACCAGGATTGTGTGTAAGTCAGTGTGATGTGTTCTGCCTTGACGTGACCAGGATTGTGTGTAAGTCAGTGTGATGTGTTCTGCCTTGACGTGACCAGGATTGTGTGTAAGTCAGTGTGATGTGTTCTGCCTTGATGTAACCAGGATTGTGTGTAAGTCAGTGTGATGTGTTCTGCCTTGACGTGACCAGGATTGTGTGTAAGTCAGTGTGATGTGTTCTGCCTTGACGTGACCAGGATTGTGTGTAAGTCAGTGTGATGTATTCTGCCTTGACGTGACCAGGATTTGTGTAAGTCAGTGTGATGTGTTCTGCCTTGATGTGACCAGGATTGTGTGTAAGTCAGTGTGATGTGTTCTGCCTTGATGTGACCAGGATTGTGTGTTAAGTCAGTGTAATGTTGTCTTCTGCCTTGGTGTGACCAGGGTTGTTTGTTAAGTCAGTGCCATATAAAAGCAATAAACAACAAGAACAGTATTGTCATGTGCCTTGTTGTGAGCAGGGTTGTTGGTTAAAGGAGGAGTGACAGTTGCCTGTTGTTGTCACAGGGAGAGGTGCAGTGGATCAGCACTCAGTTGAGTGCAGGTGAACTGGTTATCCCCCAACAGTTCCCACACCCTCAGCAGATTGGCCCTGGGGACTTTCTCTTTGGTATTTCTTACCGTGGTCAGCCCATAGCCTGGACCAGCTGCCTGTTTGAACGGCAAGGTAATGGTAATCAGAGTTGTGATAGAGTGGGAAATACCAATTTCAGTGGAATAAAGTGGGTGTGTATGAACAGTGCCAGTAACAGCAGACCTCAGTTGGAATGGACAGCAACAAGAGAATAAAAAGAGGGACTAATGGTTTCTGTTAAATATTTTTAAGCTTGTGGAAATCTAATTTCACAAGGAATGGTGACCATCCAGTGTGCATGTGTGTGTGTGTGGGTACTAGTGCTACATGTGTGTTTTATGGACTGTGTGTGGTGTGTATGTGTATTGTGTAAGCCATGTTGTGTATGTGTATTACATAGTATGCTGTGTGTGTGTGTGTGTGTGTGTGTGTGTGTGTGTGTGTGTGTGTGTGTGTGTGTGTGTGTGTGTATTGTTCCATACTGTGTGTGTCTGTGTTTGCAGCTCCCATACTGGCCCCAGAGGGTGTCAAAGTGGTCCTTGTGCAGCAGCAGAAACAACTGGACATTCAGTGGCATCAGCAGAAATGTTCCAATGATTATCCTGTGCATGTCATAGGATACCGCATCAACGTTTGTGAGACACATCGCTGCCATGGTATGGAAACGCTTCTGTTTCTGGTATCTTCTAACTCTGCTCCATTTTCTTTTGTGACATCATATTTTGAAGTACATGTGTATTCAGGATGTTACTACCTTTTGATTCTTCACTTTTAGCTTTTTGATGCACCTGTTGTTGTTTTTTTAGTGGCAATCAGGTTGTGTGCACCAGTTCCACTCTTTTACTTTAGGTCAAGGATCAGTCTAAAATGGTCCAGTGAGCTGAGATGACTGTGGGCAACCATTTGCTGACAAGTTGTGTTAGAGCTCATTTTTCTAATGGTTTCTCTGACTATACCTTATTGATACCTTGATAGTATAATCCAGCGTTGTTGGGTGAAGGATGTATACGTGTTTAGATGTAACCTGCCACTTGCACTTTTGGCAGAATGACTGGGGTGTTTACATAAGAATCAGCCCAGAATGTTTACTGAAGAAGGAAATAATCCAACTGCTCCTGCTGGGGATTGAACCATCTGCTCACTAGTCCAGCACTCAAGCGCTGAGCAGTGTCCCCATCACTGTGTAGTGTGCTTTCCACCCCATCTCTTAAATTCCACTGTTTGCTTTGACATAGCTCCAGTGTTGGCTGCTAGAGGCCCGCCCTACCCTTTTAAGGTAGATTGTTGACTGCTGCCTTTCCCACACTTTCCTCCAGGCAGACAGTGGTATGGTGTCGAGATTGAGATTTAATAGCGATAACAGATAACACTTGACAAAATGCATTTCAGTGCAAGTGTGCCCTCCTAACACTGTGCAAAACAATGAAAGCAATCATAAATCGGAAAATTGCCACAACATACAGTATACAGTACACACATGTACAAAATTGACCCCCCCCCCACACACACACACATGTGATAACAAACAGACAAACATTGATAGCGAAAAGATAGACAGAAAAGTTATTGTTTTTTCATACCAACAGCTGCTATTATACATTGCTTTATGGCTCTATCTGTGTTGCAGACACCTCTCGGACAGTAGAAGTGAAAGGTTCGAAGAGTTCCTATGCAACAGTACCTGGAAATGAAGGTGTGGAATACAACATCACAGTGCAGGCTTTCACGTTGGAAGGTCGACAGGGACCCTACTCTGAGCCTGTTGTTGTGGCCATAGAACCTCGCCAAGGTGAGCAGTGCTGTTGTTCTGACATCTGGAGTGGTGCACTGATCAAAATATGACAGTATTACAGATAAGACTCACGGTCTTAACCCTTTTCTGAAACTGTGAAAGGCTATTACTACACTTGTAACTGCAGTGCTGCACAGCTTTTCATGATCAGGCTGTGACTGATTGTAATGAACATGACTGTATGTGTTTCTGTGTGGCAACGTCAAGCAGCTGAAGTGTGGCTTGTGGTGTCAGTCAGAAAAGACTTAGATTAAAAGCTGTCCAGAAGTATCAAGAAAGTATTGTATGTTTTGTGTATTTGGACAATATTAGTTTTCATTGTGCATATTTTTGGATAGGTTAGCATTCAGTTTTGCAGTATGTCAATTTCATTCCATGGTTGAGGTGTATGTTGGTTGTGTTTGCAAGAACTTTATAAGAAATTGTCAGTCATTTTTGCTGTTCTGACTCATCTTTGATAATCATAAGGACACTTTATGTGGACACAGAGAGTGGCTTTAATTGCATCGGTCATGTGTATCATGCTTGTGTGAAGGACTAGATGTGCCTTCTGTGTTTGCCAGGCAGAGTGGACATTGAAAACAAAGAGCAGCACCTCAGCAGTACCCACAGCCCAAATGTGCACTGTGTAAACATTGTCCAGAAGAATGCTTATCCAGCTTTGATGGACAGCAATAAGTTTTTGAACATTATTTATTTTGATACAGTTGCAATGCAGAGGAAGTATTTAATATTGTTTCTGTTTTAGCAAGTGGATTATCTTTCCATGATCAGCATATGCCCTACTAATACTATCTCAGAACACAGGCTGCCAGTGGCTAAATGTTTTACAAAGTGAGCATTACCTTTGCAGTAGCACAGCTGGCAGGGATTGACTGCTTATGAACTTTGTTGCATAAAAGATTCAAAAGAATGCTTATTTATTATGAGATAGACACAATATGCAATTTTTGGGGGGTAATCCCCTTAAAGGAAAGGTCCAAGGTTTTTAAGTATGCAAAGTGACCATCGAAATGATTGACAAATGAGTCAGTAGTTTCAGATTTAATCAATAAAAAATGGAGAGAGAAAATATTTAAGCAGGTTTTTAATCGATTTTATTTTCTGTAGGCTGGCCGAGACTACAGACTCAGGTTCTCTTTCAGTCATGTGACTTTCTCGGAAGTGACATCAGTCTGGGGAGTCAGTGCGGTTGCCATCATAGATTGTTCATTGAATGTGTATGCGTGTGGTTGACAAAAAGCTCTAACCATGCTAGCAAACTGTAACAACTCAAAAGCAACCCAAAACATAACTATGCACAAGTTTCCACGGAATTGACCCGCTGTGAGGCGAAAATGGATCAAATTTGTGCATTTCAAACGAGCTGACTTTGACTGCACCTCATCACACCCATTTGTGTAGCGAGCACTTTGCTGAGTGCGATTTCGCAAACTTCATTGAATACTGCATATCAAAGTGGAATTTGAAGCCAACAGCATTTCCTTCTGTGCAAAAAGCACCAAAGCAGACTGCAGAACACCTGAAACAAAACGAACGATAAATGAATATGTGAAGCAGACTTTCAACAATAACAACAAAAAAGAAATAAAAGGGCCTTCAATATAACACTAGTGTCTAGTACCCACACACCTGGTAAACAGTCTACGACTTGCGCTGACCGAAAGCAAGTTTGTGTTCGGTTTGTTACAATGCAGTTTACATGAAACAAATCATCACTCGCTGATGATTTAGTCACAGTACTCACAACCTTGGAAGTAATGTATAATAATAATTTGTATCGTGGTACACAGAAAAATGTGAAATTCAGCTTCACTGAAGTTCTGTCTTGGACCAATCATGTTTGATCAAGCAGCAGAGTGAATTTAAAAAAAAAAAAATTATTCGATCAAACGAGACACTTCACTCGACTCATTGCAATACAAAAGGCTGACCGGTACATGATCATCTGTGGTGAGGAAAATGGCTTACCTACCAGTCCGTATTGCCAATTCTGGCAATTCTGCTGCTGACATGATGGTCTGGTACTCTTTCAGAATCCTACCTAACAGGCTCAAACTGATATGGCTGTATCCTTATGGGTCTCTTGGGCCAAGTATCAGCTTCAGCTTCGGAGCTCAAGCAGGCCATTTTGCAGCGACTCCCCAGAGTGACGTAGTGCGCATATGTGCACATGATTTTGGCATCATGGCGATGCTTTTGGTTCGACAGAAAATGCCTTTTTTTGTGTGTTTATAACTCTCAGATCATAATTTCACCTACATCATCGTTCTCAGCGAGCTTCAATGCAAATCATGTCAAAAGTCAACCCCAACCTTGGACTTGTCCTTTAATAAGTATTTTTTAAATTTTATTTTATTTTATAAATGTCATAATAAATAAGCGTTCTTTTGAATCTTTTATGTGTTGGGGTCTTGTTTTAGAATGCTAGCAGTCATTCTTGTTTCAGATTTTTGTTGCATAGTCTAATCACAGTGGAGGAATTTGTTCCCCCCTTCATATGAAAAGCTTTAACATGTATACATAAGCAGCAGTAAATGCTTGGTGCCAGTGAGCACCTGAGTCTGCCACTTTGCTCCAACTTTCTTTTCTTTTTTCAGGTAGAGGGATGGGTAGCAGATCAGTAGAAATAGTGTACCTAGTCTGGTTCACATTCAACAGTTTACATGACTGTTTTAGGGCTGAGGTTATTTTCAGGTTGCTTCTTTTTAAAATTAGCTTTTTGGCTTTATTTTTATTTTTTAAATTGGCAATGCATGTCAGCAATATGTGTGTATGTGCGGGGTGTGTGTGTGTGCGCGTGTGTGTACATGCGATGTGTGTACATGCGATGTGTGTTGGGTGCCTGTTTCTGGGTCTGCAGCTTCCACTCCACTGGGACTCATTGCTGGGTCTGTTCTAGCTGCACTGGCCCTTTTGTCAGCTGTACTGGTTGTGTGAGTTGTAGCTCTCTCTTTTATACACAGTGATCACACAACAAATTCACGTAATATGTTCATGTAATGCAGTATCACATACTACATCATATATCTATCTGTCGCAGTGCAGACCTGTTTACTCGTACAATTTGGGCATATTTTGCACGTCTAAATTGTCAGCATATGAAAATATGAAGAAAAACATACCAAACGATCATAAATATTTCTAGACACGTTTTGCTGTTCATTTGTTTTCCAGTCCAGAATTTACCCGGTTCTGGGTTTTCGGTGGTGCATGTGTAAGTCTAGTGACCTCTCGCTGCCGCGTTGGTTTCTGTATTGTGCTATGAATTTTCGGACAGTTCAAAGTGAGGCTTGTATCTTTGCAGCACAGTACAGGTGTTCACCATTTTTCTGGAAGCTGTGTTAAAATTGTTTTTAGATTATTTTTGCTGAGAACAAAACGAAGTGGAAAAGAACTGATAGAGAAAGTGCCAAAGCAGTGAGGGAACAAGTGTTCCTGTCAAGATACAAATCTAAGCCTGGCATAGTGGAGTCTTCTGTTTCCAAATCTTCTGCAATATTCCAATATTGCTACATATATTAAGGGTTAAAAAGAACACTATTTATTATGGCAAAACAACATACCAATTTTGGGGGTAAGCTCCCTTTTCAAGCTACAAAACAACACTTAAAGAAGAGTTAAGCAGTTAAAAGTGAGATGTAGGATATTTATCTGCTTTTGATTGAGCTGTTTTGTTATATCGTTTTTGTGTCCAGTCTGGACATAAAACAGTCATAATAAAACAACCAAAAGCAGATAAATGTCCTGCATCTCATTTTTCACTATTTAATTGTTGTTTTGTATCTTGAAATAGGGGATTACCCTGAAAATTTGCATCTTTTTTTTCATCATGATAAATAGTGTGCTTTTTAACCTTTTATGTAATTGAATCTCTTTTTTTTCCTTCTTTTTTAAAATCTTTTTTTTACCGGTATTGCCACTCAGACATTTTAGTTGCTCATAGCGGCAAGAATTACATTGATAAAAAGCATTGCCCCTGGTCTATGGCTAAAAACTGAAAATACTCTAACTTTCTAAAAACAATATGACAGTGTTTTTAAAGTATTCTCTTATTTGTATTTCACTGTGAACAGGTCTGGCAGTGAGTGCTTGAGAGCAGGAAATAGTGCTATATCTCATATACAAGTGATCAACAAACAAACATACATCAGATACAGTATACTTATTCTTTCACTCATTCATACTACCTAAAACTGTTGCTGTCTCAAGTAACCCCCCAGAAACCATCAAATACATGGCATCTATTTCTGAAAATACATGTATTTAAAGACTAAATGGAAATCATTCTGTATTGGTGAGTATATTCCTCCAGAATGTTGCTCTGTGAATTGCATCTTATTGTTGACGCTGTGCTTGTGGAGTGACTGTAATGTTGTTAATGGTAATTGCCTAAAGATGGAGTAGCTTCTAGTTCTATAGCTTGATGAATTTAAATGTAAAACATTAGCTGACTAGATGTGATGTTGCTTTTGCTAGACTGTGTCATTGCACAGTGCCCAGGACAGTTTGTAACTGGATATGTGCTTAACTGTATATTACTTTGACATGTTTGTAACCTCTGAAGTGAAACTACCCATTGATATTTGGCTCATTTCAACTGGTGGGCTGCTCCAGATGCAGCAATGAAAATTCCCTCTGTCAAGAATCCAACAGTTGTCAGATCTTCTTTCCATTAGTAACTTTTTATGCTGTGCCTGCTGCCAGGAGTTCTGCCCATCTAATTTGTGGCTTCTAAGTTCGTTCAGCTGCATTTCCCCCCAGTCTTCTTCAAACATGAAGTGATGCCTGTCATTTGGAAACTCGCTGAGAGGTTCTATTTGAGTTTTAATGAAATTGTATCTGCTTGGACATTGTTGACTTACTGGACTTGTATTTGTTTTGACATTTGCCTTCTTGCTGTTCACCTTGATATAACCTATACAGTTGACTGTGTCTTAAACTTAAAAGCTCATATGACCTTGTCATCAAGTGACCAAACTAAAAGTGTGCATTACACTTTACAGTTTCTCAGTAAGTTTCTGTTTGATCAGGTTTAAACTTAAGTGAGTATTAATTACATGAATGAAGTCATAACAAACTGCTTTTCCTGAGTTTGATATAATATACATTTAAAAGATATATTCCTACATTTCTGGATCAAGAAATTGGTTTTCCACTTATCATATGCTTTTTCTCCTGTGACTTTCAGATGCAAATGTTATCACAGGGTCAGACACACAAAGAAAAAGTTTGGAAATCTGGATTTAACTAATGATCAGGTAAGGCTTTAATTTGTATGTTCATGCCACTGCCAGCTCATATGGCATTTCTACAGTCCAGTGGAAATGTTAATTAAGTTGTAGGGACATAATATCCAGGGCATGGGTACAGCTGGGGGAGTGGGTGCAAAGTCATACATTGATGTACAAATGGCCAGCATGAACATGCCTGTAATGGATAGAAGCATGTTGATGCATATTTCTATAGATACAGGACACAAAGCAGCAGGGGTTATATCAGAAGCTGTGATGCATTTAGGTCTTGTCTGCCAGTACTTTTGAAAACTTGTGTTAATATTTTTGATTGTGATTGTTCTCTTTGGTTGGGCCCTACACATGGAGCATAACAATTTTAAGACATTGGACAATCATCAAACAATCATTACAGTTGCATTGATATAGATATTACAAACACAAGAAAGGTTTTGTAGTTTTTGTTTTCATTCTCCAGTCTAGGGATTGTCTCTGCAACTTCTGTTTTCCTGCTATGATTGTGCAGTGAGGTAGTGGTGTGCCTCTGTGAGTGGTGCCCCTTGGAGGCACTTACAATAGTCCTTGTTAGCAGT
This sequence comes from Alviniconcha marisindica, assembly GCA_018857735.1. Taxonomy (NCBI): domain Eukaryota; kingdom Metazoa; phylum Mollusca; class Gastropoda; family Provannidae; genus Alviniconcha; species Alviniconcha marisindica. The sequence continues at coordinate 662,748 of JABMCL010003092.1, read as the reverse complement.
CAGGCAGCCACAACTAGTCCATGGAGGCACTTACAATAGTCCTTGTTAGCAGTCAGGCAGCCACAACTAGTCCATGGAGGCACTTACAATAGTCCTTGTTAGCAGTCAGGCAGCCACAACTAGTCCATGGGGGCACTTACAATAGTCCTTGTTAGCAGTCAGGCAGCCACAACTAGTCCATGGAGGCACTTACAATAGTCCTTGTTAGCAGTCAGGCAGCCACAACTAGTCCATGGGGGCACTTACAATAGTCCTTGTTAGCAGTCAGGCAGCCACAACTAGTCCATGGGGGCACTTACAATAGTCCTTGTTAGCAGTCAGGCAGCCACAACTAGTCCATGGGGGCACTTACAATAGTCCTTGTTAGCAGTCAGGCAGCCACAACTAGTCCATGGGGGCACTTACAATAGTCCTTGTTAGCAGTCAGGCAGCCACAACTAGTCCATGGGGGCACTTACAATAGTCCTTGTTAGCAGTCAGGCAGCCACAACTAGTCCATGGGGGCACTTACAATAGTCCTTGTTAGCAGTCAGGCAGCCACAACTAGTCCATGGGGGCACTTACAATAGTCCTTGTTAGCAGTCAGGCAGCCACAACTAGTCCATGGGGGCACTTACAATAGTCCTTGTTAGCAGTCAGGCAGAGACTGGTAGTCCATGGGGGCACTTACAATAGTCCTTGTTAGCAGTCAGGCAGAGACTGGTAGTCCATGGGGGCACTTACAGTAGTCCTTGTTAGTAGTCAAGCAGAGACTGGTACAGTGGTAGTCCATGGGGGCATTTACAGTAGTCCTTGTTAGTAGTCAGGCAGAGACTGGTAGTCCATGGGGGCATTTACAGTAGTCCTTGTTAGTAGTCAGGCAGAGACTGGTAGTCCATGGGGGCATTTACAGTAGTCCTTGTTAGTAGTCAGGCAGAGACTGATAGTCCATAGGGGCACTTACAGTAGTCCTTGTTAGTAGCCAGGCAGAGACTGATAGTCCATAGGGGCACTTACAGTAGTCCTTGTTAGTAGTCAGGCAGAGACTGATAGTCCATAGGGGCATTTACAGTAGTCCATGTTAGTAGTCAGGCAGAGACTGATAGTCCATAGGGGCACTTACAGTAGTCCTTGTTAGTAGCCAGGCAGAGACTGATAGTCCATAGGGGCACTTACAGTAGTCCTTGTTAGTAGTCAGGCAGAGACTGATAGTCCATAGGGGCATTTACAGTAGTCCATGTTAGTAGTCAGGCAGAGACTGATAGTCCATAGGGGCACTTACAGTAGTCCTTGTTAGTAGTCAGGCAGAGACTGGTAGTCATGGGGGAGCTAGCTCACATTCAGATTGCTCTCTGTACAGCCAGGGCTTGGTGGTACACATCAGCTTGAGGATTACACAACTGTTCCTACATCTGGTTCCCCGTCTCATACCAGGCAGAGTGGCCATTTATCTCACTCATCTGGCACAGTGAGTAACACACCAATCAGTATGGAACATGTCAGCCATTCCATTCATTCAACAACAAAAAACAGATGCTGTAATGGTATGATAAATCATGTTATACATATATAGTTCCACACCATTTTGCAAAGCAGTGTATGTGTTCCTTCTATTTGTCCTCTGTTTTTTAACCAAGTCAGTACATGATTATTTATGCTCTATTTTTAACCAAGTCAGCACATGGTTATTTATACTCTGTTTTAAGGGTAGAATAATCATCAACATGATTGTGGGCATTCAAGGAAAGAAGAAGGGAGATTGTCCTGCTGTTTGTGTGCATTTTACATGGTTTTACATGGTTTTAACTTTCGCCGTACATTGCTACAAAACTTTCCTCCTGAACGTTGTGGGTGAAAATTCACCCTTTATAAGAGGATCACTTGCATAATGTATGCAGTGGGTGAAAATTCACCCATGACTTGAACATAATAACACTTTCATGGTGTATATTGTGGGTGAAAATTCACCCATGACTTTGTCATAGTAAAACTTTCACAGCGTACTTTGTGGGTGAACATTTTCCCATGAGTTTCACATAGCAGACTTCTTTGGCATACGTCATGGGTGAAAATTCACCCATGATAGGGGTTTCCTCTTTCATCCAATTTGTGGCATAGCTGTGTAATGCAGTACCTCACTCAGACAGTTCGCTGGGCTGAATACACTTTCCTTCAACTGGTTGGTTGGTGATGTAAATCTTTCAGCAAGTCACCGGATTTGTTCACACCTTCTCTTTTTCTCTTTCTCTCTCTCTCTTTCTGTCTGTGCTAATTTGTTATGGTGACCAAGCCACAATGTAGCATAACTTTGAAATAGCTGAGAATATATACTGTGCATCAGCTTGGCAAAAATGAAAGTAGAAACTTACTAGATTTTTAAGAACAACAAAGAACACTTTTCAAAATCAAATTCATTAATGATTACTGGGTTTGCATCAGCTCCAGATCGGCAAACAGAACTCTGTAATAATGCCACTCAAAGAAAGTGCTTTGCTATTCTCACTTTGTAATGATAATGCCATTCAAAGAAAGTGCTTTACTCTTCTTGCTTTGTAAAGGACAACCAGCACCTTGTAAAGCTGTTTCAGTGTTGTGTCACATTGTGTACAAATCATCTTGAATCATCCACAGAATAGGGTAAAGAGAGAGAGAGGGAGATGTGCACTCATGTACAGAGAGAGTGTGTTTGTATGTCAGCATTATCAGCTGTCAAGAAGAGTTGCTGGCTGCCCGAGATTCTGGACCAAACTCAGTTGTTTTAGCAGGTCCGGTTTCTCACCATTGCTTATGGCCCTGGCTGCCATCTGCCAGCATGTTGGTTCTCAAGTTCAGCTACCACTGGTATGGGTGAAAATTCACCCACTATCATGTCTATGTGCGGCATGCAGGGTTCTTCTGTGAAAACATGGGTGAATTTTCACCCAGGATGTATGGCATTTTTTATTATTTAAAATTTGTTTTTCACAAACATACATAATCTTCTGCAAGAACAAGGGAAAAAAGTAGTTTCATGAAATTTCTTTTTCGTAACTCAAATATTTTAGAGCTATGAATTTTTGAATGAATTTATGGGTGAATTTTCACCCACTGCATACGGCAGAGATTAAGGGAGATTGTCCTGCTGTTTGTGTGTGTCTTACATAATTATTTATCCTCTGTTTTAAGGGAGATTGTCCTGCTGTTTGTGTGCATGTTACATGGTTATTTATCTTCTGTTTTAAGGGAGATTGTCCTGCTGTTTGTGTGCATGTTACATGGTTATTTATCCTCTGTTTTAAGGGAGATTGTCCAGCTGTTTGTGCGCATGCTTTTCAGTCCATGGTTCAAACACACACTCAGTTCAGCAAGAAGATTGTTGAAATTTATAAGTGCCCAAACACTTTTTTTTAAATCATTGGATACAAAAAAATTCATTACTGTGATCACCTTTCTCATCACAGGGAACAAACTTGCTTGCTTTTCATTTACTTTGTTTTCATTGATGTTGCTGATGGCTGTGGGTTTAGTCATAAAAAAAAATCAATTAAGCAACACCAGAAATGTGCACCTACATTGCTGAACAAGAACATAATTGGATGATTTTGCAGAAACACAATTGTTTGTGGTCATAAATTTAGGATATTTACTGCCTGTTGGTTGGGTTAGAGAAGTATAATTCATCAGGGCTACTTTACAGAACAAAAGCAATGCGTCAGTGAAAACAATTGTCGCAAAAGAGGGGAAAGCAGAAAACAGGTCTTCTGTGCTGACAGAAGTCCGGACTTGGTTTTGACGATTCAGGATTTTATTTTCATTTCACTGTTTTTATCTCTGATCTTTTGAACCATCCTTGTTCGACCAAACTTTGTGTGTCTTTAGTAGATCTATATAGTGCTATTTTTAAAGTTTTACTTGCATTAAAAATAAAAAATAAATCATAATGAAGACTGCAGGAAAAGTTTAAACACTTAATTACTGAATATTTGTGGACACTGCGTCTTGTGAATAGCTGATCTTTCTGTGTGTGATCAAAGATTGAATCCTGGTGTTTTATCACAAGACAGATTGCTGAAACAGTAAAATAGTGACAGTGTTTATTGGGTATACATTTAGGTTTATCATACTAAGCTGGAGAACAGACCTTGTTTAGATCATAACAAACCTTGTTTATTTAAAGTCACATTGAAGCATGGGCTGGTTTGGCAGAAGTTTAAATGTCACTGTGCCACCTTGTTTTTAGTTTTTGTCCTGTGTATTTGTTTCGCTGACTGTAGTGTTGTTGCAATGTGTCTGCTGGTGTTAACTGTTACAGGCTGTTACTACAGTGCAGACAACCAGTGAAAGAATGGGGGAGGCTGGTGGCAGTGGCTCAGTGGTTGAAACTCACAACAGCTCTGGGCTGCCTGAACAAGCCCCACTAACGTCCACAGTCTGGGGATTGTCTGACAGTTACCTGCCACAGGACCCAGCACCAGTCCCACCTCACCAGCCTGCTGCTCATGTTCCACCCGACTGCCTGTACACACAGGCAATGGCACCACAGGATTCAGCTCAAGCAGATGGCAGAGGGGGCAGTCCCAGTGTTGACACATGCAGTGTTGTGTCTGTGCCTTTATTGTTGTCAGAACCAGTGACCGCTGTACATAACTCTTTTGACATTAAAGGATCACCAGACTGTGTCACATCATGTTTTCCAGATGCTCCAAGTGTGCTGGGAGGTGAAGTATCCACACCAGTTGTGCCATACATCCTGAGGCCCGGCAGCTCAGGCAACCTGACTGCTGCACAGCAAGGCGCGAACCCCCAGGCTGAAGTTGCCTCTTATGCAAAGATTTCTTGCAATTCTGACACTGGCTACCAGGAACTGTCTGACGGCTCTGGGGTACCCACCCCACTCATCAGCAGTAATGGCCATCATGAACAGACCACTATTCTTGAGGTGCCCACCCCCCTCATAATCACTCCCAGTTCTGAGACTGAGAATGGTGGCCGTCATGAACAGGTGGGTATTGATGGGGAACCCACCACCCCTGTCATCACTCCCAGTTCTGAGACTGAGAATGGTGGCCGTCATGAACAGGTGGGTATTGATGGGGAACCCACCTCCCTCGTCAGCACACCCAGTTCTGAGAATAATGGCAGAGACAATGTGTCTGCGTATGTGCAATTGGTGTAGCATGGCAGAGTGGGTGGCCCCCTGGAAATCATCTGGTGTGGCAGTCCACAGCAGGGCTGGCTGTGATGTGTACTTGGGTGGCCTGTTGACAGTCCCTTACAGCAGTCTGTTCTTGACTGGCCTGTTGACAGTCCCTAATTACAGCTGTCTGTCATTGACTAGCCTGTTGACAGTCCCTTGCAGCAGTCTGTCCTTGACTGGCCTGTTGACAGTCCCTGGCAGCAGTCTGTCCTTGACTGGCCTGTTGACAGTCCCTTGCAGCAGTCTGTCCTTGACTGGCCTGTTGACAGTCCCTTGCAGCAGTCTGTCCTTGACTGGCCTGTTGACAGTCCCTTGCAGCAATCTGTCCGTGACTGGCCTGTTGACAGTCCCTTGCAGCAGTCTGTCCTTGACTGGCCTGTTGACAGTCCCTTGCAGCAGTCTGTCCTTGACTGGCCTGTTGACAGTCCCTTGCAGCAGTCTGTCCTTGACTGGCCTGTTGACAGTCCCTTGCAGCAATCTGTCCTTGACTGGCCTGTTGACAGTCCCTTACAGCAATCTGTCCTTGACTGGCCTGTTGACAGTCCCTTACAGCAATCTGTCCTTGACTGACCTGTTGACAGTCCCTTACAGCAAGCTGGAGGAGTAAGTCTGGAGGCTGTCTAACTCCGCACTTGGTGGTGGTGTTCTGTCAGTTGTTTTACACTGTTTCATGGTCTTTTTTATCGTCAGATGTTAGTTGCACAGGACTGATTGTCTCATTTTTCATTGATGTGATGTGTCTAGGCTTAGTTTGGTCTTTTGTTTTATTGTAGATGAGACTGATGTTTTAGCCAGTGCAAACAATACTTCTGAATCAGGAAGTGTTGTCAGTTCTTTATCGTGACCAGCAATGTAAGTATTGTACACGGCAGTCATGAGCATTTCTCAAGGTGTAGAGTAGTTAATTTTGGAAGTTTACACAGTGCTTGCAGTAATGTGCAATTTGTAGTTCCTTGTGGCATTTCTTTTAACAAAAGAAAACCAGTTCTGTTGGGGTAGGGAGGTGGGCAGTGCACAATGTATATACATTCCAGCAGGATGTATGTTAAGATCTGAGTGGGTGTGTACATGTGTATGTACATATTTTGAATTGTATCACTATCACTTATTACCTTTATTTTTATTAAGATCTGAGAGGGTATGTATTAGTGCATAGTTTAAAGTGTATCACTATAATTTTTACCTTTGTTGGCATGGTCTTTGCTGTAACTTTTAGCTGCACTTTTAAAGTACTTGCACTCTTTTAAGATGCGTCTCTGATGACACTGTCGATCCTCCTTCCCCACCCCTGCATTCAGGATTCTGAATGGATGTTATAAAAATTGTCAAAAGTCATTGTTTGCTATGCAGGCTTTAAATTTAATTCCACACAAATTAGACTGTCTTATTCTTCATGAAAACCAAGCAGACAGCAGACTTGTAGCTATAAAGGTTGCCTCCAACCACCTCACTCACAAGCAGCCATGCTTGTTAAATGGGGCAGGTGTCATTATAGGGGACACAAAACAGACAGCCATTTGGAAGCATCCCACACTGCATGCTGCAGATCTGGGGTCTGGATGATTGCAGAATTTTTTCAGTGCAGTAGTGAATGGTTGACAAGACCAGTTGGTCACTAAGATGTCACACTCAACAAGTTGATCAAATATTATCAGCCAGAAACTGCCTGTGGCTGATACAGAATACAGAATAATACCCCCCATCCCTCATTACCACAAAGAGGAAAATGAGAAGCAATTTGGAGATGCATTGTGGCCAGCAGGTCAGATGACTGATGATTGTCTCAAGCAGAGTGTTGATCATTTATGTTTGCATACTAGCACAAAGAGAAGGGGAAAAAATCACTTAGAAACTGACAAATTTAGTTGTAACAAATGAAGAAACAATCAATAATAAAAACATTATTGTAATTTAACATCTTTGAAAGAACATAATTTTAACGTAGCACTCAAATGATTTTGAAGCTTGAAGAGAAATATTTTCTGGACTTACTGTACCAATCGCCAGATGTGTACACTGGAAATAGAAAGGAAATGTGTGCACACTGACTTTTTGCCCACTGCCACAGCATGCAAGGTGAGCTGGAGAGGGCCATGAGCCTGCTCAGTACAGTGGGAAATGTCAGTCCTGACACCTGACCTCAGCACAAGGGCAGGGCTGTGGGAAGGGAACTTAAAGTGCAAATTCTGCATGCAATTTTGCTGCAACTGATCAGGGGCTTTTGGGGAAACTTCAAACACTGTTGATCTGAGTCATCAGTTTTCAGGGACAAGGCATTGCACAAAAAGTGGAAGTATCAGTGGTGCTACTTGTGTCTCTGCATGCATTTTCTGCATAGGGTATGTTTGCAATACTTTGCTTACACTGTTTTATATTGTCAATAGGCGAATGTGAAAAAGGATGCTTTATAAATGTAAGTTACTGTTATTATCATAAGAATATTCTGTAATAATGAATAACAGCCTTACTCGTGCCACCTGTCCGTCCATTGCACCCCCAAAGGGAGGCCTGGGATGTCTGATGTTACTCTCTTATCTGGAATCTCAGGGCTGTCATCCGATTCCCCTTTTCTATCTCATCTCTCGTTTTTCTGCCTAGTCCTCTTGCTCTTTCTGTCTTCTCACTTTTCTGCTAATGGTCCTTTCTCCTGACTTTTTCAAGAAATTTCTCAAATATTTTTCATTAAGAATTTGGCTTTTTTTGTATGGCTCTTTTGAGCAGCTGGGAAATGACAGCTGGTAGGTTTTATGTGCAGATTGCAGCCATATGGCATTGGTATTTGCCATTATGCATTTAAATAATAAAAAATAGTAAAAAGGTTTTTAATTGTTTCTGACCATTCCTTTTTTAAATATTTTTGTTAATTTTAATTTAACTTGGTATCAATAACTTAGAATGGTTGACAGTACCAGCATGTCCTAGCCTTATACGCTTTTTTAACAAGGGAAAGAATGAAGGGACTAACTCTCTGCATAGGTCAGAAGCAGAAAGACAGGTCTGACGCTTTTTAAAAGAACCACAATGTGACTTTTCAAAGAGACAATTATTGTGTTTGTGACTTTTCAGAGAGCCGCAGATATTACACGAGGTCTGTCTGAAAAGTAATGGGACTGGTGTCACAAACAATTTATTTCAAGTAATCCCCCACGAGTCTAAAGCACTTTCCCATCTTTCTCTGTCGCGCTTCTTGACGGCCTCCACGCCTTCAAAACGGGTCCCCTTGATGATCCCCTTGAGCTTGGGGAAAAGAAAAAAGTCACACGGAGCAAGATCAAATGAATAGGGAGGTTGTTCTAGTACGGCGATGTTCTTCTCGGCCAGGAACTGCCGGATGCTCAGGGTGTTGTGAGCAGGTGCATTGTCGTGGTGAAGCAGCCACGATTTGTCCTGCCACAACTCTCGTCTCTTCTCGCGCACTGAGTGAAGCAAAAGCCGTAGGATCTCATTGTAGACTTGCTGATCGTCTGGCCCTGTGGCAAGAACTCACTGTGGACGATGACTCTGATATCGAAGAGCGTGATCAACATGACTTTGACTTTTGATTTTGGCTGTCTTGCTTTCTTCGGCCTCGGCGACGTCGGAGACTTCCACTGACATCTCTGGGGCTTGGTTTCCGGGTCGTACTCATCACTCAACGAAGCAAGACTGGTTCAGTTTGAAGACGCTCGATGATGCATGCGGCGCTCCTTCTGATCATCATTCAGCAGCGTTGGCGCCTTTCCGCATGGGAGGAGGTGTAAACAAAAGCATGTGAAACAAAATTTAGTGGTTGCAGAAATCTAAGATTACAGTTATATACTCCCATGATATCCTGTTAGATGATAACACAATCCGCTTATCCCTCTTTGGCCCATAGTTCACACAGCACACCCAGTCCCGTTACTTTTCAGGCAGACCTCGTATTTGTGGCTTTCCAAAGAGCCACAATTATTGTATTTGTGGCTTTCCAAAGAGCCACAATTGTTGTATTTGTGGCTTTCCAAAGAGCCACAATTGTTGTATTTGTGACTTTCCAAAGAGCCACAATTATTATGTTGTGACTCATAAAGTGCTCGAACTTGAGATGTAAAATGCAAAACGAGAGTCAGAGTTCTTCATTTTGATAGTGTCACCTATAGTGATGCAGTTTTAACTCCCTTAAGATATTTCATAGCAGACTCTCTTTTTTCTTCTCTCTCTCTGTGCTCTGTTTTGTTGTTTGAACCTCCAGTCTCACTCTTCCCTTTTGGGGCATGTGCATGAAACATAAATCCAGTCACTAACAATCAGTGTTCATTATTTGATGTATTTACCGACACATCAGTGTTCATTAATTGATGTATTTTCAGTAAAGTTTTTGTTTGTTTGTGCAATACACACATTCAGCTTCATTTTGTTCTTTGGGATTTTTAAGAATCATTGTTAGTTTTTTTGTTTATGTGCTGAATTCAGTTCACGCACCATATTTCGTTGCATTAAAAGTATAATGAAAGCTGTGTACGTGTGTGTAATGTAAAAGAGTATTTGTAAGGTGCCCAAAGCACGCAATACAAAAGCAATAAGATTAACAAAAAAAGTCAAAATATATACACAACCTAAGCGCAGTGAACCCTGCTAATTACATAAACACACTACAACACTTCATCCAACGTCCTTCTCATCACAGTCAACACACACACACACCACACACACACACACACACACACACACACACACTTCTCATATAACCTGGTGGTCATGAAAGTGAAAGTGAAAAGCTCGAGACGTCTTTGTTTTTGTTCAGCAGCGATCCACGGTGTGGAAGTTCGCACTAATGTTCAACACGATCACAACCTTGGCTTCACAAACATGTATATTAGTTATTACAGTCGGAAACAACACGCTTAGGTCCACGACTTTTACTGTCTGAAACCACAGGTTTCAGCCTACGACTTACATTTTACATGCACATTATAGTCTGAAACAACACGATTAGGCCAACGGCTTTACACATGTTCACATTACAATGAAACAACACGCTTACAATTTTCAGTTGTTCTGTAGAGTGACCACAATCATCAGGCTATTTTGTCACTATGGGGAGGTCTGCATGAAACAACAACAATAATACGCACATGCACAGTAGAGTCTGAAACGCCGAGATTTCTCCGGAGTCAAATTCTGTGCAGAAGTCCATGCAAAACGACAAAAACAAAAACGCACATTAAAGTCCGTGTCAGAATTCGATGGCTTATAGAAACCCTAAAATAATCCAGCCTGCATCCCCGAGACTGGGGAGGCGCAGTTGGTCTACTGGAGAGCGGAGAGCAGCGCCGTTGACGTTACACACATTCACTTTATAGCATCAAAGGAAGCACCAGAGGGGCTTGCGGGGACGCAGACTCGATATTACTCTGGAAAATCCAGAAAACCAAGGGAGACATCAACGCCTGATTGACGTCACGCGCAGTCCAAGAGACATGGCAACAGAGGCCTGAATCGCCACCAGTAACTCAGGCCCTCGCAATATGCAAAGTAGGGCAGATCAGCTCAGTGCAAAGAGCTCTGCCGCATACATGATGCAAGTTGCTATTTAGGTAAGTACATTATACTGATTAAGTGATTGATTACAATAAGCCGTTAGCTGGCGTCACGTGACTGGCTGGATACGGTCGCCGCGGGAGACACCAGGGATTAACACCAGCTTCAGCAAAGAGTGCTGGTTCTTTGATGCTAAAAAAAAAAAAAAAAGGGGGGGGGGGGGAGGCCGGATGCCAGGAATGGATGCGAAATTGACTGAAGAAAACGGACTGCCCCGGTCTTCTCGATTCGCAGCAGGTGAATTGCAAGTGCTATCGATTCGCTTCAAAAAAATCTTATAAAGCTGCGACAGACCAATTAATAGCAGTAAAAAAAACTTTTAAAAAACTATAGAAAACAACAACGTACACACCGAGTTTGTGTCGACAGGACCAAAGCTGCAATAAGCGACCGTGACCATGTGACCCGTTTTATTGGATCCAGAACTCATTCGGTCCTTTTCGGTCGACAAGAAAGTATTCATTCATACTGACATCGATTGCATGACTGTGTGTATCAGTTTTCTTTCAACGCGGTCCATGGGGTCCGTGTGCTGGTCTGTAGTTTTGGCAGCCGCTTCAAGTCCATGCCGGAGGCCAGCACCAGTCGGTTCCTGACTGCCGCACAAGCTGGCACGCATCCATCGCATGCATCCATTTACCGACACAACAATTAGCAGCCACGCAACTGCTCAGCCAAACGTCACGGAGCATGCATCCGCTTACCGACACAACAATCAGCAACGACCAGTTATCCAGCGATGCTACTGCTCAGCCAGCAGAGTTGTAAGGCATGCTGCACATTTAATTTTCTACACATAAGAACAAACGTTACACACACACACACACGCACGCACGCACGCACGCACGCACACACACACACACTCTCTCTCTTTCTCTCTCTCTCTTAAAGTCAGTGGTACCACACCCACCGTCTTTTCTGTTTGCTTTGTTTCAGTTCTGTTGTTAACTGTATCGCAACTGTCACTGAGCACCAGGTTTTGTGAAATGAGCATTAGGCCGATTGTGGTCTGCCTATATGTGTCTCACTCTCGCTACATCATATGTGTGTGTGTTGGAATAGCGGGGGTAGGGGGGGGGAGGGGGGGGGCGGTATGTACGGGTTAGCTATATACTCTGAGGCCTCATTGTTAAGAACCCTATACAAACCCTTGTTGTATTCCAGTTGTTTGTATAGGCTCGAGATCAAGCAGTAAGAGTGACAGTTGGTGTTTCTGTCTGGGGGCCATTGTCATGGACTGGGTCTTGATCGGATTGATGACCATACAAATTATGATTATTGTAACACCAGTAGGATGTCTGATCTAAGCTGTCTCGCATATTGCTTCTGATTCGCAGAATATCTTTTCCAGATGTGTTGCACTGTGTCATCTGCCAACATATCACAATCAACAGATATATTTTACACGTATAATGGAAGGTAATTGATAAAGAGACTAAAAACACTAGGTCCCAAGACAGAACTTTGTGGAACACCAAGTCTTCAGAGGAGTCTTCAGGTCGTTCTTAGCAAGATGCATTGCTTTCTGTTTTGGAGATATGATTAAAAATGTTAGAAAGTACGAGTTTTTAAGATAAATGGTGAGCTTCTTCAATAGCATATTGTGATCAACGACGTCAAAAGCTTATTTTAGGTCTAGGAATGCCACGCCAGACACCTCAGTGTTATTCATGGCTGTCTGAAAGAGAACACAAGTTTTTGAGATAAATGGTGATCGAGCTTCTTCAATAGGATGTCGTGATCAACGAGGTCAAAAGGTCTAGGAATACACCATGCCCGACACCTCAGAGTTATTCTGTCTGTCAGCCAAGAATTTGTAAGGCGTGCCAATGCAGTGTTGCAGGAATATTTACATCTAAATCCAGTCTGAAAGGGGTGAAGGAGTTGGAGCTTTTCCAAACAATTATAATGATTAGAAAATGTAAGTAATGCGAGTAAATCTTTATTCCATTAAGAGCTAAATGTGGGCGTCGCACGCAAATAAAGGAAGAGAGAAAGGAGAGATAAAAATCCCAGTTGGCACACAGAACTAGGTTTTGGACGCACATCGCTGAACAGAGCATCTCAGGTCACACTCACAGCTTGTGGAGTGGTCTGAACAACAATAACACTAAATTAGCAAAAGACAGCATTTTAAAGAAAAGGACCGGCCACATGTTTGGTTAAAAAGTCACATTCTGAAGCCGACATGTAATTATCCCTTCTAACGGGTTGTTGTGACTTCTTCAATTTGGTTTGAACTTGTTATGGTTTCGAACTTTTTGTTATTCTTTCTTTGACTGGGCTCAAAGCACCAACTACCTAACTTGCTATTTTTCGCACCACGTTGACTTACAAGGCTAATGCGCACTGAGCACCGCTAATCAATAAGTTACTAACCTCTGCGAAAGGGCCCTTAAGCGCCGAGTCCAGTCACCTTCGGTGAAAAAACAAACGAACAGTAGAATGTGATGTTGATGAGGCCACGCTGTACTTCCTCGTTGGACGGGAATGGTCATGTTCCCCCCCCCCCCTCACGCGCGCACCTACCCATCACACAATCACACACACACACACACACACACACACACTCCATCCGCTGGGAAACGTTCCCCATTCGTCTTCGATTTCCATGTGTTTGGTGATATTTCGCCTTTGCGACAAGATTCACATAGTAAGTAAGTAGACATGGTGCTTAACGACCGCAGAAACCATGAGGCTTATTAGGGACGTGGAGAATGGGGGAAGAGGGTATGGAGGTGGGGGCAGAGGGAGATTATATACCTATCGCTACACTGTCACCACCAGAATGACTCCTGCATTAAGATGGGCAGCGATGAGAGCCATTTTAATGTTTCATAATTGTGAGGGACAAAGTCACAAGACAGTGTCCACAGACCACAACTTTTGAAGAGAAAGGAGAGCCGAAGCAGATTCGAACCGAGGTCCTTCTGCTTACCAAGAGATTCACATGGGTTTGTTGAAGCTGATTAACACCCAGTTGTCTCCCAAGAGGTGCTGGCGGAGTGCCAAATCCCAGGAGGCTGGGGGGGGGGGGGGGGGGGTCTACACCGTTACAGTCCTGCCTTAACGGCCTTAAGATGTGAAGCCATTTTTATGTTACATTAATTGTGAGGGCAAAGTCACAAAGACAGTGCCCATAAACTTAAAAATCGGAATCGGCTCCGGGGGGTGGGGGTGGGATAAACTCATGCACCCAGTATATATATATATATCTGAAGTGAGTAGGTCTCTCTCTCTATTATATATGGAGTAGGTCTCTCTCTCTCTATGTGACTTACTCTGTTTAAGGTCTTCCAGATCTAAATGTAACGTCTCAACAATTAATTATTTGCTTTTTTCAACCTAAATAACGGGTTCTTCGAAAACAAAATAAAAACAAAAAAATGCTACCATTTATTGGTTCCAAGCACTAGTAATTACCATTAAGATTTATATTTCCTTGCCTATGTTGAATTGCCTTGAAGCCTAGGCACCTTTGGACCTTTTTTTTCTTTTCTTCTCCAGATCTAACACTTTATGCAGCATTTATGGATCCATAGATCAAGGACCGAGTTTTCGTACTTGCAGAGTTACTTTTCTTTGCAAAGTACTGTTAAATTTTCTAAATTCAGCATTTCAAAACAAAACAACAACAACAAACAAACAAGCAAACAAAAACAACCCCAAAACAAACAATCTTTCTTAAAATTAAAAAACAAATCTGCTGACAACCCCCCCACCGCCCCTCGTCTGAATACACATCTCCCTTCATTTAGAGCTTCTTAGGATCTGATAACCGGGGCAGGATTACCGTAAAAACTTCGACAGAGCGCGCTTGCTCACATCTACATGTGATTTTTTAAATTTTTACACTAGATCGAAACCACAACTGTTGGAGAGAGAAGAGAGCCGAAGCCGCCGAATCGAACCGAGGTCCTTTTGCTTACCAGCCTAACGCCTTACCACCAGGCCAAACCGGCTCATCAAAAGCACATACATGCCGTTTGTTCTCGTCCGTGGCACGCTGGGGGGAGAGTCTATGCGACTGCCCCAAAGATCGTACAGAGCTCCACACAACGGCTACACTTCAGCTGTACGATCTTTGGTTGCCTTGCCAGACAGGGTCCGACACAGCGGCCAAGCGCTGAGCCCGCTCCAAACCCGCTGTAAAACCCGAATTTTACTCCCCAAGAAATTTACTGTTGACTCTGGAGTAAATCTCGCGTATGCCAATTTAACTCCCCGGCCATGGCAGCCTTTAATTTAATTCCGTCAGGCAATTAGCCACGCAGACTGGACTCCGAGTTCAGGGTGCAGAGCACACTCCGAGCATCGCTTTCCGGCACCTTCCTCCAAACCTGTACTTGGAGTTTGGGTGCAAACTGAGAATTTGAGAGTGTACCAAGTTGTCATAATTTGAAGGCGAAGTTCCACACACTAGTGTAACTGCCCTGTGCTAGTGTGAATGGCTACAGAGTTTCCTGGCTCACATACTAAGTAAGACTCGGGTTCCGCCTGGTTCCTGTATTAACATCTCCGGCTGTCGAACGTTTGTTCTGTATATCATTTTACTGGTCAATAACGCCGATCCTGCCTCGGACAAAATAATGTGATGTATATTCATGTGCCTCACACACACACACACACACACACACACACACACACACACACACACACACACACACACACACACAGAGGAAGAAAGAGAGAGAGAGAGGGGAGAGAGAGAGAGAGAGAGAGAGAGAGAGAGAGAGAGAGAGAGAGAGAGAGAGAGAGAGAGAGAGAGAGAGAGAGAGAGAGAGAGAGAGAGAGAAGAAAAATCTTTATTTACGAGGGTAACAGATAAGTATGTATGCTTTTTTACATTCAACCCTCGCCCAAACAAGGGACTCCAATTAGACATGTACACATTTTCTAAGGTACTACACACCGGTACACACATGGAATCAATGAAGTTCAGACGTCAAACATGACATGAGACGGGCGGGAATGGGGGTGGAGACATGGGGCTTTGAAATCATCTTTAGCAAACATTATTTGGTAGGTAAATGCGTGATGAATGGGAGACACATGATGGCAGAAAGTTTTAGGCAGGTTACAATCACCAAATTTAACATGCAATGACAACCAGTCAGCGCATAATGTATGACATGTAAACTGATTTAAAAGTTTCATTGCTGGATGGTAATCTAAGAGAGTTGGGGAGTGAGTTCCGAAGAACACTACCGGAATATACTAGGCTAGACTTGAAAAGGTCAGTCATAGGGATTGGTATAATTTATTGAGTTTTCCAGAATATCGTGATTGGCTTAGGGAAAAATTAGCCGTAGGAGAGGGTGGGACCTTTCCGGACATAATTTTGTGTATAAGGACTCTCTTGTTGTAGTCAAGCCTTTCTTTGAGGGGAAGACTAGATAGGAAGTTATAGTCTGAAATCGCTAGAGTTGTGTTTTTTAGGAGAATTGCCTTGAGCGCTCTCTTATGTAAACTAACCAAAGGTTTTAAAGTACTTGCACTTGCTGAGTCACACAGTGTCGATCCGTAGTCGATGATTAATTGAATATGGGCAAAGAGAGAGAGAGAGAGAGAGAGAGAGAGAGAGAGAGAGAGAGAGAGAGAGAGAGAGAGAGAGAGACAGAGACAGAGACAGAGACAAATAACTTGAGAAGGAACACTTTACTGATTGATATACAATAAGAATAACTGTGCTGTACATGCATTAGTTACGATATTGTACACTCACATAACGGATCTCACGAAAAGCACTAAATTTAATTGCCAGCACTTACTTACTCAGAGGTGCAAAACTTCCAATGACAGACGTATTGTCCAGGTATAAATAACTGGTGTTAACGGCAAGCTGTGACAGCACTGATTCTCATGTAAAGAATTAGATACACAAACGAGTGACAGCATAAACGAGAGAAAACTAGCCTTTAGCTGTGTCCATGGTGATGGCAGCGCGGAAGCCTGACCAACACGTGCCCACTCGACCGACTGTGTCGTCACTGACACGCGGCAAGGAACTGGCCTTTTTTTGAAACAAGGTTTGTTCCGCATGGAGACGAGATGTACGTGAAAGTTTCAAATAAAAGATTTTGTTTGAAAAGCCCCGTTGATTTGATATCGAATTTAGAAACCGATTCACGATTTTGTAAGCGAAGTTTAGCGGTGCTGGCGGCGCAGAAAACACCGTCTGGCGTCACAGGTCGTCTGGCGCACACTCAACGCGACCTTCACGTGCGGCACGTGCAGACGCCGCCCAAGGAAACACAAAATGTCAAAAGGTAGGCATCGGTCCAGCCCGTTCTCCTTCAGCTAACACGCCACGGTTCAGCGTTCTCCTTCAGCTAACACGCCACGGTTCACCGTTCTCCTTCAGCTAACACGCCACGGTTCAGCCAGTGCTGGGTGAGAAGGTGCACACCAGTGCAGAACGTGTTACCCGCCACTTTAGCAACTACACTCCCACTTCGGGGATTTCAATAATGGAGGTTGTTCTGCCTTGAAAATGACTATCGCTAAAAGTAATCCTGACCCAGATCTCCGCTTTAGGCCCTACGTTGTGGCCAGAAACACTAAGATGCCGACAGAGCGGCCTCTCACTAACAGTACAGTACAGCATCCACTGACAGTACCATACAGCACTCACTGACAGTACCATACAGCACTCACTGACAGCACAGTACCATACAGCACTCACTGACAGTACCATACAGCACTCACTGACAGCACATTACCATACATCACTCACTGACAGTACCGTACAGCACTCACTGACAGCACAGTACCATACAGCACTCACTGACAGTACCATACAGCACTCACTGACAGCACAGTATCATACAGCACTCACTGACAGCACGGTATCATACAGCACTCACTGACCACAGTACCACACAGCACTCACTGACAGTACCATACAACACTCATTGACAGCACAGTACCATACAGCACTCACTGACAGCACAGTACCATACAGCACTCACTGACAGTACCATACAGCACTCACTGACAGCACAGTACCATATAGCACTCACTGACAGTACCATACAGCACTCACTGACAGCACAGTACCATACAGCACTCACAGACAGTACCATACAGCACTCACTGACAGCACAGTATCATACAGCATTCACTGACAGCACAGTACCATACAGCACTCACTGACAGTACCATACAGCACTCACTGACAGTACCATACAACACTCACTGACAGTACCATACAGCACTCATTGACAGTACATACAGCACTCACTGACAGTACCACACAGCACTCACCGACAGTACTGTACCGTACACCACTCACTGACAGTACCACACAGCACTCACCGACAGTACTGTACCGTACACCACTCACTGACAGTACCGTGCCGTACAGAACTCACTGACAGTATCGTACAGCACTCACTGACAATACGGTACAGTAGTCACTGATAGTATCGTACAGCACTCACTGATAGTACATATATATAGTACAAGCTGTGGGTTGAAGTATTATGGGGAATTATATTCCATAACTGTTATGTTCGGTTTGGGGACGTCAGGTGAGTACAGCACTGTGGGTGTGCTATTTATGGCCTGTCCCTCTGTTAGGACCGTCCTACGCCGGATTAGCAACACCGGTATCGTACGAAACGTGACTCTCTTGCCCGACTGACACGCGGCGAACGTCTGTGACGCTACAGTCAAGTGAAGGCAGAAAGCGATACGTCACGATGTCAGCCGGCACAGCCGGTGTTGACAAGCGCAGTGTAGAGGAGCGTGCCGTTGACCAGCAGCTGTTCCAGCGTGCGGCGCGGAGCCACGGCCAGGCGTCTGCCAACGAAGGGAAACACTGTGGACAGGACGCCACACGGCAGTACGCCAGCGTCACGAAACACCATCTCCTCCTCGTCCTCCCGCACCGCACGACACAGCTCCACATCCGCTCGCCCCAACACCGAGCTGACGTCACAGGGCACTGGCGTCAGCTGACCCTCAAAAGGCCGGACGGCGAGAGGAAAGACTCGTTCTTTCGCAGCCGTGAAGACGCGCCTGTTTTTCCACGTCTCCGCCCATAGGTGTGTGCTGTTCTCGCGGTAAAACTGAATACTTATGTAGGTCATGCGCAGCAGATCGGGCGGGTGAGGGCGAGTGTGTCGGAGGCGGAGCGACCAGCTGTATGGATTGGGCCACATCAGCGTCACCTCCTCCACGCCATCCAGCACCTTCCGCACCAGCGGCTGGTCCACCGCTGGCATACTTACTGTGATGCTGACGTCACTCCATGGAATGAGGCCGTGGTGACGAAGGGAGCCGAGCAGAGAGTTGCTGACCAAGAAGAAGCTGAGATTGTTGGTCTGACACAGCGCGGAGAACAGCTCAAAGGCATACAGCAGCTGCGCCTTCTCCCTGGGGGTCAGCAGCGGCTGGAAGGTGCGCAGGTCCCTCAGCGTCCCCACGTCAGCCAGAGGCGGTCCCTGTGGTGTGGCCAACGAGCCTGAGGAGTCAGCTAGCGCCAGCTGGACACGCAGGTAGCTCTCTGTCGTTTGTCGTTCCCAATAGAGCAGCCTTGAAACGGGGTCCACGTGCCGAGCCGGCGGAGACAGCAGTGTGGAGGAGTTGGCCAGCTTGCCGTAGAGGGGGATGGAGACAGTGAAGCCGCGGCGCAGTAGGGTGGTGTTGGCGGCAGGAAGGTGGCAATGGTGAAGGTAAAGCAGCAAGCATAGCAGCAAGGCCATCAGGGGCATGACCAGCAGCCACAGGCAGCCCAGCCTACCGACCTTCCTGCGCAGGTTCATCATCATCATCGCTCTTCGCGTCTCCCCCCGGGACGTCTGGGTCACTGCCGTTACGTCGCTGGACTGGGCCCCAGTGCACTTGACACTCCACGCTCTGCCGTAGTCCTGTTGACCATGGGGCTGGGAGAGAAGAATGACACAAGCAGTTAAGATTGATTTGTTAACGAATACTCTTGCGTAGCCTATGACTGATAACAGATTTAACTGTCAATGCGAACTAATGAAGTGCAGCAATTAATTAAAAGGGGAAATATACTTTGCAATCGATAAAGTTCTATTTAAGTCATGTTTGCACTCAGCACACACACACACACACACACACACACACACACACACACACACACACACACCAGACACACGCACAGCTGAGAGAGAGAGAGAGAGAGAGAGAGAGAGAGAGAGAGAGAGAGAGAGAGAGAGAGAGAGAGAGAGAACTCAGAACTTTATTACTCAAGGATTGAGATTTTAGGCAGTAGCCTATTCTTACAATCTGTCCTCGCTAAGCTACATAGACAACACATATAAAGATTATTAATGACTTTCAAGACTCATACAGTATTACAAAACGGTAGCAACATCGATATTAGCAATACAATTGACAATAGGCACAACTAGGTTACTGAATGTCACAGGCAATATAACCTGACGAGACATGTTATCCACACTGATGTGTATCAAAACTACATATACAGACGTGGTGTTTTATGACATTAAAGTCATACAAATACAGGCCTAGGATAGTGCAGAGTGCAGGAACTTACGCAACTTTATTTTAAAATTGCATAGTAAACTAAATGTTTTTAATCTGGCTGGGAATGTGTTCCGGGTTGAGGATCCAGAAAAAGCAAAGCTTGTCTTACACTGAAAGAGAGAGTGAGAGAGAGGGGGGGGGGGGGGGGGGGGGGGTTCAGGCAGACAGGAGATAGGCAGACAGGACTCACAACTTTCATAGTTGTTCCCGTGCACGGAGAACGGAAACCAGCTGACTGACGATGCAGCCGTCGTGTTCCAGGGCTGGATGGGTCGATACGCACATCTGATGGAGCGTGTCGTATTTGTGCCTGCCACCTGCACAAGTGTCTACCTGTCAGATTTCACTTCAGTGATCAAGCAGTCAGCTGCACACTGTCGTCGTCCTGAAGCTGAGTCACTTTATGTCAATCCAGCGCCACTGCAGCCGTAGCTCTGTCACTGCGTCCGGCCATCTGCAGTATCCTGTGACTGTGATCAGTCAGTCTCTATGCACATCTGTGTGTGTGTGTGTGTGTGTGTGTGTGTGTGTGTGTGTGTGCTCCCAGCGGCCAGTGGCACTTCAGTCGTCAAACCCTCCCCTCAGTCTGTCCGAGCACTGCAACAATCCAATTGTTCCATGTTCAGTTCTGTTGCCATGGCAGCCGAAACAGTAAACAAGAGTAGTGGATGTGTAGCTGCGTTGAGCCCGGAACACCAAGCTGACACTGACAGTCACCCCGCTCCCTGAGGCAGCACACACACACACACACACACACACACACACACACACACACACCACACACACACACACCACACACACACACACACAACACACACACACACACCATACACACACACCATACACACACACACACATGTTCTCTCTCTCTCTCTCTCTCTCTCTCTCTCTCTCTCTCTCTCTCTCTCTCTCTCTCTCTCCCTCTCTCTCTCTCGTCCCCTATCTCTCCCCCCTTCTCCCCCCTCTCTCAGAAAGAATCACTTGTTACGGTTCCTTTCAAACATCCCCAGTTAACAGCAGTAATACATACTCAAATAATTAAATGCAAAGTACTACAGTAAAAGGCGAGGGAAAACAATTACTTATCGAAAGTATATCACATGCAGACATTTACCCAGTCACGAACCACGGCTGTAGTAAGTGGTGTGTGTGTGTGTGTGTGTAAACACCTGGTTATGACCCCGCTCTCTCTCTGACACAAGTAACAGCAGGACGCGCCGTGTCGGGCTGGAGCGCGAAAGCACGGGTCTGAACAAGGACAGTCGGCGACAGCTGTTCATTCTGCCTAATTATACACAAAACACAAAGTCAGCCAGTGCTGACTGATCATTGCTGCTACACGACCAGCCAGTCTTGATCACGGCCTACATAATAGAACGACAAACCTTTTATGACGGCCTACACAGTAGAACATCAAGCTTTTTATCACGGCCTACAGTAGCAGAACGTCAAACCCTTGATCACGGCCTACATAGAACGTCAAACCCTTGATCACGGCCTACATAGAACGTCAAACCCTTGATCGCGAACACGTCAGAACTACTGACGCAACCCTTTCAAAATGTTACAACTTGCGATCATGAACATGTGAGAATGTTACAACCTTTGGACATAAACATTGGAGGATGTTACAACCCTTGACCACGAACATGTTAGAATGTTAATTACCCTTGATCATGAACACATCATAATGTTAACAACCCTCGATGGGAGGAGGGGGTGGGAGGGGGGGGGGGGGGGTGGGCAGGAAGGAAGAAGGAAAGGGAGAAAAGAAAGAAAAGACAAGATAAGGCCACCGTCAATCAGACGAACATTGGAATTGTTTCAAAGGCAACGTTGGGGAAACGTCTGAGAAACGGGGTGGAGCCCATATATGGACATTTTCGAGCGCATCATACCATCTTGAATTGAACTGAAGAAAAAAGAAAAAGACAAAGAAAACACTTCAAATTGAGGGTTTTTATTTCAAAATGCTCCCCGATTTCTTTATGTTCAATTTTAAACAAGTTTCGTTCGTGACAGCGATACCAGAAGCACACATCAGCAACAAATGTCCTAGCCGGTTCGCCTGTGTTGCACGTGCTGCTGCTTTGATATCGAGTACGAGAGGTCGGCGCTTGCGGTGGTTACGTATTAGGTCTCCGATATCGCAGCTCAATTTTGTAACAGATAACTCGAATTGTATGATGTGTTTCTTTCATAACCATCCACATTGTTTATGCCATCGCAAATAAAGCTAAAATCGTTTGAATACAAAAACAAAAAACAAAAACAAAAAAATCGATGACTTATCTGCATGTTAGAGACACAACCCACCACTTCCTAGCTCTCTTCACTCTGTACCTGTAGCCCAAATGAAAGCCAGAAGGGAGGAGGCGGGGGAGCGAGGGCTGGATCTTTCATCCTCCCCTCCCCCCTCCTCCACCCGTCTCACAATTAGAGCGGCTTCTCTGACTGTATGCAACACAGTTGGAGTTAGTCTCTTCTGTTCCGTTAACTATCATAGTGGAGTCAGTCTCTTCTGTTCCGTTAACTATCATAGTAGAGTCAGTCTCTTCTGTTCCGTTAACTATCATAGTGGAGTTAGTCTTCTGTTCCGTTAACTATCATAGTGGAGTCAGTCTCTTCTGTTCCGTTAACTATCATAGTGGAGTCAGTCTCTTCTGTTCCGTTAACTATCATAGTGGAGTACGTCAGTCTCATCTATTTCGTTAAGGAGTCAGTCTCATCTGTTCCGTTAACTATCATAGTGGAGTACGTCAGTCTCATCTGTTCCGGAACAGAAGAGACTAACTATCATAGTAGAGTCAGTCTCTTCTGTTCCGTTAACTATCATAGTAGTTAGTCTCTTCTGTTCCGTTAACTATCATAGTGGAGTACGTCAGTCTCATCTATTTCGTTAAGGAGTCAGTCTCATCTGTTCCGTTAACTATCATAGTGGAGTACGTCAATCTCATCTATTTCGTTAAGGAGTCAGTCTCCTCTGTTCCGTTAACTATCACAGTGGAGTACGTCAGTCTCATCTATTCCATTGACTCTCGTGGTGAAGTACGTCAGTCTCTGCTGTTCCGTTAACTATCATAGTGGAGTCAGTCTCTTCTGTTCCGTTAACTATCATAGTGGAGTCAGTCTCTTCTGTTCCGTTAACTATCATAGTGGAGTACGTCAGTCTCATCAATTTCGTTAAGGAGTCAGTCTCATCTGTTCCGTTAACTATCATAGTGGAGTACGTCAGTCTCATCTGTTCCGGAACAGAAGAGACTAACTATCATAGTAGAGTCAGTCTCTTCTGTTCCGTTAACTATCATAGTAGTTAGTCTCTTCTGTTCCGTTAACTATCATAGTGGAGTACGTCAGTCTCATCTATTTCGTTAAGGAGTCAGTCTCATCTGTTCCGTTAACTATCATAGTGGAGTACGTCAGTCTCATCTATTTCGTTAAGGAGTCAGTCTCCTCTGTTCCGTTAACTATCACAGTGGAGTACGTCAGTCTCATCTATTCCGTTGACTCTCGTGGTGAAGTACGTCAGTCTCTGCTGTTCCGTTAACTATCATAGTGGAGTCAGTCTCTTCTGTTCCGTTAACTATCATAGTGGAGTCAGTCTCTTCTGTTCCGTTAACTATCATAGTGGAGTCAGTCTCCTCTGTTCCGTTAACTATCACAGTGGAGTACGTCAGTCTCATCTATTCCGTTGACTCTCGTGGTGAAGTACGTCAGTCTCTGCTGTTCCGTTAACTATCATAGTGGAGTCAATCTCCTCTGTTACGTTAATTATCATTGTAGAGTCAGTCTCTGCTGTTCCGTTAACTATGATAGTCAGCGGAACAGAAGAGACTGACTCCAACTGTGCCGCATGCAGTCTAAAATGGCCAAATAAACCGAGTCCACGTTGATGGTGTTTACGTTTACACAGCTGATACAGTGTGGACCCACCTGATGACCGCATAGATTGTAGTAGACAGCTTGTGATGCTGGATGCCTAAAGCTGACAGAACCAAGATCGACACGCATGCGACAGATTTGCTCTGAAACACTTCAGATATTCTCGTGACAAAACTTCACTATCAGCAGCTCCCAGTGGTTCCTTCATGCTGCTACTGATTATAGGACTTAGTCAGCCAGCAGCAGCAGCAGCAGGAATTATAAAACGCCGTGGCTGTGTGGACTTGGACCGCTCTCAAATTTCTCTTGGGACCTACTTCACATCAATAAACTAGCATGTGCCCCCCCCCCCCCCTCTCTCTCTCTCTGTGAGCCGATTTGGCCAAGCGGTTTTAAAGCATCAAGCCGGTTTAAGCAGAAGAAGCTAGGTTCGACTCCGCTTCGACTCCCGATCCTTTCTTCTTCAAAGGTTGTGGTTTACGGACACTGCGGTCTTGTGACTTTCGCCTCACAGTTAATGGACATTTTAAAATGGCTCAAACCACTGCCCATCTTGATGCAGGAGTCACTCTGGCGGTGACAGTGTAGCGTTGGGTACAGAAGCCACCGCCTGGGATCTCGGTGCCCGCATGTACCTTTTCGCCGACAACTTGGAGTGTTCCGTACAGCGAGCCGAGCTCTATTTTTTTTTATCAACACGAGGGAGTTTATAATTATAGCGCTCGAAAGCCGTCACACAAACACAACAGCAAAGAGCGGAGTCGCCTATCGTAACTCTCACCTACCAAGCAAGTAAATACATGGTACATAATCTCCACCGGATGTACATCCTCAGTTTTGTTTTGTTTTGTTTTTTATCTTAGAGGTTCGCGCTTTACAACTATTTCATTGTTATTATTATTAAGCAAATTTGGCAGCTCTCTCTCTCTCTTTCTCGTGACCAAAGGATGTGTTTGTGTATGTGTGTGTGTGTGTGTGTGTGTGTGGGGGGGGGTATTAGTTCCTGGACTCTAACGTTCCGCTAACCGCACAGAGAGGCTCACTTTAGGACGAACTGGGTGTGGGAAAAAGGAGTGTTTAGAAGTAGGGCGAGGCAGGTAGACACGGGTACTACATCACACCGGCACTTAAACTGCACTAGACTGCTCCAAACAGACATCGGAAGCACAAAGACAAATGCTGGTTGTGATCAGGGAATCTGAACAAGAGACAGGCTCGTCTGTGTTAGTGAACGAACTCCACGGGGAAAAGGACAATGGAAGCAATTTTAATCGCGCTAGCATCATACACCCACCGCGCAACACGCGCCCCAATGATCAATAGCAATCTACCTTGCAGTCGGATATTTTAAATTCGGTATATCCCGTGCAAGTAAACGGCTACCACTGACAAATTCATCAGAGAGACAAAGGGGAATTGCTTCCATGCAACCCTAAATTGACCACAGCTTGTCGTAACGCCAAGAAGGCGCAGCACCGACAAGCCTCGGGGGACGATCAATAGGGAGCAGCTCTTCTCCTATCTCCTCATCGACTGGCGGTACCTCGCCAACTGACCCTCAGTCGGTGACTGGCGGTACCTCGCCAACTGACCCTCAGTCGGTGACTGGCGGTACCTCGCCAACTGACCCTCAGTCGGTGACTGGCGGTACCTCGCCAACTGACCCTCAGTCGGTGACTGGCGGTACCTCGCCAACTGACCCTCAGTCGATGACTGGCGGTACCTCGCCAACTGACCCTCAGTCGGTGACTGGCTGTACCTCGCCAACTGACCCTCAGTCGGTGACTGGCTGTACCTCGCCAACTGACCCTCAGTCGGTGACTGGCTATACCTAACCAACTGACTGGCGGTACCTCGCCAACTGACCCTCAGTCGATGACTGGCTATACCTATAACCAACTGACTGGCGGTACCTCACCAACTGACCCTCAGTCGATGACTAGCTGTACCTCGACAACTGACCCTCAGTCGGTGACTGGCTATACCTAACCAACTGACTGGCGGTACCTCGCCAACTGACCCTCAGTCGGTGACTGGCTGTAACTGGCCAACTGACTGGCGGTACCTAGCCAATAGACCCGACTATAGCCAAGCTGACCAGTACCTAGCCAGACTGGTCCCTTAGCGACTGGGTACTAACCGCACACTGCCGTGCCATCTCAATAATAATCATTACAAGTCTACAAAAGAGTGACCATTTCACTTAGAACAAAAGCAGTCCTCGGCTTTGGCAAGTGTTTTGGGCAAAATGCCCGATAAAAGGCCGTTTCCACTTGATGGGACGAATTCCTTTTGTCGTGTCTTAAATTTAATTAATTTTTTTTAATCTACTTACTTTCCAGACCTTGTTCATTCTTCAACAATGCTTGTAATCTTTCGTCACTCGCAACTGATTCTTTTTCTGCTTAACGCCATTCTTCTTCTTTTCCCTCTGCGTTCATATGTTCTTTGATCATGACTTGGAAATGGATGCGGATATGCATTTCCCTGTTGGCTCCTATGACTGGATGTGGATGTCCCTGTTGACTCCTATGGCTGGATGTGGATGTCCCTGTTGACTCCTGTGGCTGGATGTGGATGTCCCTGTTGACTCCTATGGCTGGATGTGGATGTCCCTGTTGACTCCTGTGGCTGGATGTGGCTGTCCCTGTTGACTCCTATGGCTGGATGTGGATGTCCCTGTTGACTCCTATGGCTGGATATGGATGTCCCTGTTGACTCCTGTGGCTGGATGTGGATGTCCCTGTTGACTCCTATGGCTGGATATGGATGTCCCTGTTGACTCCTATGGCTGGATGTGGATGTCCCTGTTGACTCCTATGGCTGGATGTGGATGTCCCTGTTGACTCCTATGGCTGGATGTGGATGTCCCTGTTGACTCCTATGGCTGGATATGGATGTCCCTGTTGACTCCTATGGCTGGATGTGGATGTCCCTGTTGACTCCTATGGCTGGATATGGATGTCCCTGTTGACTCCTGTGGCTGGATGTGGATGTCCCTGTTGACTCCTGTGGCTGGATATGGATGTCCCTGTTGACTCCTATGGCTGGATGTGGATGTCCCTGTTGACTCCTATGGCTGGATATGGATGTCCCTGTTGACTCCTATGGCTGGATGTGGATGTCCCTGTTGACTCCTATGGCTGGATGTGGATGTCCCTGTTGACTCCTATGGCTGGATATGGATGTCCCTGTTGACTCCTATGGCTGGATGTGGATGTCCCTGTTGACTCCTATGGCTGGATATGGATGTCCCTGTTGACTCCTGTGGCTGGATATGGATGTCCCTGTTGACTCCTATGGCTGGATGTGGATGTCCCTGTTGACTCCTGTGGCTGGATGTGGATGTCCCTGTTGACTCCTATGGCTGGATATGGCTCCCGTGGCTTTCCCTTCAAGTCAGACCCACATGGCCGCAGAGATATTCTTTGAGGTGCATGGGTATGGCAGTTCTGTAGATTGTGTTGGGGATCCTGGACTCCCGTTCCACATGAACAATCAGTGGTGTGAGAGATCTTCGGGCGATGCGAAAGAAAAGGCAGACGACAGCGGCCAGTTCATGGTGAAGATGACGGACTGCAGTCACCTCCCCATGTCGCTGAGGCTGGTGCCCTCTTTGACTGGCCTCAACCCAGGTACGCCCACTTTGTCTGCACTTGGTACGTGAAAACCGGACTGAGGTACTCGGTCAAGGACACAGGGTACTGGAACTGTGTCAGCCTACTTTTGCCTTTCCACTGTTAACAGCTTCTTAGCTGTACGCTGCAGACACTGTAAACTGGCTTATTTGGGAACATGTCAGGAATGAACTCCTCCGCACGAAGACCACACTTCTATCGCAGGCTAGAATAATGACCCATGAGAAAGACGTTTAGAGCGCTATACACTCACTCACTGGACAGGTCAGTCATGTGGACTCAGATATATATATATATATCTACAGAGAGAGAGAGAGAGAGAGAGAGAGAGAGAGAGAGAGAGAGAGAGAGAGAGAGAGAGAGAGAGAGAGAGAGAGAGAGAGAGAGATTGATTGATTGAACTTTATTTCTCAACGGTGAAGATATTAGCGCAAAGGCCAACTCACATATCTGCCGTTGCTACAGTACTACTAATAACCAAGACATTCACAGTTAAATATTATTACAGAAGGCTATAGACAAATACAGCATCAGTAAAAATAAAAGAACAATTAATAAAATAATAATAATAATAACAACAACAACACATATAAAACCAGACAGCGATTGCAACGGAAATGAAAAAAAATAGCAGTGAAAAACAACTGGAGCAAAAAAGTCTAAAACACAGTTAAACACACACACACACACACACACACACACACACACACACACACACACACACACACACACACACACACACACACACACACAACAACAACAACAACACACAACAACAAAAAACAAAACTGGGTAATTTACAGAGAGAGCAAGGGAAGGGGAGGGATAAAATTAAGCTTAAGAAAAACGACAATATCAACAAGGAAAAAGAAGAGAGAGAGAGAGAGAGAGAGAGAGAGAGAGAGAGAGAGAGAGAGAGAGAGAGAGAGAGAGAGAGAGAGAGAAGAGAGAAGAGAGTGTATCAAAGTCCAAGCATGTCTTGGTTTTGAAAACTTTTACTCCAGATTTTTGCCCATCTTGGGGCTTTTTCAAGGCCTGCCCGGTCGGCTTGACTGATTCCTACGAAACGCAGTTTGATTACAAAATACGTCATCTTTTTATGCGTCACGCTCTCTTGCACACGACATACATTCTAGACGACTAGCGAACACACACACACACACACACACACACACACACACCCTCTCTTCTCTCTCTCTCTCTCTCTCTCTCTCTCTCTCTCTCTCTCTCTCTCTCTCTCTCTCAAGCGTCAGCCCACCTCCCGTCAGCTAGGGTCCAACTCTCGTCAACCCGAGTTCGTCTCTCGTCAGCTAGAGGCTGTCTCGCTGACAGGGAGCGCTCCCCGGCAGTCCGAGACTGTCTACCCTCAGCTTGAGACTGTCTCTCGTCAACCACAGACCCCCTCTCGTGAAGCCGACACCGCCCCTCATCAGCCCGTTGTCAGCCCGACACGGCCCTTTGCCAGCCTGAGACTGACCCTCGTCAGCCCGAGACCGACCCTCATCAGCCCGAGACCGACCCTCATCAGCCTGAGACCGCCCCTCATCAGCCTGAGACCGTCCCTCGACAGCCCGAGACTGCCTGTCGACACCCAGAGACCGGCCCTCGTGTGCCCGCGACCGCCCTTTGTCAACCCGAGACTGCCTGTCGACACCTCGAGACCGATCCTCCACAGCCCGAGCCGCCCTCGTCAGCCCGAGGCCGCCCCTCGTCAGCCCGAGACCGACCCTCGTCAGC
The DNA here is from genome assembly GCA_018857735.1 of Alviniconcha marisindica. NCBI lineage: Eukaryota > Metazoa > Mollusca > Gastropoda > Provannidae > Alviniconcha > Alviniconcha marisindica. The sequence goes on along the minus strand of JABMCL010003092.1, from coordinate 633,258 downwards.
CCGAGACTGCTCTTCAGCGATCAGAGTCCTCTCCTCGACATCTCGAGCTCTCTTTGAGCTGGTCGGAAGCCGACACTGACCAGCCCGATCCAGCCTCCTGCCAACCTCACGCTGGTTGGTGAGCGTCGGGCTGGCTCGGCCCGGACTGACTCCAGCCCTGATCACCCAGACTCCAGCCCCGACCATTCCCAGTCTGCCCGTAACCAGTCATACTCTAGCCACAGTGAGAGTAACCACTGCGAGAGTCCGCCCATGTACCTGACTCGGGACCCTCGACCAAACATTCGACCCCCTGCAACAGATCCAGTCTCAGACTTAAGCCCAACCCCCATCAACAGTAGCCGTTTATCATACGATATGAACGATGTCGAGTCCCCAGTCCAAACATTAAAGAAAAAAGACGAAACAAACCGAACGGGAGTAGATGATCTAGAAGCGAGCAGTGTTTCGTTTGAGGATGAAACCCAGAAGCGGGTCCCTCAGACACGCAGCAAGACTGAGTAGGCAAACACACCTTACAGACAGCTTTAGACGTTTAGGTCCCAAGAGGTCATCACGATGCGATGACGATTCAGCAAGAGTTAACAGCTAGGGACTCGGCCCTGCCCATGTCACAGTCAACAGTGCTCGGGCACCCCTAAAATCTCTTTCGTTCCTGACTTATAATGTCGAAGGTCTTTCCACCATTTTGCAACAAAGTGTTAGGTCCCTTATATCGGCTTACGATTTCGTGCTCCTGACAGAAACTTTTTCGGTTGATTTCCCCTCCCACCTGTTTCCTTTGTATACTGTTTTTGCCTCTCCAGGTATAAAACTCACCGACGCTCCAACAGGGCGTTCTCGGGTGGTGTTGCCTTACTGGTTAGGAAATAGTTTGCTAGATTCGTCAAGCAAATTCATGTAGAGTATGATTATTGTGTTGTACTCCAGCTTTCAAAACAATTATCTGGGCTAGACAAAGACTGTATTTTGCTAGGAGTTTATTCACCCCCGTCAAATAGTATATATTATAAAGATTGTGAAATTGAGAATGGAATGTCACTGGTTGAAAACTGTATTTTTGACATTATTGAACAACACGGTGAACTCCCTTTCCTGGTGTTTGGTGACTTAAATGCAAGAACGGGAACTGCTAATGCAAACGAATGTGTACTACCAGACAGTGTTTTAGATATGGGAAATGATAATGAGGATGCACAGAATCAATATTGCAGACAGTCTAAAGATGTGCATACAAATGACTTTGGCCGATACCTTCTGTGTATATGCGAACAATTTAACTTAGTGATTTTGAATGATGTTTGCCAGGAGACAAGGAGTGTAACTACACCTATATAGCACGTAACGGTTCGAGTGTAATTGATTATTTTTTGCTTTCAAGATGCCTTGTTCACTTGGGAACCCGTCTAGCGGTGATTCCTAATATTGAATCAAAACATATGCCTGTAGAGCTAGAACTTGAACTTGTAGGTAAGAATGATGTTTCTGTCGAACGACAGAGAAAAGTAAAAATACAAAAGTACATATGGGACGCGAACAAGGCACAAGATTATTACGACATGTTTTTTACGAAAGAAGTATCTGCGCTTTTTACACAGGCCACTGAACTTATTAATGATGACGTTGAAGCTGTCTGTCAAAATGTTTAACAGTGCTGTCAAACTCGCAGGAGACTGTATGAAAAGGACAGTTACAAGCGGTAATATTAGTGGAAAACTGACCTTGGTTCGACCTTGAATGCACCGAAAAACGTCGTGTCGTCCGTAAAGCGTTAAGAAAATTTAATGCAGTTGTGAGCAGGTGCTCTTTGTACGTTTTTACAATAATCCCGTCCCGGTTATCAGATCCATGCAATTTCATTACTGTACTGTTAGTAACCCGGGAACCGGAGCAGACGACGCTTTTGTTTTGAAGCGCTGCGTGTTGCGTAACGCCACATGGCCTTCTCACAGCCGACCGGCAATAGCCGCCGGTGCGCGCCATTTTCAAATCTGTTTACTCCCTTAATATTTTGACCGCTTGTTTGTTTACCTACTCCTTGTTCACCTAGTCCTTTTTATGCAGCAAGCCATGTGTAATGTAATTTGGCATCTTAGAATGTTTATTTAGATCTTATTTAGACGCAGGGTCGAGCTTAATCAGTAGCCGATGCCTCTCTAGGTCCATTCTTTTTATAGCCGTCGTCTGCATGGGCGTTCATTTTCTGTGTAGTACTAGTGAATAGTAGTGAATCGTTTTTTTGGCTCGATAAAAGTAATTCTGTGTCGATCAGTGCTTTGTCGTATAGTATTTTTCTTAGCTGACTTCATGTTTGTGTTTTTTTTGGGTTAAAATTTAACTTTTTGAGTTTGTGTACTGTAGAAGCTAAGTTTTTTATAGACTACTTGATATCACATCGGGTGCTCGACTAAATAACGCGCCCAGGCAAATTCGCACCGATTGTTTTAGTGCAGTCTTTGAGTGTGTCTTCTTCTTTACAGAGGTTGTATTGTAATTGTTATGTACCATTTTAACCCGGGGAGCGTGCTCTTTATTCTGATATAAGTTTTGGGGCGACAGTTATGTTTTGTACATTGTGTTATTGTATTTAGTTGTAGAATCTGCTTATAGACAGGTGCAAGCCACGCTTCCCCTCTTGTTGCAAATTAAAAAAAGTCATGTGTGTACATTTTGTTTATAGGGTTTTAAAAAAGGTTTTAACTGTAGCTTTTATTTGATGTATTTCTTTTTTAATTAGTTTAGTTTTGTTGAGGAAACTGAGTGGGGCCAAGAAAACACAATAGTCAGCCATTTTGTGGTCCAGGGGGCTGATTTCATTGTAGCGATAGCGTGTTTTTTTGGGGCCCCCCGCGCATTTCTCTTATCTATGCGCGCGCGGAGGATTTTGGGGTGGAGAAAGTTGTCTGCTGCTGTAGAATAAAGCCTGTTTGCCGTCGCCGCCTGCTGTGGTCTCCATTTTGACTGACTCCGCTGCCTGTGTCCTGTCCTTCTACCACTCCACTCCATTACACAGTGAAAAGTGATTCCAATAGCAATGAATTCAGAATTAATTACACTGAAGGAAGAAGAGAATACAAACAACTTTTGAAAGAAAAAAGGGCTGTCCATAAAGAAAACATCATTAAAACACGGGAAAGAAAACGCGAAGGATGCTAGAAAGTTCTGGAGTACGATCAAATCCATAATGAAGAAAGAACAGCACATCAGTTCAGTTACATCTCAAGAATGGTTTGATCACTTTAATAAAGTTTTAGACTGTGAATCTCTCTTGTAAGTGATAACGAAGTTGAGAATAATGCTTTAGCAAGAACTTTTGGACCTGTGGAATCTGTCGACACACTGGACGGCGTCATTTCTGTCTCAGAGGTACAGGCTGCAATTAAAGGTTAAAGGACAATAAGGCTGCTGGCCCAGATGGCTAAGTAGCGAATTTTTCAGATATTCACCCCCTTGTTTTTTACATTTTTTGACCGAATACTTCAAAAAATTATTTAATACAGGTACGTTTCCTTCCGAATGGTCTGAATCGGTTACCTTCCAATATACAAAAAAGGTGACGTTAATTCTCCCAATAACTATAAGGAATATCATTGCTAAATGTGGGTGGTAAATTATATAGCTAATTTTTTAAAATAAACGTCTCACTCAAGGATTGAAGACAAAAAATGCTAAATGAAGCACAAGCTGGCTTCAGACAAGGCTATAGTAAATCGCCATGTATTCACGCTCTTAGTTTTGGGTACAGAAACAACTCCTTAACCATGGGAAATTATACGTTTTTTTTATTGATTTTAAGAAAGCGTTTGACTTAATTGATAGGAATACTCTAGGGTTTAAATTCTCAAGAAAAATGGTATCAGAGGCAAAATGTATAAGGCAGTCAAAAGTATGTATGAAGTTTTTAAAGGCCAGAGTTCGAGTGGGTGGTGATCTCACTGAAGCATTCTGTGTATTGAGGCCTCAAACAAGGGGAAGCTTAGCCCAATATTTTCTCCCTTTCTTTTAACGAACTTCCAACGAAATTGTTCTAAAAGGCAAACACGGTATCACACTATCACCAGATACCCTACAAATTTTGATTATGCTTTTTGCAGATGATGTGTTCTCCTGTCTAACACCATTGTTGGCCTCCAACAACAGCTCAATGTTTTAAGGGACACGGCAAAAAGATTACACCTTGTGTTAACTTTGAAAAATCCCAAGTAGTTATTTTTAGAAAGGCGGATACATAGCTGCTAGAGAGAAATGGTTTTATGACGGTATGAAACTGAAAATTGTTAACCACTAAAAATACTTAGGTAAAATTTTTTTCACTGGCTTAACATTTTCGTATGCGTTAAAGATATGCCCGACAGAGCCAGGAAAGGTGCACTGGGTATTCTTAGACTACTGTGGAGGCTGGGAGAGCAATGTCCCAAATGTTCTTTAAACTATTTGATTGCCAAATCCAACCAATCTAACCTATGGGTCTGGGGTTTTGGGGAATTATGGCTGACTATAGTATAATTGAAAGAGTCATCTGTTTGTATCAAACATTTTTAAATGTTAGCACAAGAACACCAAGCGCACTAGTTTATGGGGAAACCGGTAGATTCCTCTTTATTTTAAACATACAAAGTGTATTAAATATTGGCTGAACCTTGTAAGAATGCCAGACAACCGCCTCCCTTCCAAATCATACAAAATGCTTTATGCTTACATTGTAGAACAAGAATAATTGGGTTTCTTATGTTTGTTTTACATTGTATCGATACGGCTTCGGTTCGTTTGGGGAAAACCCGGGAGTCTTAACACGAAAAGATTTTTGTGCGAGTTTAGACAGCGATTAATTGACTCTGCTTTAAGACTGGTACAGTGCCTGGCTTCAAAGGATCGTCTTTCCTTCTATTCCACATTTAAAAAAAATCATTCTTTGCAGATTATTTGTTTACTGTTAAAAAAGCTGTTTTAAGAAAGCATTTGGGCAGATTCAGACTAGGCGTATCCCCTTTAAAAACACATCGTCTGCGATATTCACAAAAAACCCAGACATTTTTACCTGTCCATTTTGCGACACCAACGAATCAGAAATTCATTTTTTGTTAGTATGCCCAAAAAATAAAACGCTAAGGAAACTTATTTGCCTTCTAAGTTTTATAACCGCCCTTCGCTTTTAAGGTGGCAATCCTGTTACAGATACAAGACTATCCTTTCCATTTGCAATCTATATTTCCAAGGGCCTTCGAGCTAAGAGCCAATATATTAGCAACGCGATCCTAGCTTGATCGGGATTTGACCCCATCTTTTTTACTGTTTATTTTTGTTATTTTTTCTTCCCGGGCCTGCGGGGTATATATTATTATGTGTGTGTGTGTGTGTGTGTGTGTGTGTGTGTGTGTGTGGTGTGTGTGTGGGGGTGGGTGTAGGGGGGGCAAGGGGGGTGTGTGAGTGCTCGAGTTTGCGTGAATGCGTGCGTAGGTACGGGGGGGGGGGGGGTGCGTGTGTGTGTGTGTGTGTAGGGGGAGAATCCCCCTTTTTGGAATGTTTTGATGCAAGATTTTTTATGCCATAAATGTCCCCCCCCCCCCCCACCCCCCTGTTTGACATGGGCAGACGGCCTAGTTCAATAAACCTTTCGTTCGTTCGTTCTCTCTCTCTCACACATACACACACACACATATTTAAAACACCCCCTCTCCCCCTCCCCTCTCTCTCTGAGCTGTTGAGGCAGACCTAGAATGTCAATTTTTTTCAAAAATGAAACTGAAACCAAAATTCACTTCATATTATCATGTCCTATGTACTATGACCTAAGAGATAAAAATATACCACGCAAATATGTCAGATGTCCATCACTTTTTTAACTGTCAATGTTGTTTGCTTAGAACTGGAAAAAAAGTATCTCCAACTCCGACTCGCTACTTGTGTACAAAAGGCTTTTACTGCGTGCCCGGCGTTTTGCTTCCTGTCACTGCAGAGCAGGCCGTGAAAGGTAATGTGTTACTGAACACGTACCGGTCGCTCAGAATAATTGGGTCTTAGATGATTCGTTTTTCAGTATTTCACAACACGATGAGGCATATTCTACGTAACCTTCTAGAAGTTCTGTTATCACAGTTAAGGCCAAGACGCGAACCGTCTCGCCCGTAAGCACACTGACGTCATCGAGTGTCATTTGTTCCCATTCTCCCCGTACAGGTAACCCGACCTGGCAAATAAATGGCTTTGTTTGAGTCCGTGCAACACACACACCCACATAAACACACCCACACACTCAGTCACACACTAACACATAAACACAGACGCACATAAACACAGACAGAGAGACAGACACACACACACACACACGCGCGCGCTACTACTACTACTACACACACACACACACACTAACACACAGACACAGACACGCACGCACGCAAGTACACACACACACACACACACACACACACACACACACACACGCAAGTACACACACACACACACACGGAACTGGCGAGTCAGAGTGTGTCCCGCATTAGCCTATACACTTCGCTTGGCGCATGTTATGAAGACTGGAGTACAGTTGTTGATTCCCTGTATCCTTTTCGTATCACTTCAGTCTCGTGGACTATTGATCACCACTTCATGAGGTGCGGCAGTCAGTGTTTTCGGTGCCACAGTGCTGGACTTTGTTGTGCTTTCTGTGTGAACACTGAGCGAACGGACTGACAACGTGTGCCAATCAGAGCGTTTAAATCACATTCACCTGCCCGGCTGACACGTACGGGCAGAACGTAGCCTGTCACACTCCTGCCTGTACACTGTCCTGTGTGGTGGTTTGTACTGTGGCCTGCGTAACGTCAAACCTGAACATGAGGGCGGAAGAGGTAACGCGCCACACCTACACATAAACAATGATGATGACAATACTATTCAGGCACGCGCTTAGCGAGGTAAAACCGGGAGGTTGGGCGGTGGCGGAGGAGCCCCAGGGCTAATGAACCAGTGAAAATATTCTGTGCACAAGTTAGTGAATCGCACTGAGCTGATAATGGGGTCAGGGTTCGTGCTGCCTGGTAATTGGTAACTGCACAAATGTTGACTCCACACAAGCTTTGACATCGCTACGACAGATCGAGTTCAATCATCTGCGCTGACCATGCCCCCGGCGCCATCCTCCAGTGTAGCTCGGACAGTGTTGAGTCATGTGGACTGACCACGCAGAGCGCGCCCCCCCTCCCTGGTCAGCCAGATGGACAGAACCCCGGAACCCACTGACACAGCGGCAAAGGAAGGCGACGCGTGCTGGACACCGTCTGTCCATACGTGTGTGATGTCCAGCGGACACTGTCCATACGTGTGTGATGTCCAGCGGACACTGTCCATACGTGTGTGGTGTCCAGCGGACACTGTCCATACGTGTGTGGTGTCCAGCGGACACTGTCTGTCCATACGTGTGTGGTGTCCAGCGGACACTGTCTGTCCATACGTGTGTGGTGTCCAGCGGACACTGTCTGTCCATATGTGCGTGGTGTCCAGCGGACACTGTCTGTCCATATGTGTGTGGTGTCCAGCGGACACTGTCTGTCCATATGTGTGTGGTGTCCAGCGGACACTGTCCAGCGGACACTATCCATACGTGTGTGATGTCCAGCGGACACTGTCCATACGTGTGTGGTGTCCAGCGGACACTGTCTGTCCATACGTGTGTGGTGCCCAGCGGACACTGTCCATACGTGTGTGATGTCCAGCGGACACTGTCCATACGTGTGTGATGTCCAGCGGACACTGTCCATACGTGTGTGGTGTCCAGCGGACACTGTCTGTCCATACGTGTGTGGTGCCCAGCGGACACTGTCCATACGTGTAAGGTGTCCAGCGGACACTGTCTGTCCATACGTGTGTGGTGCCCAGCGGACACTGTCCATACGTGTGTGATGTCCAGCGGACACTGTCCATACGTGTGTGGTGTCCAGCGGACACTGTCTGTCCAGACGTGTGTGGTGTCCAGCGGACACTGTCTGTCCATACGTGTGTGGTGTCCAGCGGACACTGTCTGTCCATATGTGCGTGGTGTCCAGCGGACACTGTCTGTCCATATGTGTGTGGTGTCCAGCGGACACTGTCTGTCCATATGTGTGTGGTGTCCAGCGGACACTGTCCAGCGGACACTATCCATACGTGTGTGATGTCCAGCGGACACTGTCCATACGTGTGTGGTGTCCAGCGGACACTGTCTGTCCATACGTGTGTGGTGCCCAGCGGACACTGTCCATACGTGTGTGATGTCCAGCGGACACTGTCCATACGTGTGTGATGTCCAGCGGACACTGTCCATACGTGTGTGGTGTCCAGCGGACACTGTCTGTCCATACGTGTGTGGTGCCCAGCGGACACTGTCCATACGTGTAAGGTGTCCAGCGGACACTGTCTGTCCATACGTGTGTGGTGCCCAGCGGACACTGTCCATACGTGTGTGGTGTCCAGCGGACACTGTCCATACGTGTGTGGTGTCCAGCGGACACTGTCCATACGTGTGTGATGTCCAGCGGACACTGTCCATACGTGTGTGGTGTCCAGCGGACACTGTCTGTCCATATGTGTGTGGTGTCCAGCGGACACTGTCCATACGTGTGTAGTGTTCAGCGGACACTGTCTGTCCATATATGTGTGGTGTCCAGCGGACACTGTCCATACGTGTGTGGTGTCCAGCCTGCATGCCCCCCCCCCTCCCCCCCGTCCCCTCCCTTCCTCCCCCACCTTCAGTGTCTTTGGCACACAACACACTCACATGCACTGAATGAATAAGACGCTAAACAGGTTTTATTCATAAGTGCAGAGGGCGAGTATGCCTGCTGAACACTCCAGTTATACTCGCGATGGTGAAATATACTCGCCCATCGCGAGTATAACTCGAGTGACACTCACCATCGCGAGTATAAATGGAGTGTTAAGCAGGCATACTCGCATGGTTCAGGAGCTGTGTGAGAGTCGAGGTGGACGTCCTGGACTGTCCGTCCTAACGAGCCTTCTGGTTTCCGTGGACGTAAAGATTTATTGCACCGTGCTTCGGCATTGGTCACAACTTGTCCCTAATATGTTAACTGACATCTGAGGACATAAAGCATCACTTCATCATCATCATCATCATCAGCATACTCGCCCTCTGCACTAATGAATAAAACTTGTTTAGCGTTGCAATCACACTCACCAACGCGAGTGTAAAATGGAGTGATTAGCAGGCTTCCACACCCACTGACACCAGTATATCTGGTGTTTGGCATGCCGTCACGTTCACCAACACGAGCAGCATGCAACCGCACTCACCAACATGCATAGTTTTTGGTATGCACTCACACTCACCAACACCTGCAGCCACACTCACCAACACCTGCAGCCACACTCACCAACTCGATGTTAGTGTTTAGCATGATACATCACTCACAAATAATAATAATAATATATTTTTTTATAACGCGCTATTCTCCAAACCGTGTTAAATTCACTGCGCTGTACAAACAACTCGTGACAAAAAACACGTTTTCATACATTTCAACAAAGAGAACCTTAAATATAGTATTCTACCATCAAGATATAACCTAGCAAACAACGACTACACACACACACACACACACACACACACACACACACACACACACACACACACACACACACGCACACACACACACAGAGCGCCCACTCAAATACGCATTACAGTTAGTGAATTACCAATACTCTTAACAACTCCCTCCCTTTGAGTCCCCCCCCCCCCCCCCCCCCCCCCCCCCCAGTCGTCCCACCGCACGCACACAGAGAACTGTCTTGGCACGATTTGGTCAGCAGGCTCATTTATTCGTTAGACTAGCGAAGAGGGGAATCGCACCATCGACGTCATCCAATAAGGAATTGAGGTCAGTATGGGGACTGATCAGTATGCTGGGCCTTGGGATTTTCGCTGAAGTAAACACAAATTGCTAGACGACCACGAAAAAGAAAGATAAGTAAACAAGCAGCTGAGTTTTCAACACCCATTGAAGAGCGCCTTTCACACGTACACTCTGTCTCGCTGTGTGTGTGTGCACGCACCAGTGCATGCGTGCGTGCGTGCATGCGTGCGCGCGCGCGCCTGTGTGTGTGTGTGTGTGTGTGTGTGTGTGTGTGTGTGTGTGTGTTGTGTGTGTGTGTGGTCTCTCTCTCTCTCTCTCTCTCTCTCTCTCTCTCTCTCCTCTCCTCACACATTCACGCGCACTGCAAACTCTCTCTCTCTCTCTCTCTCTCTCGCACACACACACCCACACCCACCCACACACACACACACACTGGAAACTCTCTCTCTCTCTCTCTCTCTCTCTCTCTCTCTCTCTCTCTCTCTCTCTCTCTCTCTCTCTCTCACACACACACACACTGTGAAAACAGAGACATCCTCGTACGTACCTCAGCTGATTTGCGTCGCGGGTTCTTGCGTCGACTGCTGCACAGCCTCATTTGGTGGTCCACCAGCTGATAGTACTCCAGCCGGCTCCGCTTCAGTCAGTTGATAGTACTCCAGCCGGCTCCGCTTCAGTCAGTTGATAGTACTCCAGCCGGCTCCGCTTCAGTCAGTTGATAGTACTCCAGCTCGCTCCGGTTCAGTCAGTTGATAGTACTCCAGCTCGCTCCGCTTCAGTCAGTTGATAGTACTCCAGCTCGCTCCGGTTCAGTCAGTTGATAGTACTCCAGCCGGCTCCGCTTCAGTCAATTGAGAGTATTCCAGCCGGCTCCGCTTCATTGGACCTGGTCTGACTTTTACACTGTTACAGCATTATAGGTATGTGAATCTGCGTTAGCGTTTCTGTCAGTACTGACTACATGTCGTTAGGCTTTCTCAGTGTTGTGAAAAAGTGGACGTGGTCGGATAGATGTTTGTGAGTGCCCTGCACATGAAGTCTGCACACAGACCCAGAAGTACGAAACAAAAGTACCGTACCTCGCCCCGCTTCGGTCACAGTCAGGCAAACCCACGTCAGGTGAGTGTAACTGAACGCAGTCGCCTGTGGGCTCCCAGCCAATCACAACAGCCGTCAACCGTACGCCGCTTCTGAGTCAAAACCAGTGACTAATGAGTCACTGCGCCGATTACTCCTGCAAGGTGAGGGTATTCCTTCACAGTACCACGGCCTGGATACCTGTACACCCGCTTTAACATGCACACTACGTCTCGAAGAGACTAGGTAGAGAGTTTTGAGGCACGGGAAGTGTGACACTGAAATAACGTGTCACACTGAGTCCTGTTCTCGTCAGTCTGATGGATACAACACATACTCACGCCTCAAGAGCGGCAGTTTGAGTGTGCCGATTTCCTTGGACCAGGTGAAGACGCTGAAAACTGTTTTCGGCTGATCGATCTTCCTTGAAAAGACGTGAAAGGCCATCGTCAATCAGACAACCACTGCAACTCTTGGCAAACGTCTGAGAGACAGGGTACACCGCATATGGGTCTTCCCGAGTTTTTGCACTGAATGGAATTTAGGCCAACTGCATGGTGTGAGGCGCTGGCTGTGGTGTGCAGGCAGGTGTAGGGGATGTGGAGTGTCCGTGTGCACTGGGCACTGGTCGACTTGTCTTTCTCTATTCACGCATCCGCTAGGCGGCTCTAACACTAGTGAGGCTGTGCCGTCTTCACTTCCCTCTACACTGCTGAGACCTGTCCCTGACACTCGTGAGACCCTCCGTCTTCACTTGACCTCCACTCCTCACCCCGCTGACGAGCGCACATCCAGAGACAGGCCTGAACAGCACACGACCAGTATCGACTGTTTACGACTGATTCAGACCGAACTACAGCATACGACTCAACTGATCGACACTGCAGCCGCACACTGACTTGTAAGTGCCAGTCGACTGCCCAACGGTGTGTGTGCGTGCGTGCGCGCGCGTGTGTGTGTGTGACTGTGTGTGTGTGTGTGTCGCGCGCGCGCGCGCGCGTGTGTGTGTGTGTGTGTGTGTGTGTGTGTGTGTGTGTGTGTGTGAGTGAAACACCTGTTTGTTTGGCGTGGAGCTCACTACCACCCTACACTTGAACAGCGCGCTGTGCCGCAGCCCGGGTATAAGAGCGCCCCCTTCCCTTTCTCTCCACCCCCCCCCCCCCCACCCCCCGGTGTGACACTAGAAATGTGTTCGTCCTATATGTTCCTGCACAATTTAAAATATGAGTTCATTTACATGTATTCCAAGGAACTCATGGTTATCAAAAAGTAATGTTTGAATAACTAAATAGTTATCCTCTCTCTCTATATATATTATATATGTATACATATTATGCGTAATTTGTGCGTTATAAGAGGAAACAAAGTTGTGAAACAAGATCCAAAGACACTGAATGTTAAAAGGAACGCTGGTTTTAATTGGACAACACGAAACTGGCGCATATTCAGTTTCGGGGTAAACCCCCTGTTTTCCAAGCAACGGACTGACAGGTAAACGGTGATAAATGAACAGTGAACATTGTCTAGGCTACTTATCCTGTATCGTTACTGATGCTGTCGTGACTGGAAGTGTATAATTATGTCTGCTAGCTTCTAGACCACACGCCAGCATTAGCAACCGAAACAGGATGAGTAGCCTACCTGTCAGTCCGTTGCCTTTGAAAAAAGGGTTTAACCTGAACACTTGCGCATGTTTTTTGTTGTCCTATTAAAACTATGATCAGCGGGTTTTTTGTTTTTGTTTTGTTTTTTGTTTAAAAAAAAGAAAGTGTGTTTGGATTTTGTCTGCGTTTATCGTGAAAGTTTGAAAAGTGCTCCGCAGTTTCGAATGGATGAGCACAAACGTATGATGCTGGATTAAAAAGATCAAAACCCAACTTTGTGTGGTTTAATTGCTCCCCGGACAGAGCCAGGGATAGTTCGTAAAGCTTCCAAATGAAGTTGTCCCAGTGTGTTGGACTGAGTATTAATACAAATATTGACGCTGATCGTGATTACATCGCGCTATTTTCTGCTTTCGAGCAGATTCACTGCGGTCTAGTCGCATGCGACTCTGAATGAATGACTGTAGCTTTATAGGCTTTTTTTCTTCTTTTCTTTTTCCTAAACTCAGTGTCCACCGAAGTGGTATACTTATAGCTCTGTTTGGTTGTTACATTGCTGGTGCCACGAGAAGCGACTGTCATCTCGGCCCGCGTTCTGTGTACACCATGCACTCCCACTCACCAGTTTACAGTTCTATTCCAAATCTCATACGTAGGTTGCATGTGTATTTAGCTGTAACCTGCCACCTGCTCTCAGTTTTGGCAGAATGACCAGGATCATTTACGTACTACTGCGGTAACACGGTGGTGGAACGGATACCGAAATAAGAGTCAGCACAGAAAGTTGACCCTGGAGAACATTCTCCCGCTGCTCCTGCAAGGACTCGAACCCGCGACCTTTTGACCACGAGTCCGGCGCTATGCCAGCATAGTCAAACAGTCGCATAATAAAGAATTTGTACATTGTTTCAAGCGCTTTGCTTCCTAATTTGTATTTGAAATGCTGTGAGCAATTAATACGCATATTTTATTCTTATTATTCTTACTTTTGATCGCTTTTTATATAGCGTTATCTCTGCTCTTGAACAGAGTCAATGCACTTACGTCGCAGGTGATTCTGAATGAGTGACTGTATCCTTTTATAACGCATTTTTAATATCCACCGAAGTGGTGTACTGACATCGCTATTTGGTTGTTACATGGCTGGTGCCATACAACCATACACCATACATGGTACACTGTCACTTCATTCAAAGCCACATTTTTAGGCTACATGTGTGTTTAACTGTATCCTGCCACTTGCACTTTTGGCAGAATGACCGGGATCTTTTACGTCCTACTGCTGTAACACGGGAGTGGAACGGATACCGAAATAAGAGTCAGCACAAAAAGTTGACCATGGAGAAGAAAATTCTCGAACCCGCGACCTTTCGATCTCGAATCCGGCACTCCACCACAGAGCTATCCCCGCTATCCCCAAATATTTACTTTACTTAAAATGTTACTGATATGTTGGTCCCACATGCAGTTGCATTGAAGAGTGATTCCTAAATGATTGTGATGTGGATTATCTTCGAGAGCTGCATTGTCAAATTTGAGTTTTGCCCAGTCACTGGTTTTGACTAGATCAGACATACTTCAGTTCCAATAGCAGGATCAGCGAAGCCTAGTGGCAAGCTTCTGTCGTCAGCAAATAGCTGATTATCAGTTTAGGCCCAGGTGGGAATAAAGTGTTGTGGTGGATCGCTTTACACGTCAGTAATTCTGGTCGCTGGATTGCATCATCTGACATGCGTTGGATTCCGTCTTTAGTGTCTTTACTGCTCTGGTCAGTCTTTGCAGGCCAGCCTTGAGGTGTAAAGATGCCACCTCAGTTTGTAGTTTGTAGCAAAGCGGCGTTCGAGGCTGTCTCACCAATGACGCGTCGAAGTTACCGCGACTGGAGCATTGCCAGAGTATACAGCCTCTTAGTGTTTTCTGTAAACAGACAAAGGCCTCTTACAACCCTCTCACGTTAAGCCTAGCTGTTACCTGTACTTTCAGAAACGTCATCCTTTTATTTTCCGCATTCAGTTTAGTACAATAACATTTTACAAGAGATTGTAACGACTGGACCTTAAAATTGTGTAGTTTCAACGTAAAGCGCCGTGAGGCTATTCGGTCAATGCCTACGACTAGTCTGTGCTGCAAGAGACACCTCAGTTTTCTCCAGTGACCGCCAAAGGCAGAAACAAGCGTTAACCAGAAGTGGACACTGTGGTGGCTACAGTTACCGCAGAAAACCTATACCGCGCCGTAAAGAGAGGAATTTCTGTCTTTGAAAGTCACCCTCTGATGCCTGATACTTATTTTCACACACACACACACACACACACACACACACACACACACACACACACACACACACACACACACACACACACACACGGCAGAGAACCCATAGCAAGTATTATCAAAATGGTTGCTTCAATGCCTCTGACCACGAGCACTGGCCTTTGTATGGCTCCTCCCTGGTTCTTTCAACTTCATTGCTCCCCAATCCTCTTGAAACCTAGCGTGAGGAGGGAGTGTCACAACCAGTGAATCGGACTTTGACATGTCCGACTCTGCCTATGAACGTCGCGGCTGAGTGGGCGTTTTTACTGCCAAGTAAATGAAGTCAAGTACTTTATTCCATTCAAAGGAAAACGTATGTACCACTCATGAACAGCAAATAAAGAAATACAATTTACATGTATAAGAGTTTCACAGTCTAAGAGCACGCAATAACGTTATTTATTTAGAATTAGCATTATTTACAAGCATTATTTAAACAGAATATAACAATATCGTACACATTTGATTATCATATAACACATTAATACGCAAAAAATAAATAAATATTGTTACTATTTTCGTCTTATCCCTTCACAGCCACACCCACATCCATACACCTCTACCCCCCTCCACACAGGCACACATCTACACAGCCCCCCCTCTCTACCTCCCCCCTCCACACACACACACATTGTGTAGCAGTGAAGTAGCAAAATGGTAAGTACTTAACTGTCCAGGTCTGTTTGCCTGTCTATCTCTTGTCTGTTGGGACAGTCAAATATTTCAACACATCAAGATACAATATATTTATTATTTTTGCAGTTTTGCACGGAATCTTATTGGCTGCCACAAATATGACTCAAATCAGAAAATATATGCACGATTTTCGGTTTCTGAAGATGTCCAAAGGTATGAAGACTAGCTCTAGATTGACAAGGTGTAGTGGGTAATTAAGCAGCTCTGTTCACGGCCTTAGTTATACCTAGAGAAAACTAAACACCCTTCTTGGAATCAACAAACAAGGGAGTTAATTAATTAGTTCTCGAAAGACGTCACCAAAGACCTGAGTCGCCTACGGTAACTCTCACCTGGCATGCGAGTAAATACAAGGTATACAAACTCCACCAGGGGTACATCCTCGAAGCAAAGAACGGAATGCTGGGCTTAACGTCCACAGAAACCTCACACGGTTTATTAGGGGCGGGAGAGAGGGGGCGGGAAGAGGGGGGCGGAGAATCGGGTACCCATGTACCTACATACTGCTCGTCCTCTGTACTGCTCGTCCCAAGCTCTCCGATCCACAAAAGCAAGCAAGACCGCCACCACAAGAACAGTAGATAGTAAGGTGGTGGGGAGCCAATGCAAAGCAATTTGTGTAGGCTACTTCGCAACTTCAGCAGTTGTGGGGAACAAAGTGACAAAGGCAGTGTCCAGGGAAGCAACCGTTGAGAAGGACTGAAGCAAACGACTCCCACCCACTAGGTGAGAACCCAGCCCCACCCCCCTGTTCACACAGCTCCGGGGGTGGGGGTGGAGGGGGGGGGGGGGGGGGGGGGGGGGGGGAGAAGAAGAAAAAAAGGAAGACTCCAGCGGCATATAATACATCTGCTCATCTGCTCACCCCAGCTGAGAGGGACAGTTTGAGAAACCAGCCGTCGTTTAATAATAATAGCGGTCATTTCTATAGCGCAGTTTCTCACCGACAAGGGTGAGCACACCGCGCTTTACAAGATCAACAGTAATATACATTAAAACCTCAAACATAATCAATAATAATATTGTATTCCTTGCGCGCACGCGCGCGCGCGCGCACACACACACACACACACACGCGCGCCGCGCACGCACACACTATTTATTAGTCGTTCTGCAACTGCAAACGTCAGTCATCTACGATCATGTAGTCCGGGCACGTGCTGCTTGTCTGCACTGCAGCCTCTGATGACGCCACCTTGGCTCTCGTGCCTTCGTTTGTGTGGTCATAACAAGCGGTAAAAGACGGGAATGTTAGTTCTTCAGTTTGCTCGGTTGTTACTAACAAATAGCTGTCGTCAATGGCATTTGAACAAGACTGAGAACGAGCACGCCTTTCACTTTCCTGACCATTTACCCCACAAGACACTGAGCCTTTGTGACTGACACTGCCCGGGAACTGTAAAACATAGCGGTTTAGTACTGAAGAAGACAACGCATAGGATTCTTCATCGGAACTTCCATAGGCCCGGAAGGAGGAGTCACACGGGTGGTCGTCAACAGTCCGGGAAGTGGAGGATAGATTCGCCCCATCATCAAGGAAGGGGGTGCTCGCTTCTGCAGTTTGCATGTCTGTGGACACCATCCAACCAGACGCGGCGACGCATACGTGCAAATTCTGGCTGAATGAATCTTCTTTGGGGTCGTTTTCAGACCGCGTTGTTTGGTCGTCTTCCAAGGACGTCGAAAAACCTTCAGGTGTGATTAGACATTGCCCTGCTAGTACTTGTGGCGCTGTTGTTGATGTTGTTGGTGGTGGTGGTAATAATGAGTTGCGTTCGCCGCCGTTTTCTGACTGGCTGCCGTAGCCCGTGCTGTGAAACAGGTCTGAGATCTGTCTGAGCTTCAGCTGTGGGACACTGCTGTCTCTCCAGCCTCCCCCCACCGCAGCCGTCACCGTCACACCTGGCAGGACGACAGCACACAGAAGGTTAAAGAGAAAGCTCTTTTAATGAGACATCACAAAACATGGCCAATTGTCACTTCAAACACCTTTTTTCCCCAAGCAACAGATAATACACTAAACAGGATATAGATGAGATATGAATACGTATCTGGCAGCTGGATACGTTTGTTGTAGAAGGCAAGCACGAGGCTGATGTATATGTGAAATGGGTGTCAGTCAGTCCATGTCCACACTCCGTCCAGGGAAGCAACCGTTGAGAACGACTGAAGCAAACGACTCCCACCCACTAGGTGAGAACCCAGCCCCACCCCCCTGTTCACACAGCTCCGGGGGTGGGGGGGGGGGGGGGGGGGGGGGGGAGAAGAAGAAAAAAAGGAAGACTCCAGCGGCATATAATACATCTGCTCATCTGCTCACCCCAGCTGAGAGGGACAGTTTGAGAAACCAGCCGTCGTTTAATAATAATAGCGGTCATTTCTATAGCGCAGTTTCTCACCGACAAGGGTGAGCACACCGCGCTTTACAAGATCAACAGTAATATACATTAAAACCTCAAACATAATCAATAATAATATTGTATTCCTTGCGCGCACGCGCGCGCGCGCGCGCACACACACACACACACACACACACACACGCGTCACTGTCATTCCGTCAAACACATCCGCGGGCAATCCACAACCACCACACGCCATCAATTCACACGATCATGATATAATACTGACCAGCAACCTCCTCTTTCCTTCCATCACTGTGACTGCATGACGTAATACTGACCACCACCTCCATCGCTGTAGCTGCACGATATGATACTGACCACCACCTCCATCACTGTGACTGTATAATATAATACTGACCCATCATTGTGACTGTATGATATAATACTGACCACCACCGCCATCGCTGTGACTGTATGATATAATACTGACCACCACCGCCATCATTGTGACCGTATAATACTGACCACCACCGCCATCACTGTGACTGTATGATCTAATACTGACCAGCAACACCCTTCACTGTGGACATGCAACAACTATCGTCGTTCCGAAGGTTTTCTTTTGCTATGAATCGTATCAACAGGTTTTGTACACCTGACATTCTGTGTGAAGCAAACTGATTGGTGGAGTTCAGGGGTCGATTACACCTCTTTGCGTGTCGGGTTCGAGTCTCAGCCTTCAGGTGAAATGCGAGAAGCAGTAAAACATTTGAAGCACAACGATTAGCTGTATTATTACGATGCATACAACGATACGGTGTTTCACTGTTTAACCGCTTCTCGTATTTCTCTTCTGGCTGCTCGTGTAGGCTGAATGATTGTGGCAGCACACGTGTTGGGGCCGGCTTGGCCACTATAGCTAGTGTCGTAGTTACCATTGCAACACTGAGTGGCCAGCCACGTCTCTCTCGTCGGTGTCTGAAACAGACAGCATTTTCTTTTGCTTGCGTGCCTGTAATAACAAAGGAGGAGTAACTGCATCTCTTAAATAACTGATCTCTGATATGATGAAACAGAGTCAAGTATTGATATAAAATAAACTTCGTCATCATAAACACCATTGGAGTCATTTTCAAAAAATGTATTGAACACATAAAAGTACTGGTACCAATGATCCTTTTCAATTGAGGTTGTTACTGTCTTTTTTCGTGCAAAAGTCTTCACGGTTTCCCCGAATGTTTTAGGATCGCTGCTACTTTTTTGTAGAGTATCTAGTACTGATCGTCGATGTTGAGCTTTCTTCTGTCTGAGAAGTTCCTTATGCTCGTTTCTCTTTTGTGTATAACTAGTTCTGTCTGTGTCGGAATTACCATTATGATAATTACACAAGTATTGACGTACTACTTGCCTACTCTGTTTGCATTCTAAATCAAACCATATTTGTTGTCTTTCTTTACCAGTTACTATAGTTTTCTTCATGCACTCTCCTGCTGTCAACAATCCTTCGTTAAATTTGAAAATGGGAGAATTGACATCGGCCTCGATCAGCTCTTCGGCTTCACTAAAACACGTTTTGGTCTGATCGGACCTTAAGCATCACTTTGATTGTCACACTAAATGTATTTTGCAACTGTTTTAGTTTTTTATTTTTATTTTATTGCTTCGATTTTTCATTTTTCATTCCAATAAAAAGTTCAACCGGCATATGCTTCGATTCAATCTTTTCAGCAACATGCAGTGAAATCGGCATATGAAGAAGTTGTCTTGATACAATAAAGTAATCAATTACACTACAACCAGATGTCGAAATGTAAGTAAACTTTCCACATTCGTCTCCCAGTGTGCCGTTCAAGATGGTAAGATTGAACCAGGCACACATATTAAGCAAGTACTTTCCAAACTCTTTTATTTCCTTATCCTTTGAAACCCGCAGGGTCGATTTATCAAGACCACTTTCGTCGTTCGGTGCAAAAATATTAAAAGTTTTACAGTCATAGTTTGTCTCTGTAGCATTCTCGGAACCCGTTCTAGCATTTAAATCACCAAGCACAATCAGGGAAATATCACCCACAGTCTGGATAACATCCATATTACATTGTTCAATGAGCGATATACCATTAGTAATTTCTGTTTCTTTGTAATACACAGAGTTGGCTGGACGAGTAAGTAACACCACTTCACTCTCGGTTCCCAGGAGCTCCTTGGAAAGTTTCAAAATGATAACATTATCATATTCTGTGTGGATCTGGTCAACGAAACGACTCAATACCTTTCTTACAAGCACGCCACACCACCCGAGAGACGCGCTGTAGAACATTGCATTGATCTGTCAACTTTACACCAGGCACGAGAAAAACGTCATACAGCGGGAACAGCAAAGAGGGAAATGTATTCGAAAAAGTCTCAACAAGCAAAACAGAGTCAAAGTTTGCAATATATGAACGAACATCAGGTTCATAAAGGCGTGCCGTTCTGTAAGTTTTCTTACATATAATATTTGAGAGAGAGAGAGAGAGAGAGAGAGAGAGAGAGAGAGAGAGAGAGAGAGAGAGAGAGAGAGAGAGAGAGACCTTGTCACCGTCCACGATATCTTCTGTAAACAGTCGCTTCCTTTGGCGATATTTTGCACGGAGTACCCAGACACTGCCAACAGGAAGAAAGTCAGTACCTGATGAAATACACCTTCCATACGCTCCATGAAAACTCGATTCAATTCACACATTCGTTCACACATACACACAACTCACATACACGTGCGTTCCTAACGAACGAACGCACACGTGCAGCCGCACACGCTCACCCCCCCCCCCCCCCCCCATCACACACACACACACACACTTCCCTCTCTCACAATGAGTGAAACACTCCGGCAGCTTGAATCAAACAGCATTCATCCCAAAACAGTCCTGACTGGGATAATATATACGCTAACCCACCAATAAGGACCTCAACCAGCAGCAAAGTACCCTTCAACAGGACTTAACACATTATTTGACACACACCGCCGATAAGTATACCACACAGCAACAAAGTACTCTTCCTCAGGGCTTAACACATTATTTGACACACACCGCCGATAGGTATTCCACACACAGCAACAAAGTACCCTTCAACAGGGCTTAGCACATTATTTGACACACACCGCCGATAAGTATAATAATAATAATAATAATAATAATAATAATAATAATAACGATCACTTCTAAAGCGCAAATTCTTAAAAAGCCCTCAGCACTTTACAAAGAACATGGTGTGGGGTATACCACACACAGCAACAAAGTACCCTTCAAGAGGGCTTAACACATTATTTGACACACACCGCCGATAAGTATGCCACACACAGCAACAAATTACTCTTCAACAGGGCTTAACACATTACTTGACACACGCCACCGATAAGTATACCACACACAGCAACAAAGTACCCTTCAACAGGGCTTAACACATTATTTGACACATACCGCCGATAAGTATACCACACACAGCAACAAAGTACTCTTCAACAGGGCTTAACACATTGTTTGACACACACCGCCGATAAGTATACCACACACAGCAACAAAATACCCTTCAACAGGGCTTAACACATTATTTTGACACGCACCAACGACAACTATATCGGACAGGCCAAAGGGAACTGCTACACAAAACACTAGATGCACACAGCACATAATCCATACGGCGCATACATCGCTCGGCAACAAAAGCAGTCTTCGGTAGGACATAAACTTCAGTACATACCAGCAAAGAGCAGTTTGCCATGGGACATAAAACATCAGCATATACCAGCAACAAACAGTTTGCAATGGGACATAAAACATCAGCCCATGCCAGCAACAAGCGGTTTGCAATGGGACATATTAGCACATGCCAGTAACAAGCGGTTTGCAATGGGACATAAAACATCAGCACATACCAGTATCAAGCAGTTTGCAATGGGACATAAAACATCAGCACATGCCAGCAACAAACGGTTTGCAATGGTACATAAAACACCAGCACATACCAGCATCAAGCAGTTTGCAATGGGACATAAAACATCAGCACATGCCAGCAACAAGCGGTTTGCAATGGGACATAAAACACCAGCACATACCAGTATCAAGCAGTTTGCTATGGGACATAAAACATCAGCACATACCAGCAACAAGCCACTAAGGAAGCCACGGTAATGATGAGGACAATGCTGAGTACGTCGCGGCTTTTTCTGTCAGAAGTCGCTAAGAAAAGATGATAATGCTTAAGTTAATGCAGGCGATTGCACCATGATTATGGCAACGTGAACAGTAAGACATGACAGCCGACTTTCAATCTGGTTTTAATCAGCGTTCTTTTTATCGTTTTGTTTGTTTTGATCTCCGTGTGTAGCACTTTCATAATAATGATGATGATGATGATGATGATGATGACGACAACAACAACAACAACAATAACAATAATAATAACAATACGCCCTAAGCGCCTACAAATATAATTCAAAAGCAAAGACTCAAATGGACTGATACATGCACGTCGACGCACACACTCAGACAGACACAGACAGACAGACAGACAGACAGATAACACACACACACACACACACACACACACACACACACACACACACACACACACACACACACACACACACACACATCTCGGGGCAACAGAAATGAGAAACTTGTGAAAAGAGAACGGTTTCCAAGAAAGATTTGAAAGAATTGACAGAGAGAGCATGATTGGAACTTGGCAAGAGAAAGACCGCTGACCACTGGGCGTAATGCAGAAAGATGGTACTCTGAACACTCGGGAGTCAGCAGAAGAGCAGAATTGACGGAGGTAAAGGTGAAACAGTTCTGAGAGGTTGGTGGGGGCGTGGTCAGAGATAATCTGAAGGCAAATGACTAATCCCTATGAGGAAATTCGGATGCCAGTGAGGGCAGTCACCAGAGCAACCCTACCTCAATACACTGCAGTCACTAGAGCAGTCTTACTTCAGTAAGGGTACACTGATTATACAGAGCAGGCCTAACTCTGTAAGGGTACACTGGAGTCACTAGAGCAGGCCTACCTCAGTAAGGGTACTCTGCAGTCACTAGAGCAGTCTTGCCTCAGTAAGGGTACATTGATTATACAGAGCAGGCCTACCTCAGTCAGGGTATACGTCTGTCACCAGAGACACAGACAGTCTCTTAAGAGCAGGCCTACCTTAGTCAGGGTATACAGCAGTCACCAGAGCAGCTCTACCCCAGTAGGGGTACACTGCAGTCACCACAGCAGCTCTACCCCATGTTTAAAAAAATTAATTAATGCAGAGCTTCGCTTCAGCTGTTGGACCTGTGTGTCTAGGTAGGTCTTTGCATCAAGCGGCCGAAGACATGTGAACGTCCCCTCCCTCCCTTCAGAGAGAGAGAGAGAGAGAGAGAGAGAGCAGAAAAAAGGTGAAGCTTCCATGCGTTTTTACTCGTCCGCAAGAGTCAAGATGACGACGACGTACACTGAAAGGGAATCCAACAGACGTCTCCTAGACATGACAGTTGGCAAACTAATCATCAGTGAAAACAATTATCATGTATTTTGAGAGTGCCTAACCAGGGCAAGATGCTTACAAAATGAATCATTTTATAAATCAGTGAGTGAGACAACGTACAACTTACATGCCAATAGTTTGTCTTCACATCCCATAGTAGGCACAAGTGATCCATCTGAAAAAGAGTACAATTGTTTTTGTCGGCATGTGATCGTTAACAGGTCCCGACTGACATCAATATCAATATGCCAATCACTTGCGCACTACACACGTCCCACGATACATTATACTCATTTGGAAGGCCAGGAGAAATAACTATGTCCACCTGTTCTTGCGGCCGAAAGGAAGCACACTTTGAAGGGGCGGAGTGGCGGTCTTGGAGCGACGGCAGATCTGGTCAATCTTACCGATCCAGGTTCTGGTCTTTGATGCTCTCGTGAAATCTTTATTTTTGATGAAAGTCAAATCGCACTTGCACTGTATTTGCACTTCATGCTTTCCACCTACAACCACAGTACGTGAGCAGCTTACTTACCATCGTCTCTTCTAAGCAGACAGGCACTCAGCCGGAAGCCAGTGGCGACCTTGGCCTGTGTCAGCAAGGACGACTGTTTTGACAGGCCGTAGAGGATTTGTCCCGGTCTGCCGCCAGCGATCTCCCGACTATGCCACGTGCTGGTGGGCGGTACTGTTTCCCAGTGAATATCGCCCTGAACAAAACAATTAAACTTTTTACAAAGTATGTTGAACAGAACCTTTCCCACGGTTTTTGTGTCTGTAACATAAAACTCACTAAAACAAGATCCTTTATTTCACCAGTTCAATGTTCTGCCAACAGCGTTGACATGGCAACTAACTAGACAACTATAATGTTTACGTGTTTTGTTCCATATAGGCTACAGACAGGAGATTCTGTTCAGTATTCAGGCGATGAAGCGTCCTGTGTTTAGCAGCTGAGCCGTCGTCTTTTGGCTGCAAAATCAGCTTACTTGGCCCAGCAAGAAAGGGGAGGGGGGGGGGGGAGGGACGAAAACAACAACAACAAAGAAACAAACGAGTAGAAGTAAACCCCCCCCCCCCCACCACCATTTTTTTTTTTAAATGGCAGCAAAACCAAGAAGACAGGCTGTGACACACAGTAGAGCAGCATGAAACAGTCTGTCTCACATACATTGTGTCATAATCCTACTGTCGTCTGATAAGTTGGGAACGTTACTTAAACCGTGGAACACTCATCAGGCACAGTCAGTTAGTTAGACCGTGGAACACTCATCAGGCACAGTCACTTAGTTAGACCGTGGAACACTCATCAGGCACAGTCACTTAGTTAGACCGTGGAACACTCATCAGGCACAGTCACTTAGTTAGACCGTGGAACACTCATCAGGCACAGTCACTTAGTTAGACCGTGGAACACTCATCAGGCACAGTCACTTAGTTAGACCGTGGAACACTCATCAGGCACAGTCACTTAGTTAGACCGTGGAACACTCATCAGGCACAGTCAATTAGTTAGACCGTGGAACACTCATCAGGCACAGTCACTTAGTTAGACCGTCAGTACGGGTATTTGAATCAGCATGATGGGTCGGCTGTCCAGCCAAGAGGTCAGCTTTTTGCACAGCATCGGACAACAGTTGTCTGCCCAGCGCTGGGAAGTCCGGCTGTTGGCCGCTTCACAGCAGCGCCAAAGAAGCTGAAATGGACCGCTTAGCGTTGTGGTCTGTAACTGTTATAACTTGGGTATCAGTGTAGTTCCAAGGTAAGGGGAAGTGGTTCCATTATAGAATGAAATTAACTCAATGTCCCTAAAAACTCTTTTCTTAAAAAACAAACAAACAAACAAAACAAAACAAAAAACGTATTTTCGCGTTTCCACTATATAAGCGAGAAGAAACTTAAAAAGGAGTTTTTAGCACATAACGGTTTTGGCTGTTGAAAAGAACAATGTTCATACTTTCCAGAACACTACTTTGTGTTGCAAAGTGGGTAATATTCTGTTTGATTGTTATTTTACAGACACTCAGACCGTTTAAGCTGCTGTGGCATATTGTCCTTTTGTGTCCCAGTAACAACTAGGCCGAAAAGAACGTTTTAGATGTGAACATACAATGTTTCAGATGTGAACATGTAACGTTTTAGATGTGAACATACAACGTTTAGATGTGAACATGCAAGTGGCAATTCACAGGCGAAATGTGGCTGACGCTCCAGAGTCATGTTTTAACTTTCTTATGAACAACTGTTTCTGATCGCAGTCCGCATCGCTGGTTCCCATCAAAGGGAGGCACACTTTTGTGTGTGTGTGTGTGTGTGTGTGTGTGTGTGTGTGTGTGTGTGTGTGTGTGTGTGTGTGTGTGTGTGTGTGTGTGTGTGTGTGTGTGTGTGTGTGTGTGTGTGTGTGTGTGTGCGTGTGTGTGTGAGAGAGAGAGAGAGAGAGAGAGAGAGAGAGAGAGAGAGAGAGAGAGAGAGAGAGAGAGAGGAGAGAGAGAGAGAGAGAGAGAGAGAGAGAGATGTGTGTGTGTGTGTGTGTGTGTGTGTGTGTGTGTGTGTGTGTGTGTGTGTGTGTGTGTATGTTCCTTTTAATAAAACACACGGGCCCAATAATCTAGACTGTTATAACCCATCATACAATGTCTTCATGGGTTTCTGGTCAAATAGAATGAATCAGAAAATGGCGACTAAATCTTTCTTGCATATCACACACATGAGCTTACTTTGCACACCCTTGGGTCGCGCAGACTTCGTAAACACCAAAAGAAAGTGTAGTTCTCAACATGGGTTGATGCAGGAAACCACGTGACATTCAACGTCGTGCTGGTGGCGTTCTCGTTCTCAACGACCGCGTGTACGTCAACAGCAACGTCTGTGGTGTGAAGTCAGTTCATATCGTTACAATATCAAAGCAAAGTCGTTCAAATAACCACATGCACCGTTCAACATTAAACCGTTTAGTGTGAAACATGATCTTTGTTGCTGGTCCATAATGATCAGTACATAAAGTAATTGATAAACATATTCCAGCATCAAATTAAAAACAAAACAAAACAAAAACCACATGAATTGCAGTAAACTAACCCGATATGATATTACTGAAAAATATTGTATCAAGAAATATAGTCAACTGTGCCATTAGTGTCATCAGGAGTTTATTACCTGATTACCCAAGGAGATAAACTGAACTAAAAAGAAAGAAGAAAAAAATGGACAGACTAATAATCATAATTATATCCAACAAATGGGGTGTTGATATTGTGTGTGTTTTTCCGTCTAGTCAATCATTACGGTTATCTCATGGCAAAGAATGAAGTGTAAGTTCTGCCAGAAGCAATGTTTCCTAACAGCTGCCCAGGTTAAGGGATTGTTGAGAACAAAATAAGAAATTTACTGGCATTGAATGAAGGACATCCCTTGGTCAAAGGCCAGTTGGGAACAAAACAAGAAGTCTACTGATGCGAGAGAGAGAGAGCATCACACAAGACATCACACTGACACTGGCTGTGGAAAAACAAGACATTTATTGTTGGGGAAAAAGACGTTTATGACAGTGTATAATATAATATTATGAAGGATATGAAGGCTATTTGTCAAAAAGCTTAGGAAAAGCACAATCGAGTTCCCGTGGCGAAGCCATTTGCCGACACTAAGGACTGTTGAGAAGAAAGGACAGAAGCCATTTACTGAATACTGACACTCTATTAAGGACTGTTGAGAAGAAAGGACAGAAGCCATTTGCCGACACTAAGGACTGTTGAG
The DNA here is from genome assembly GCA_018857735.1 of Alviniconcha marisindica. Lineage (NCBI taxonomy): Eukaryota > Metazoa > Mollusca > Gastropoda > Provannidae > Alviniconcha > Alviniconcha marisindica. Next base: position 606,113 of record JABMCL010003092.1, on the reverse strand, counting down.
AAGAAAGAACAGAAGCCATTTACTGAATACGGACACTCTATTAAGGACTGTTGAGAAGAAAGGACAGAAGCCATTTGCCGACACTAAGGACTGTTGAGAAGAAAGAACAGAAGCCATTTACTGAATACGGACACTCTATTAAGGACTGTTGAGAAGAAAGAACAGAAGCCATTTACTGAATACGGACACTCTATTAAGGACTGTTGAGAAGAAAGGACAGAAGCCATTTGCCGACACTAAGGACTGTTGAGAAGAAAGAACAGAAGCCATTTACTGAATACGGACACTCTATTAAGGACTGTTGAGAAGAAAGAACAGAAGCCGTTTGCCGACACTAAGGACTGTTGAGAAGAAAGGAGAGAAGCCATTTACTGACACTCTATGAAGGACTGTTGAGAAGAAAGGGCAGAAGCCATTTACTGACACTCTATGAAGGACTGTTGAGAAGAAAGGGCAGAAGCCATTTACTGACACTCTATGAAGGACTGTTGAAAAGAAAGGGCAGAAGCCATTTACTGACACTCTATGAAGGACTGTTGAGAAGAAAGGGCAGAAGCCATTTACTGACACTCTATGAAGGACTGTTGAGAAGAAAGGACAGAAGCCATTTACTGACACTCTATGAAGGACTGTTGAGAAGAAAGGGCAGAAGCCATTTACTGACACTCTATTAAGGACTGTTGAGAAGAAAGGGCAGAAGCCATTTACCGACACTGGGAGCAAAGCGAAGGGCTGCCACGTCCTGACCGGGGCCTGCCTCGTTCACTGCCTTCACGTACAGCACACCGCCCCCGCCCAGGTCAAGGTCATCCAGACTTACAGCGGCCCGCGTGAAGTTGGTTTCCAGGTAGTACAGAGGCCCACGAGAAAGGAAGGGTTGAGCTCTGGTCGTGGTGACGTTGACGATGTAGCGCAGTCCAGGTCCGTTGGCTGCCTCCTCAGGGACAGCCTGTATAGTACAGCGGCACAGCTTCACACGCCATACCTTGCAGTCTTGAGGACAAGGGGGGCTTCAGCTTCCGCAAACAAAATACAGGAGCTCGGCCTACCCCTTTACAAGTAGCCTAGAGGCCTGGGCTTCCCACACAAGCGCGTGCATGAACTGTTCAACAC